>CAMRHE010000028.1:1302500-1902500 GCA_947044405.1 Leptodactylus fallax | reverse complement strand
TCTCTCAAACCATTTTCTAGTGCTTTTTGAAGTGTGTTTTGGGTCATTGTCCTGCTGGAAGACCCATGACCTCTGAGGGAGACCCAGCTTTCTCACACTGGGCCCTACATTATGCTGCAAAATTTGTTGGTAGTCTTCAGACTTCATAATGCCATGCACACGGTCAAGCAGTCCAGTGCCAGAGGCAGCAAAGCAACCCCAAAACATCAGGGAACCTCCGCCATGTTTGACTGTAGGGACCGTGTTCTTTTCTTTGAAGGCCTCTTTTTTTTTCCCTGTAAACTCTATGTTGATGCCTTTTCCCAAAAAGCTCTACTTTTGTCTCATCTGACCAGAGAACATTCTTCCAAAAAGTTTTTGGCTTTCTCAGGTAAGTTTTGGCAAACTCCAGCCTGGCTTTTTTATGTCTCTGGGTCAGAAGTGGGGTCTTCCTTGGTATCCTACCATAGAGTCCCTTTTCATTCAGACGCCGACGGATAGTACGGGTTGACACTGTTGTACCCTCGGACTGCAGGGCAGCTAGAACTTGTTTGGATGTTAGTCGAGGTTCTTTAGCCACCATCCGCACAATCTTTCATTGAAATCTCTCGTCAATTTTTCTTTTCCGTCCACATCTAGGGAGGTTAGCCACAGTGCCATGGGCTTTAAACTTCTTGATGACACTGCGCACGGTAGACACAGGAACATTCAGGTCTTTGGAGATGGACTTGTAGCCTTGAGATTGCTCATGCTTCCTCACAATTTTGCTTCTCAAGTCCTCAGACAGTTCTTTGGTCTTCTTTCTTTTCTCCATGCTCAATGTGGTACACACAAGGACACAGGACAGAGGTTGAGTCAACTTTAATCCATTTCAACTGGCTGCAAGTGTGATTTAGTTATTGCCACCACCTGTTATGTGCCACAGGTAAGTAACAGGTGCTGTTAATTACACAAATTAGAGAAGCATCACCTGATTTTTCAAAGGGTGCCAATACTTTTGTCCACCCCCTTTTTTATGTTTGGTGTGGAATGATATCCAATTTGGCTTTTTGACAATTCTTTTTGTGGTTTTCCATTGACGACAAATTAAATGAAGATATTATTACCAAAGCATTTGTGATTGCAATCATTTTCTGGAAGAAATTGAGTATTATCTGACAGAATTGCAGGGGTGTCAATACTTTTGGCCAGCACTGTATGTATTCTATCCCGTAATCTCGTTTAGAAAGAATGTTTTTCATCTGTCGGTTTCGTTGCCCGGTTTGTCTCAGTAATAACTTGTTTTATGGGGTTTATATTGCAATTTGGTTATAATAAAAAAGATAAAGGGGTTGTCAAACCACCTTAAAAATTTTTTGAAAACCTTTGATTGGTATAAAATAAGTGGTGGTCATTTTACCGATTCCCGTACGCTTTACGGGTCCCTATTACAGGCCTTTAGAGGTGACATGTCATCAACACAGACATCTGAATCGTGACTGGTGGACCTTGCCATGTTTATTTTGCAAGGTTTCACAAAGTTCTCCAAAAAGTTTTGAAGTGGAAGTAGTTTTATTGTACGCTGAGGTTTCAACTGATCCCAGAGTATAATAAAGGGGGTCACAAAAATAAGCAGGAGGTGCAAAAAAACCCTGAAAACCTCCTCACCTCTATGAGACACCACTGCAGCACCCGGTATTCTGTTCTTCCCGCCTCTTGAGTGCCAGGTCACCAGAGAGGAATTTGATTGGGTCCAGCAGTCATTTGGGGTGCCTCGATGTCATGGTGCTTTGAAGGAAGCATCATGACGTTGATGCGCCCTACGTGACCACTGAGCCCCAATCATAGGTGTCAGTGATGACCCAGCACCAGGCCCCAGAGTGTAATCATGAGACATGGGTGGTGAAAGTTTTTACTGATCCCAACTCGCTGTTCGCCTTTCTCTACATATTAAATGTGACACATCCCCTGTTCTCAGTCTTTGTATACTAGCTTTCAGGGATTAAATGTCATTACAAACATGTGACATAGTATAGTCCTCCTGACTCTTGATCATTATGGGACCCTCAACGATCTCTGTATATGATCATCCTGCGTCAAATTGCTGCAGTGGATTCTAAGTGATTTTTGAAAAATTTGAGGCAGCTGGACAACCTCTTTAATTTTTTATAACTAAGGCATTGTGACTGTATGGCAGCACACAAAGTCCCTACAGTTCTTTTCTGCTAAGCCTTAGGAACCATATGTGCCATCATATATTGCCTTTGTACATTACACCCTATATCATTGAGCTGTCCCCCCCTTAAGGCAATGCTTTGCCGTAATATGACATTAGGTTGTGATGGTGGATTAACTCTACAAAATTCAAGAGGGGCCTGGACGCCTTCATTGAAAGGAAAAATATTACAGACTATGGGTATTAGATTTTGGAGATGAGAAGTTGATCCAGGGTTTTTTACTGACTGCCAGATTTGGAAGGAATTTTTTCTCCTGACATGGGGCAATTGGCATTGGCCTCATGGATACGCTGTAGAAGTTGGATTGCATGGACCTGTGTATTCTTCCAATTCCCATCTACTATATTACTATATCACAACTTTTTTTTTTTTCTGTCTGATTTATATAAGCAAAAAATGGAGGTACAGTATGGATCTATAGACTTCTATGTGTGTATTATTAAAGCTAGGTACAGAACCCTGACACTACGTATATCTATAGACTTGCTTGGAAATCTCCACTTCTTTACATCCATAGGATCTTTAGCAACATGACTTGGCACAGGAAGATAAAGTTATGAGCCAATGCAGATTTTAGTACAGGGGCACTGCCTGGTGGAGGGTTGAGCCTTAACATAAATCAGATTATGCCTCCAGCATTGCAGTACATATCTGCACTATTTAGTGTTAATAGGGGCATCACTCAAGACTTGAAGGAGTTCTCCCAATTTTAAAATTTTAGAAAATTCCTACACTCTGTTAGGGAAGTCTGACTAATAGAGATGGGTTGTATGTTCGGGGTCCTCATCTCTAAACTAGAAAGGTAGAGCAGCTACAAAGAGCACCTCTGACTCTGGAGGACCTGCCCTATCCTGCATTACCAGACAACCCACTGAGTTGGTTGGGCATTGTGTAATACTTAATATCTCCTGGGGTGGTGCTGCAGGGAAATTGAGCACTTACTGTCAGATTTCCCCAGAGATTACATTTGATCACACATGGTTCTAGCAGGGATCAGCTTATTGTCAAGGAATCATATAGCAAGTAAGAATTGTCCAAAGCATGCAAACCTTGTTACCTATCAGTAAGTGCATTTCACCCGTTTTTTACAGGCATCTCTTGACTTTCAGACCCCCTCTACCCACCACTATTCACTGTCACCCGGCCAGCCACCTTATTCTCTGCACTGTGACGTCAGCTCAGAGCAGTGTATTGCAATTTGGGGGTTGCTGGGGGATCCGCCCTCTATTTAAAAACTTTGGTGGGGATCATCAAGTGCAGCATATTTTACATCCGTCTTGATGTCCCCTGCACCAGCGAAGGAATCTCTTAACTCAAGATGAGGCTGTGTCTTGTCTGCTGTAGATCCTGTCAGCAACTACACCATTTTTTCGCATAAATGTTCACGACTATGGTGCAGGTGGAAGATCTGCCCCAGCCCCATCCACTTTCATAAAAGCAGTGCAACAGGGGCAGAAATGCCACTTGTGACTATTTTCATCACAAATCGATTCACGACTATTTTACACCACTTTTCTGGTGTAAGGGTCTTGAAGAATCCCCCTTTATTCATTAGGTCTTTCCCAGGTCTCAGATCCAGAACCTTGAGTATGAGAGGCAGGAACCCTAATAGTTGAGTGACTCATTCAGAATACATATAGTATATATTATAATGTATTAGTATATAGAGATATATTTCTATATGCCACTACTGTATATATGCCAATATTATATATATATATATATATATATGTCAGTATTCTAGAGCCCAGGTTAATATCTCTGCATTACATCTTGTAATGCCATAGTCCTGTGCTGGGAAATTGTTGCAAAATAATGTGCACAGGTAAGCATATGGAAGTAATATACAGTGGGGAAAAAAGTATTTAGTCAGCCACCAATTATGCAAGTTCTCCCACTTAAAAAGATGAGCGAGGCCTGTAATTGTTATCATAGGTAGACCTCAACTATGAGAGACAAAATGAGAAAACAAATCCAGAAAATCACATTGTCTGATTTTTTAAGAATTTATTTGCAAATTGTGGTGGAAAATAAGTATTTGGTCACCTACAAACAAGCAAGATTTCTGGCTCTCACAGACTTGTAACTTCTTCTTTAAGAGGCTCCTCTGTCCTCCACTCATTACCTGTTTGACATTGTTATCAGTATAAAAGACACCTGTCCACAACCTCAAACAGTCACACTCCAAACTCCACTATGGTGAAGACCAAAGAGCTGTGGAAGGACCAGAAACAAAATTGTAGACCTGCACCAGGCTGGGAAGACTGAATCTGCAATAGACAAGCAGGTTGGTGTGAAGAAATCACCTGTGGGAGCAATAATTAGAAAATGGAAGACATACAAGACCACTGATAATCTCCCTCGATCAGGGGCTCCACGCAAGATCTCACCCCGTGGGGTCAAAATGATCACAAGAATGGTGAGAAAAAAATCCCAGAACCAGACGGGGGGACCTAGTGAATGACCTGCAGAAAGCTGGGACTAACATAACAAAGGCTACCGTCAGTAACACACTACGCCGCCAGGGACTCAGATCCTGCAGTGCCAGACGTGTCCCCCTGCTTAAGCCAGTACATATCCGGGCCCGTCTGAAGTTTGCTAGAGCGCATTTGGATGTTCCAGAAGAGTATTGAGAGAATGTCATATGGTCAGATGAAACCAAAGTAGAACTGTTTGGTAGAAACACAACTCGTCGTGTTTGGAGCAGAGTGAATGCTGAGTTGCATCCAAAGAACACCATACCTACTGTGAAGCATGGGGGGGGGGGGGCAACATCATGCTTTGGGGCTGTTTCTCTGCAAAGGGACCAGGACGACTTATCCGTGTACATGAAAGAATGAATGGGGCCATGTATCGTGAGATTTTGAGTGCAAACCTCCATCCATCAGCAAGGCCATTGAAGATGAAACGTGGCTGGGTCTTTCAGCATGACAATGACCCCAAGCACACCGCCAGGGCAACGAAGGAGCGGCTTCGTAAGAAGCATTTCAAGGTCCTGGAGTGGCCTAGTCAGTCTCCAGATCTCAACCCCATAGAAAACCCTTGGAGGGAGTTGAAAGTCTGTGTTGCCCAGCGACAGCCCCAAAACATCACTGCTCTAGAGGAGATCTGCATGGAGGAATGGGCCAACATACCAGCAACAGTGTGTGCCAACCTTCTGAAGACTCACAGAAAATGTTTGACCTCTGTCATTGCCAACAAAGGATATATAACAAAGTATTGAGATGAACTTTTGTTATTGACCAAATACTTATTTTCCACCATAATTTGCAAATAAATTCTTTAAAAATCAGACAATGTGATTTTCTGGATTTGTTTTCTCATTTTGTCTCTCATAGTTGAGGTCTACCTATGATGACAATTACAGGCCGGCCTCATCTTTTTAAGTGGGAGAACTTGCACAATTGGTGGCTGACTAAATACTTTTTTTTCCCCACTGTATATATATGTATGGATGTACACACTTGAATTAAATTGTTGGTACCCCTCGTTTAATGAAAGAAAAACCCACAGAATGGTCACAGAAATAACTTGAATCTGACAAAAGTAATTTGCCAAACTACATGTTGACAAGCCACAAAGCTTCTGGAAGAATGTCCTATGGACAGATGAGACAAAAATCGAAATTTTTGGCAAGGCACATCAGCTCTATGTTCACAGATGGAAAAATGAAGCATATCTTAAAAAGAACACTGTCCCTACTGTGAAACATGGAGGAGGCTCTGTTATGTTCTGGGGCTTCTTTGCTGCATCTGGCACAGGGTGTCTTGAATCTGTGCAGGGTACAATGAAATCTCAAGACTATCAAGGGATTCTAGAGAGAAATGTGCTGCCCAGTGTCAGAAAGCTTGGTCTCAGTCGCAGGTCATGGGTCTTGCAACAGGATAATGACCCAAAACACACAGCTAAAAACACCCAAGAATGGCTAAGAGGAAAACATTGGACTATTCTGAAATGGCCTTCTATGAGCCCTGACCTAAATCTTATTGAGCATCTTTGGGAGGAGCTGAAACATGCCATCTGGAAAAGGCACCCTTCACACCCGAGACAACTGGAGCAGTTTGCTCATGAGGAGTGGCCAAAATACCTGCTGAGAGGTGCAGAAGTCTCATTGACAGTTACAGGAATCGTTTGATTGCAGGGATTGCCTCAAAAGGTTGTGCAACAAAATATTAAGTTAAGGGAACCATCATTTCTGTCCAGGCCTGTTTCATGAGTTTTCTTTTTTTAAAAATTCTGTTGAAGCCTGGTTGGAAAGCAATGTCTGACTTTCATTTGTTCAATTTCATTGAATTTTTATATATTATTACTTTTGTCAGATTCAAGTTATTTCTGTGACCATTGTGGGTTTTTCTTTCATTAAACGAGGGGTACCAACAATTTTGTCCACGTGTGTATGTGTGCTTGTACAGAGGATGTTTTACAATATACAGATCTCTCTATTAGACTGGATCATCTAAAGAATTCATCTAGATATGCAAAATTTCCCATTAGCAATTTTTTGTCTCGCTGCTAAAAATACACATTGCATTTGTGATCTATTTATTTTCCTTACAAATTAGTGCACACTATGATACATACAAGACAAGAGATGTGCGCATATATCCAAACAAAACAGTATGTGGTATAGAGCAAAACACCAAGCAAAACCTGCTCGCTCCTTAACAACAGGAACATTTTTGGAAAAGCTTCTTTTTGGCTTCCACCAGAAATTACATATTTACATCAAATTGAGATATAAAATTGAAGACTTTTGTTTTTAAATTTTTGTATGTTCATAGGGTTGCCGACAGCAGTGGGGTCGCTTCAAAAGTGCTGAGAACTTAGGAGGTGTAAAAAATGAAGCTAACATTTTTATTGGAATGTATTCTGCTTATTATTTTTGTGCATTGATTGGTAGGGGTGTCTGAGATGATAAAAAAGTCATTTTTTTCCTCTCAGCAACAGTGCCATGCTTGTTCACAGGTTGTGTCTGGTATTGCAACTTACCATAATTCAAGTAAATGGAGATAAGCTGCTGTAATACCAAACATAGTCTATCAGCAGGGGGGCACTGTTTAGAAGGGGGCAAAAAACAGACCCAAATTTCTAATTGCACATAACTTCAAGTTGAGTTTGGTACCTTACAATATATAGCGATAGTTAGAGGGCAAATGTGTACATTATGCCTCGATAAAGGTCAATAAATAGATATATAGATTCACAAAATGGCTCCCCAAAGTCAACAGTGGGGCCATCATTTAGACCACATTGTAAGCATATAGTAGCAGGATCCAGTGGGGTAGAGTGGGAGCCCATAGTATCTGTGGCCACCCACTCACTCTGGCAGTCATAAGTATTCTTCGAGTTAGTAGACCTGCCTTTGCTTAGGGTAAGAGCATTCTGTCTGCCTCATGAAGCCCACTCATGAGTTATTACCTTCATAATCTGGTAGTCTTTGACAACCACATGTGGGCAGGGTTTGAGACGCATGCAGCAGGTAGACTTTGTATTCTTAAGCCAGCTTCAAAGGGCAGGTTTGGTCTATAAGATACAGACCACATATTGACCTTATTTCCTAGAGCGAATCTTGATCCGGAACCTGGACTCCTAGCATCATAGTCATCTATGATGCTTCGAGTCCTTGCTTTGCCATGAATCTATTGTTCTATACTGTAATCATGCTTTCTGTAGGGGGAAAGTAGAGCCACGAGGAGTATCTGTCCTTTGGGGAAAGTCTAGAGGCTCTCACATTAGATTGTTGGCCAACCCTACTAAAATTGGTGGGCTTGACCAACAAGAATCTAATGTGTATGGCCAGCTTTAAACATGCCCCCGATCATTCCGTTTTCCAGCTACTTGCACTTGCTGAGATGGTTGTCATGTCTGATAAAGTGGCCCACCAGAGTAACAGAGGATCATCCGGTGATTCCAGGCTCTAACATAACAATGGTCCACCAGAAGACCTCCAAATTTGAAGGATACTATGGTCTATTTTCCAGGGGTTGTTAAAGGGTGGTCCCTTAGTATAATTTTTTCTGGTGGGCCCAAGGAACCTCAGTCCAACACTGGTTGTCTCCCAAAGCTCCTTGATTTTCCAGAGTTTTGCATTCAATTTTTTATTGCTTTTTCTACCTTCCTCTTCTTCTAATAATCTCAGAAATCATACATTGCACCTCTGAGTTGACCTAGACCTCTCAGTTCCCGGACCCATAACAGCTGTTATTTTTGCTACCCTGTTAGTTTTGTCTTTCGAGCCAATGCTTAACAATCATCACAGACCTAAAAAGTTGGAGGGAAGTGTGGAGGACTCCCCAATGCGTTACTACAGTGGGAAATGCTCTTTCATTGAAGTTTGCAAATTGGTAGCTGTCCTTTTTGTCCATGTCTTCTTACAATAGTAGCTGATAAGACCAAGTATTTTTACGCTAGACATATGAAGTATCCCTGCATGCGATTATTGTTTCCCTGCGTGTTGAGTTCAAGCCTTCTGTTATAAATCTTCTATACTGTTTCCAGGCTTGTTGAACACCCTGTCAGGCCATTACGTCTTAGTAAATACAACACTTTGTACAAATTATCCTAGATGTCAAATAAAAAAAAGCGAGCGCCTTTGTTTGGTTTCCAAAAGAAACATATTTTCCTTTTTAATATCAAATTCGTTCAGAATAACTTAAGACATAGTAGAACGGCGGAATAGAAGTGCAACAATATAATCACAATCATTTTCCCTTTTTTTTTGCCAAACAAAGCTGAAAAACTGAGCAAGCTCATGTTTCAAATTAAAATAATTGTAGAGAGGGAAAAAAAAAAATCGTAACATGTAGACGTTTCGAAGGAAATTATGTTGAATTCTGAGCTATCATCCAAACTTAGCTTAATGTTTATTGAATTTGTGGGGGTTCTGGCATTGTCAAAGTGCATCGAATCACTGGTGTCTCTTTATGTAGACCCAGCAGGAGTCTTGTCACTACTACGCAGTCTTTTCCTTTTTCTTTTCCGTATTTTTATTTTTTTTTTATATATCAAGTATTTGCCAAGATGCTTGACATATGTACAAGCAGATAAACTCATTTTATGTATAGTAACACAAATATGGCCCTGATTAAAATCCTAAAATATAATCAAGTTTATAAAGATTTTTGCTACAGATGTAGCAGATCTGACGACCGAAGCATACTTGTTCTTAGGGGACCATTCATTGTAATAGGACATTGTCTAATTTGTGGTTTTTCTATAGGACTTCAGGATTTTTTTTAAGACTAGACCGAACTACTTTGTATTGAGTCGGGTTTGCTACAAATATTTCAAAAGTTTTGGGTTTATCCGACTCTAAAATTTTTGGGGTTCATCTCCCATGAATCATTTTTATACTTTGGGGTCTCTTCAGGGCAAGGGGAGGCGCTGAAAAATACTAAGCATTCACATTCACCTTCCCTCACCTCTCCTGGGCTTCCTCGTGGCATCCGGTATTCTTTATCACTCATCTTCCGACCTCCTTAGTTAAATTAGTGGCCCCAGGTCACTACTGAGACCTGTCATTGCACAAATATGACATTGTGAGCCCCATGTGAGGCCCAATTACAGGTCTCAGCTGTGACCAGTGCCGTCAACATCACATAGGAGGATGGAAGACCCCTAGGAGATAATACTGTGTTCTCTACATTGGGAACCCTAGGTTTCTGGGATGTCTCAGCACGGTGACTCAATGGTTAGCACTGTTGGTTTGCAGTGCTGGAGTCTTTGGTTGTATGTTCCCCCCATGTTTGAGTGGGTTTTCTTTGGGTACTTTGGTTTCCTCTCAAAGATATGCTGATAGGGAATGTAGCTTGTGAGGCCTACTTGGACAGTGACTAACAATATCTGTAAAGAGCTGAATATAAATAAGCAAAATAATAAAAATAATGTTTCCGTACCAGGTCACATAATCGGCACCCAACTCCCTTCTCTCGTGGTTCTCAGTTATGATGTCCATTGGGGGGCTGACAAAGTCACTTATTGTAATTTCAAAACCAAACTCCTTCTCTGTCACTGCTGAGTGAGTCTGCCAACCCCCACAAATGTCACCCCCAATGAGCGAGTCTGCCAGCCCCCACAATGTATGTCAAACCAAGGAACAGGGAGAAGAGGGAGTCAATTTTGTGACCTGTTGTTGGAACAAGCCCAGAAACTCAATATTCCGAACATTCAGAACTCAGGCCAATTACAAGTAAATTTAAATCCCAGGGTAACCCTTTTAACACCTTACAACATGTACAATGGAAGTTGGAAGCGGAAATACAGTCATATGAAAAAGTTTGGGCACCCCTATTAATCTTAATCATTTTTAGTTCTAAATATTTGGGTGTTTGCAACAGCCATTTCAATTTGATATATCTAATAACTGATGGACACAGTAATATTTCAGGATTGAAATGAGGTTTATTGTACTAACAGAAAATGTGCAATATGCATTAAACCAAAATTTGACCGGTGCAAAAATTTGGGTACCCTTATCATTTTATTGATTTGAATACTCCTAACTACTTTTTACTGACTTACTGAAGCACAAAATTGGTTTTGTAACCTCACTGAGCTTTGAACTTCATAGCCAGGTGTATCCAATCATGAGAAAAGGTATTTAAGGTGGCCAATTGCAAGTTGTTCTCCTATTTGAATCTCCTCTGAAGAGTGGCATCATGGGCTCCTCAAAACAACTCTCAAATGATCTGAAAACAAAGATTGTTCAACATAGTTGTTCAGGGGAAGGATACAAAAAGTTGTCTCAGAGATTTAACCTGTCAGTTTCCACTGTGAGGAACATAGTAAGGAAATGGAAGACCACAGGGACAGTTCTTGTTAAGCCCAGAAGTGGCAGGCCAAGAAAAATATCAGAAAGGCAGAGAAGAAGAATGGTGAGAACAGTCAAGGACAATCCACAGACCACCTCCAAAGAGCTGTAGCATCATCTTGCTGCAGATGGTGTCACTGTGCATCGGTCAACAATACAGCACACTTTGCACAAGGAGAAGCTGTATGGGAGAGTGATGCGAAAGAAGCCGTTTCTGAAAGCACGCCACAAACAGAGTCGCCTGAGGTATGCAAAAGCACATTTGGACAAGCCAGCTTCATTTTGGAAGAAGGTCCTGTGGACTGATGAAACAAAGATTGAGTTGTTTGGTCATACAAAAAGGCGTTATGCATGGCGTCCAAAAAACACAGCATTCCAAGAAAAACACTTGCTACCCACTGTAAAATTTGGTGGAGGTTCCATCATGCTTTGGGGCTGTGTGGCCAATGCCGGCACCGGGAATCTTGTTAAAGTTGAGGGTCGCATGGATTCAATTCAGTATCAGCAGATTCTTGAGAATAATGTACAAGAATCAGTGACGAATTTGAAGTTACGCCGGGGATGGATATTTCAGCAAGACAATGATCCAAAACACAGCTCCAAATCTACTCAGGCATTCATGCAGAGGAACAATTACAATGTTCTGGAATGGCCATCCCAGTCCCCAGACCTGAATATCATTGAACATCTGTGGGATAATTTGCAGCGGGCTGTCCATGCTCGGCGACCATCAAACTTAACTGAACTGGAATTGTTTTGTAAAGAGGAATGGTCAAAAATACCTTCATCCAGGATCCAGGAACTGATTAAAAGCTACAGGAAGCGACTAGAGGCTGTTATTTTTGCAAAAGGAGGATCTACTAAATATTAATGTCACTTTTCTGTTGAGGTGCCCATACTTTTGCACCGGTCAAATTTTGGTTTAATGCATATTGCACATTTTCTGTTAGTACAATAAACCTCATTTCAATCCTGAAATATTACTGTGTCCATCAGTTATTAGATATATCAAATTGAAATGGCTGTTGCAAACACCCAAATATTTAGAACTAAAAATGATTAAGATTAATAGGGGTGCCCAAACTTTTTCATATGACTGTATAGTATGGGCTTAGGAGCTAAGATTGCATCAAACACAACCTATACAGGCTGACAGCTAGACTACTACAGTGCATTGTATAGGTGATCAGTCACGTGTTAAATCATTTTAAAATTCAAAACACCCTCATTTTCCTACTTTACATATAAAAATATAAACTAGAGAGTAAAAAAATTACATAGAATTTGTATTGTAAAATGTCCAAGCTATTAAATTGTAAGTGCAGCGCTTTTCTCTCCGCATTTTTTAAGTGGGTTCGGGGACGGAAACCCGAATGGAGTTTAAGCACTGGTATGAACCCAGCCTTAAAATATTTGTTAATATGACTGTTTGTTACAGTATCTTTTACACCTCCCCTGGCCTCCATCTAATATACACTGGGTTCTGAAGAGACCTCAGAGTATAATAATTTAATTTCTAATTTGCGGGTGATTAACCCCCAAAGTTTCTGGTTTGGGTTTATCCAAACTGGTTTGTTCTTCTCAGGACCTTAGTTCTTTGATTGATTGTGGGGGTGGTTTCAGCAGGATGGATGATTATTATTATTGACTCATCACCCTTTTAGGCTGGGGCCCCACGTGGCGTAAACGCTGCAATGTGGCCGTGGTGGAAACACCAAAGAAAAAAACATGGCGTTTTACAGTCGCTGCAAAGTGGATGGGATTCTAGAAATCCCATTCACACATTGATGAAAAATACACGCAGCAGACACGCTGCAATTCCCAAAACCGTTACTATTTTAGGAAATCACAGCATGTCAATTATACCTACGGAAACGCCGGTGGTTTCCCGATAGATATAATGGAAACACAAAGTCCATAGAAGAAACCTCTGCGAACTTTCTGTGAAAAGTGCTTAGGGAAAAATCACGATGCGTTGTCGCTGTGGTTTTTCCCTTAGTGCTTTTTTGCTGCGGCCCGCTGAGGCGCCAGCCTTAGCCTTAATATTTATGGTTCTCAACCCGTGCATCTCATTGGTTATCCTGCAAGAACTGAAGCAAAATAAGGAACATGCTTTCAACCTGGTGTAAAAATTGACAGAACAAATGACTATGACAAATCTTTAGACTATTACTATAATAAACTAGGTAATTTTTTTTTTTTTATTATTTTTTTTTCTGCTTTTTGCTTTCATGTGTGCATTATCATAATATTAAATATCATTGTTATTGGTGAATTTATATTACATGCATTTAGGTTCATACAAGAAATTCAATGTATTTAAATATTATCCAAAAATAAGAAATCTCTCATCATATTTCTTTAATAAATTAACTTCTATTTATCATTTGTGCTTTCTTTAGTTTGTGAAAAAAAGAAAGAAAAAAATGACAGGGAAAAATAATGATTAATGAAAAGTTGCCAAAAAGATTTAAAAAACTCTGAGGTGTTACCTACCAAAAGTTCTCCTTCTGTCTGTGATACAGCACAGATTGCAGTCGTGACAGTAAATCTGGTGCTATTGTTAGTGGCATTGCACTTTGGTTTTTTTGGCTTGCATTAGTCCAATCTGTGACATGCCTGTGAATAACTCTCTTCTGTACTGTCTGTATGGCATATGGATTCCTGGAATGTAATATCAGACCTAGCCACAAAACAAGTGTTTAAAGCACCTTATTATTTTAAAAAGCCAATTACTCAAAAAAAAAAAAAAAAGCCCACAAATGTTAAATGTTTCACATTTAATGATTGCCGGATATTCACAAAAAAAAAAGGGAAATTTAATAATGGAGATACATTATGTACGACAGGGCAGAAAAAAGAAATAATTATACTATATAATATATTTATATATATTTTTAAATATATTTGTATTGTTTTTCTATTTTGTTTTGTTTATAATTTTTACATTTACTGGAGTTTTATTTATATATATATATATATATATATATATATATATATTTAATTTTCAATTTTCTTTCCATTCCTGTGTATTAATACAATACAACCCCTCCCCAATTGTCATAAAAAAAATAGAAAAAAAATAAGACAAAAAATTTTAAACATTGTAAATTTTTAGGACTTTTTTTGTATATATTTAGATTTTTAAAATATTTTTTATTTATTTTTTTATAATTTTTATGTTTAATTGACTTTTATTTTTTTTAAATATATAATTCTCTTTACTATTCCTTCCCTGTGTGTTCATATAATGCACCCCCCTCTCCTATTATCATCTCTTGACACTGTTTCCAAATAAATTACATTTTATAATTACTGGGTTTACCCATAATATGGCTACCTCCACTATGTTTAGCAGATACTTTAGAAAAACTGATCTCTTTTTAGTTCCCCTGAGTCCTACAGTATTTTAAATACCCCCTTAAATGCTAACCAGAATAGATTATTAATATAAAATTAACATTTGTTCATGTCTCCATTTAATTACATTATATGTAATAGTCTTGTGTGAGTTAAATAACATTCTAATTAAATTATGGTGGTAAAAAATCACAGTATATATCAATATAGAGCAAAACATCTCTTAGAGTGAGCAGAATAATAACTAGCAGAATGTATGACACAAATGGAAATTGTCATACATTTTCATACAATGATATGTGTTGCTTATGCAAATGTATAGGGGACAGGCCCAAGATTAGTCATAATTTAAAAAAAATTCATGAAATTCACAATATTTGGTATTGGCTACTTTTAAATAGTCACTAACTTTTGAACAAACTTTGCCTATGTCAACAATAAAAACAAATATAGGAAAATTTGTAATGTATCTTATTAGAAAAAAATGCTTCTTTCTCTACTTGTCAGGCTGCTTTCCTTCTCACCTTTATTCCTAAACTGATATTTACTATGAAATCTCTGCTAAATCCATTTTCGTCTACTAAGGTTGACTGACAACTCACAGAGTTACTAAATTACATGTGTAATAAGGAGTAAGGAGGGTGGAGGAGCTGAAAAGCAAAGATACAGACATGATGCTGCAGCTAAATGTAAGTTTTCTAGCTCACTAGAGTCAGTACTTCCTTATAATGCTCTTTATGATGCTTCTGGGTGAATAACAGAGTGTTGGGGTGTAGAATTTCCTGTTTTTGATATGTGGTTTTGATATGAGAGACTTTATAACAGTTAGTTTTCAACCACTATCTCAAAGACAACTTGGGATTAGAAATGATGTGTAGCCTGCAGAGTGGAAAACTGCAACAAAATGTAGAATAGAACTTCTATAAGTCTATGGTCTAAAATTAAAAAAACTGAAGCTGGAAGCAAAAACTTTAGGCTAAGGTTGTAGTTTTTAAAAGCCCAGTCCATCCTATTTGGCACTGCCGTAGATTTCAGGCATAGCTCAAGCTAATTTTTTTACATGAGTTATAGTAAATCCAATGCTTGCCTGAACTGCCTTAATGCTTTTCTAATTAAAGGTATGCAGATTGGAAAATGAAGAAAGCGGCTCTTTTTTTGGCAAACATCTGTGCACCATTTTTGTGCCAGAAAATTGGGGTGTTGATTTTATTAATTCTCCCCAATGGGGGCAGAGCAGAGAGGAGTTCAGTGCTCCAGAGGGAGCACATAACTTTAAATTAAAGCTGTCAGGAAGTTATTCAACAATAGTAAACTACTCATTTTCAAACCAAGGAAGACAACATTTTTGTTTTACTGGAATGCTACTTTAAACAATCCAGAACACCAAAATATGACATAGCTTCCACCTTGTGAGCGGGAATAAAGTAATTTTAGCTCTGGGGAAGACCAAGTTATGCTATGAAGCAATTGAATTTGGCTCCATTGTGGCATTATCTTAACATTTTTTTATTCTTACACTAACTTTACAGTAGTGGAAGAGTGAAGAAATCAGGCGATACCTTTTAGAGGCTAACTGAGTATATTTGATAGTACGCTTTCGAGGGTCTAGCTCCCTTCATCAGACATGCAAGAAAGTTTAAATTCACACACTCTTTATACACACAAGACCTGGAGTTTCAAAGGATCTTAGACTCTTTAAAGAAAATCAAAATGCAATATAAGTAGAGAAGTTATTTACAACAGGTCAAGAAATAAACAATCTGGAAACTTGTGGGGTGTGACGGAGGGATCAGTAATTCTTGCTGTTATCTGTTTGCTATCAGGTGGTGATTTGTGACCCTCACAGTTCATACATAGTGTGACAAAACTGGCATGAATATTATGTCCAAACTGCAGAGTTTGTTTGACATTTTTGCATTAACTTATATTCCCATTCCTTTCTCTCCCCCTGCGTCTTAAAATGTCCCATTAAAACCACAACCCGCAAATCTTCAATAGAGTGGTCTTCTCCAGAGAAATGTGCGGCCACTGGGAGATCTGTTCTGCTGTTATTAATGGTGGATCTATGTGAGTTCATGCGCTGACTAAGTCTCTGCCCTGTTTCCCCTACATAGAGGCCTGTGGTGGGACATTGCACACACATTATGAGATACACCACATTGGAAGACCTGCAGGAAAATGTCCCCCTAATTCTGTGCACCTGTTCTGACTGTGGACAGGTACACTGTCAGCGGTGTGGATGTGCCTGCAGGTCCGCTAGTAACTTTACAGTATAAATAAACACTATACCATACATATACATATGTAACCATGGCTCCCTTTCTGGCAAACTCAAGCCTTTCTTCTACTACGTGGACAGACATTCATCTTAATGGCCACCATGCAATGCTGCATTTTCCCTGTGGTAGGAAGTGCCATAAGCAGGACTAGGGGTAATCAGCTGATCTCCTCTGTGCTCACATTCTGAAATATGTGCGTACTTCCCTTTAAAGGGACTGTCATCTTTAGACATTTATTCTCCTGACTGTAATCTGATAACTTAATTAACTGTATTCTGTGGCAGAATCCATGCTCAAATTCCCTGCAGTGCCACCTCAGGGGAAATGAAGTATTACACAGTTGACATGAATATGCTGTCCATATAATGCATGGATGTGCCCTCCCAAGTGAGAGACCCAGACTTGTTCCCTGCTTTGACTCTGGAATGAGAGACCCTCTTTGTTTTTCAACGTGTCACCATAAAAAAAAAAAATTAAACCATATTTTTATGTTAAGTATATTTTTCAAGAATCTATTTTAAAAAAAAATCCAACTGACTATATTTAAAAAAACAAAACAAAAAAAAAAAACGGCAAAATCCTGCAATTTTCACTCTGGCCACTAAGCCTAATAGTCTGACACTTAACAATTCTGTAGGATTTTTTTTTTTGCAGCAGTCACCTCCTTTACACCACAGACAGGATCTATAGATAACACCACTGACCCACTGACCCATCATTACATCACTACTGACAACAGATGATGTCACAGCTTGTCTCTTCCTCCTCCCTGCACAGAGCCTGTCTAGAAAACTCTCCCATAGACCTCAATGAGTTGACTCCTGACTATTGCTGCCTATGGCTATGAGAGTGCTGTACAGCACATCACTATATGCTGTTAACAGACCAAAGCAGAAGCTCAGGCAAGATGGCCGCCCCCATAATTATGTACAGAAATTACAATCAGAAAATTAAAAAAAAATTAGAAAAATATGATATATTTCAATAAAAAAAATTAAAAACTTGGCTATATATTCCTTTTAAGTTGAAATTCCCTATTCTGGTATTTGAACATGAATTTTCTAAACCAGACAAACCCCCGTTTTTAGTGTCGCTATCACGTATGGAGCAGGAAGGGGATAGGTGCTGTTATTGCTCTCAGTCACTTGCTATCCAGACTCTGGGAATCATAAAAGGTAGGCAACAATTCAGACAGAAATAACATAATTAATTTTGGATAGCTGGTGCTCATGTTTTGCACCTGTTATGTTATCAGCTCGCTTTTCAAATGTTCCATCTGAGATCTGGTTGCCAACCTGAGCTGCTACAAGCGCTGATGACAGAACAAAATGTGAGAAGGTCCTTCTGTCTTTAACGCCTGCTCAACAGTGAATCAGCCTCCAATTAATCTGTTGTTTCTGTAGGAGTTTCATAAAAAGTCACAGAGAGATACATCTCTTGTTCAGCAGTAAAAATCCACTCACCTCCAAGGTTACATGTACTCCATCAGCGAAAATGTGTAAATACTAGTACAGGGATGCCATATTATTTACTAGAATCCGCAGATCCAGTGACAGAACGGAAGAAGCTGGAGGTTACATTGTTGCAGCAGGTTTTGTAACACAAAAGCTATTTTGTAATCGCATAACTGTTCAGTATAAACCTGTGCGGTATTTTAGTAAATATTTACTATACCCCATGAAATAACCATGGTAAATGGGTTCTCTGGGAAATCTCTTTTAACTTCCTCCAGGTTTTTTGATGCTGTGCCTGGGGCTTCCGGGCTGGTTCTGACCCCAGGGAACATAGTCGGAACCATCACCCAGCGCCGGGGTTGCTTCATCTCCCTCCTCTTCAGTTTTCACAGCCTCCGTATCACAGATAACTGGTGGTGAAAACTGGAGACATGGGTGGAGGTGCAGCGACCCAGGGGCTGGTGCTGGTTCTGGCCACATATACTGTATATACTACACATCTACACACTGGGCCTGTGTAAGCCTGTGATAGTGTAGTCACTAGAGAAGTGCAAATCGAAGCTGCAGAAGTGGAATTCGATCCAAATTTCTAGAATTATTCGATTTACATCAAATCCGAATTTCCTCACGCTTTGTGGTAACGATTCGCATTTAGTTCAAAATGGCTGCTGTACATGGGGCAAAGAACTCTGGGAATGCGGGATCACCCACAAAGCCATGTGTACAGCCAATTATCAGCCAGCCCTTTAACCCCTTCGCGAGCACACACGGCATGTTTGACCGCTGCATCCAAGGTATTAAATCCCCCCGATCGGTTATGGAGCTGGCTGTTAGCTGTAACTAACAGATAACACCCTGCTCCATAACCGACGCTGGGGGTTTTAACACCTTGGATGCCGCAGTCAAACATCCAAGTGGTTCCACCATTTTGTCGCCCACCCCGGCTCTCTGCAGCCAATAAATAGCTGTTTTTGTTAAACGATTCACTGCAATTTAATTTGGATCGAATAGAATCATATCGCGAAATTCAGCGAAGTTGCCGAATCGAATTTTTGAATACTTCGCTCATCTCTAGTAGTCACCTTCCGGGTCCAAAGAACTGGATCCGTAAGAGCAACCCAAGAACAGAGCATGTAAATTTTCAAAACCTTTTTCAAAAAAAACCCCATCAATAGCTCAGAGAACCAATATGTTTTCAACCCTTTTGTTATTTATACATTGCATTTTGTTGCACTATTTGAATACTGAATGGCAGTATAATGTGAGATTGTAAGGGGATGTTACGGTAGGTCAGCACTATATAGCGGTAATATTTGGATATGGTGTGGCGGTATTACTAAGGCATTACTAAGACTTGCAGTATTTTATGGATATTATAAGGCAGAAACAGTTCTAAACAGTCAAGGAAAGTGTATATACTGCAGTAAAACTCACTAAAAATACATTTTCCACACCAGATTTTCTAAACTGGATAAATGAATAGTATAGGTGATTATAAGAAACTTTATGCTTCTTTTAGTGCTTATGAAGCCGTTTCCCTACTCCCATCCATCTGCACACTAAAAATCCTGCTATCCTTCTTCAGCCAAACTGCAGGTCACATGGCTCAGATTATAGATGTCTATAGAAGCCTATGGAGAAGGGAGAGTTTGTCTGAGGCAGGAGCTAAATAGGAGCTTTCTATCATAACCGAAGCACTTTATTCACATGAGTACATATCAGTGCTTGTCTATATATGCCCATCATGTTCCTGGAGCTGTTTTTATGATAGTTATGAAGCAGATTCTCCTTTATTTACTGTGTGCATTGTATGGCAGTTAATCTTGACCCACCAGCTCAAGAATGACTAAATAATGCAAACTATATAGCATGAAATGGCAAGAAATATTATTAGTATCTGTGTACACATACTGTATTTACTGTGTGCATGGCAGCTGGTCTCCACTGACAACTCAGGGAGAAATGCAAACTACAAAAAGAGCCTGTAGAGGGGTAACATTCTAATACGAAATATAAGTCTTACAATGGCCAGAAATAGTGTTATAAATGTTAGGTATGCTTTAAAGAGGAGCTTTCTATCGCAGAGAGAGAGAGAGAGAGAGAGAGAGAGAGAGAGAGAGAGATGAGTAGGGATTATGGAGCAGATTCTCCTCTGCTTACTGTGTGCAGTGTATGGAAACTAGCCCACCAGCTCAGGGAGAGCTGCAAACTACAGAAACAGCTTGCAGAGGGGAAAAGTGCAAGATAATGCAAAATATAAGTCATATGGTGGCCAGAAATAGTGTTACTTATTACCAGTGTACACACACTGAACTATTGATTTATGCAAAGTTTGTTTAAAGGTTAGGTACACTTTAAATCCTATCATATACTATACAAATTATAGAGGAAATTGTATTTATTATTATTATTATTATATAAATACCATCATATACAGTACTTTACATATTTGGCATCTTCTTTTAGAGGAAAATGCATTATTATTATTAGTTATTATTAATATTACTATTATTTATTTATCATATTTTAGAGGAAAATTTATCATTATTATTATTATTGTTATTATTATTATTATTATTTTATTGTTATTATTATTATTACCATATGCTATACTAATTTGGCATCTTTTTTTAGAGGAGATTGTATTATTGGGATTGTTATTATTATTATTATTATTATTATTATTATTATTATTAATACCATCATATACTATACATATTTGCCATCTTCTTTAAGAGGAAATTGTATTTTTCAGATTATTATTAATATTAATACCATCATATACTATACAAATTTGGCATCTTTTTTAAAGGAGATTATATTATTGTGATTATTATTATTATTACCATCATATACTTTGGCATCTTATTTGAGAGGACATTTTTTATTCCCTGAGCTCTTGAACATGCACAGTTTGCTAGTTTGCTAAATCTTCGTTCCTTGCATAAGACTAGATGGTTGTAATTGTCCTAAAACATTTGCTACAAGACGTCCTCGCTGACACTTGTCGTTTCAGACACCGTCACCTTTTGATCTTTCAATCTGGGCTTCCCAGTGAATCCACATATCCGATTTTTTCCTCTCTTTATCTGGTAACTTTAGAATTTTCACATAATATCTATTTTAAAACCAGCACAAAACTAACATATTTCACCGGAGTTAATTATCCTGTTTTATCCCAAGAAACTCGGCTTTAGCCTGTAATCTGTGAGGAAATCTGCTGTTCTGGTCTCAAATCCTTTCCTCAGCTTGGCGATTATCAACTACATTTTTGTACTAGAGGGAATTAATGCCACATACGGCCTAAGCAGCTTTGAAGTAGAAAGGCCCAGACCTGTATTAACTTTGCTGCACATCACTGATGCGCTGAGAATAAGAGAACTGCATTGACACAGATGTCCAGTCAATCCCTGTGTCCGCAGTTACCTTTCATTTCTGTACTGTACATCTCTCACGCTGTTCTCAGTCTTTGCATTTGGCCCCAGGTAACCGTACGCTGCCACCACCGCCAGCCGAGTGTTAACATTTGCAAGCGCTATAAAAGGACGATTGAAGTGGTTGTATTGCTAGAAAGCTCGGCTGGCGAGTATCATCCTCACATCCCTGATGGCGGTGTAGTTCCTGGCAATAAGAAAACGGAAATAGACACAGAACTTGTGGGTAGAAGAGTAAGACTTCATGAACAAGAAGAGGGTACAGCGGGAGGGGGTTCAGCGGAAGGCATTGATGATATCCAAGTAAATTCCGTCTTACATTGGGTAGTTCTGATTAGAGATTTGCGAACCAGCTCATACCAAGATGGGTAAGACTCAAATGGAGATTAGTCTCAGGCGAACTAAAATGGCCTCACAGTGTCTGGAGCTGTCCCGATGACGTCATGGGCCACCAGTGGTCATGCTGAGCATCATGACGTCATGACGCCTGTGATTGGGCCTCAGCAGTAAACCCAGGCTCATGACATCACCAAGGAGGCCAAGAAAGCACCAGACACTGCAAGTGAGTATAAATATATATATATATTGTTTTTACATCTCCCTGAGCCTCCACCTATTTTACTTTGGGGTCTGATGAGACCCCAGAATATATTAATGTCACTTTCACTAGATTGCATCTTACTCTTTTGCTATCATTGTTACATATGGGCTTGTCTGCCTCTTTTGGGGCCCATTATTGTGTCACAGCCTGGGCCCATCAAAGAATCCTTCAGTGCTGTGCAAGGCCTATCCATAACATAGGTAACCATAAAGTCAATACCATTACATTTTTTTTTAATATAAATAGGCCCAAAATATAGTTCTGATTCAATGTGCCTCTGATCTGCTGAGGTCCCGGTCGTCGGATCCTCGCAGATCTAATAGTGAAAGTGAAGCTGAGCTGAAATACCACATGCAACCTATGCATAGGTGTGGCACTGTTGTAGGAAAAGGCCCATAGATGTTTTTCTCTTCACATTTAACTGTGCAAAAAATGTAGGCAGGTGTGGAAAAAATGCTGATAAGTAAGAATGCTTTCAGAAACAGAAGGGTTAATAGTTTATTTTTGTCAATGAACACAATGAAGTGAATGAAGAAAAGAGAAATGTAAATTCCATCAATATTTGGTGTGACCTTTGCCCTTTGGAGGAGGAGTCCTGGAAGTGATGATCCGGTCCCCACAGATATAGCCCTGATCTCATCATCATCCAGTCTGTCTGACATGACATGAAGAGACAGAAGGATTGGAGCAAACAACATCCACAGAAGATCTGTGCTTAGTTCTCCAAGATGGCGGCGGGAACAACCTCCCTGCCCAGTTCTGCCAAAAACTGTCTGCAAGTACCGAGAAGAACTGATGGAAGGCAAAGGGCAAAGGTCACACCAAAGATTGATGGGATTTACATATCTATTTTGTTAATTGACAAGAATAAACTATTAACCCTTCTATATCTGAAAGTATTCTTTCTTTGCAGTATTTTTCCTAAAACGTTCACACATTTCTGTACATAACCCCCTGATGTCTCCACCTGCTCCTCCACATCATATACAGTAAAGAAAAGTTATCTTAAGACATTTCCGTGCGATTTACAAACTTTCCCTCTCGCAGTTCTGCAGACCTGTGGCTTTTTCCTGTCTTTTTGTAAAACAAGCATATGTCAGGCAGAGAATCAACGTTCCAGCTTGTGCCGCATCCTCATCACCAGAGTGATAATTAAATCTCAGAATCACAGGTGACGTCCTCGCAGTCTCTTCCTTTGTTTCCCCCCGGACCGATGATGCTGGCATCCCTGTGCGGCCTGTTAGCACAGATCAGGTGCTGATTTATAGGGACAGATGAGCGCTCGCTGACAGATGGTAGGGTGACCTGAAAAACCTGCCCCCTTTTCTGGGATCAGGCAGCAGATGACAGGTATTATTTCATAAAATAAAGTCTAAAAGGAGTCGCTGGAGCCCTGGCATTAATCTGTGGCAGTAACCAGCCATGTAACATTTATGTCAGGACAAATCTGTCTCTTTGCACGAGAAGGAAAAGTGGTTTTTGATGAAGATGTTCATAAATTTTAATATAATATGCCTGATGGTGTCTGATGTCTCAGGTCTCTTTTATATTTTAAGACTTGGCATAAAATGCGGAAATATTCAATCCAGCTTATATGTATTTTACATGACTGTAAGGTGACTGGATAGGAAGAAGGTTACCGAAGGAGGACGGCGCCACCTCTAGTCTCGCGAGAGGCTCTGATTACCTTACAGATAAATCTACTTCATTGTAATAAAATTATGGACAATCTAAAGTGCAGATAAGGAAATTTCAGGGAGGGCAAAAGGGGCATTTGCCTAGGGGCCTCCAATACTTAGGGCCTCCATATGGATGCTGAGTGTTTATATTAAATCTTCCACCAGAAAAATGTAGGGCAATCTGCAAGCATCAAGTCAGGGAGCCGAAGGAGCTGAGCAGATTGATATATATATAGTTTGTAGGAAAACTACATCAAAGCCCATTGGGGCGTAACTAGCGGCTCGATGGTCTTGGAGCAAAAGCTCAGCTTGGGTCCCCTTGATGAATGTCTCCTCAAGACTAGCAAACCAGTTCACACCAAGCTGGGTTCATTATCAAACTTCCAAAAGTCTTGGGTTCAGCCAAACCTGAAATTTTTGGGGTTTGCTGCCCACTAATCATTGTTATACTTTGATTTCTCTTTAAGTCCTACAGTCTAATAATGGCTGTGGCATGCTTTAGGGTTCCAGTCTTCTTCATGGGTCATCCGTCAAGTCTTCTAGACCCTAGGACACAGCTGAAGCCTGTATCAGGGCTCCAATGGTCACGTGGAGGGGGGGGGGGGTATATATGCTGTATTGTCAAAAGCAAACCAATCATAGGCCTCAGCTGTGACCCAGGGGCAGGAAGACACAACGTACAGCCTGGGAAAAGACCATAATGTCCAAGGATGCTGCCTCTGATTATTATACAATATGGCCTTAAAGGGGTTGGCTGCAGTAGTAGAACCCAGCCATCATACAGGGTTTGGAGCCATCTGCTTCCAGTTCCATGCTGCGTATAATACAGGCATCAGTAATGGCCCCATACAACTGATCCATGTGGGGGCTACCTGTCAGATCCCACCAATCAGATATTTATGATCTATCTTAAGGATAGGTTATAAAGAAAAATTTCTGGACAACAACTTTTAGAGACCTTGTAAAAGTAAAATAATTAACTTTGCCCTGCACTTCTGGTTCACATGAACACATTCATTCAGAATCAACTTTTTGCAAATATTCACAAAATTTGCCTTCTCTAGTGTCTGATTACTGGGGGTCCCTTCCACCTGCAAGACCCCCTGCTCCTCCTCACTACATGGCCAACCATCCTCCTTTTAACACATTTTTGTTTTGTTGACTTCAAAAAATTTGAATACTATTTTAGGTTATAATTGTTTTGTAGTTTTTGTGGTATTTAAAGAACCCAATCAACAAGAACTTGACTGACTTGTTAATTCTGCCTTATGTAACAGAACACCATATTGTCTTACAAGACGCTGCATAATAGGAATATAACATAACTTATGTTGAGGCACCTCTTGATAGACCAATGTTCTATGTATATTGTACCAGCACGTTCACAGTTCTCATGGTTGCGCTCAATGTTACACCTCGCACAACCAACATTGTGTCTGAATTTCAAATTCCCATAAACTTAAATGTCATTTGTAGCAACTTTTGTTGCATAAATGCGGAATGCAAATTCATAAAAAGTAAAAGTGAAAAAGTAAATCAAAGCCAAAACTCTGATAAATTTTAATATCGTTTCTAGAGAGTGAACTTTCATCTTAAGCAGAAATCGGTTGGGGCACCTGTCGGGGCCAATGACAATCCCATTTTCTATGTATTAAAGAAAAATGATTTTTTTTATGACGAGGCAGACGAGTATGAGTATATAAAGAAGTCTGAAGATGAAATTATAATACCAAGGGCATAAAGTAAAATAGACTGGCGTACAGCTAGACAAATCATAATGTCTATATTAGAGTCTCCGAGGAAAGACCTAATTTCAGCTGCTTTCAATATTTAATGTCTGTTTTCCTCAAATATGGTGATTAGCAAAACAGACATATTTAATGGCCGGGAATTTGAGAAAAAAATGAATACAGAAGATGTATTTACCACTGCATACTGTATATAGTGCCAGCCGCCAACTTATTCTGCAGTGATGTTCGGAAATTGATATCAGTTATATTGGTCTCTGGCCATCAAAATACAGTTTCCCCTACTTCACCCCCAAAGATCATAGGAATTCATATCAATTTTGGGTATACGAGGAGACCTACATATATACCGGAAGAACATACAACTCTGTGAAGATATTATCTTTGGGTCTACATCAAACCCAGGACCCCAATGTTGCAAAGCAAAAGTGGTAACCAATGAACCTCCAGGTATCTTCCTTACAATGCTTCTTCATTAAAGGGAGTCTATCACAAGCTCCGACCATATTAAACCAATCCCACCATTATATTGCTCAGGTTCACCTGAATCTATAGCTTTTGTGAGACTCTGTTCCCGAGATATTAATCTATTTCCAAATATGTAAATGAGCAGTTTGGAGCACCGTTATACTTGTTGCTCCTAAAAGCTGCTCCCCTCTGCTCAGGAATGCCCTCAGCCCCACAATCTGATTGACAGGACCAGAAACCTTTGCACAGATCTAACCTGGTCCTGTGTATTTGCATTTGTGTTGCCATAATTATTTGTTTGAAGCTAATCTTCTAGATTGGGCTGTAAAGCACATGTGCAGGATATCAATGTGACATTGCCAACATGACAACACCGGGCCAGCCAAGATCTGTGTAAAGCTCTTTGGTGCTGTCAGTCAGAAATGGGTGGGGGATGGAGGGCATTCCTGAGCAGAATGGCAGTAGCTTTTTGGAGCAACAAAAGCGATGTTGATGCCCTTGGTGCTCCAAACTGCTCATCTGCATATTTGGAAATAAATTAATATCTAGAAAACTGAGCCTCGTGAAAGGAAGGGGAAAAAAGTTCAGGTGAGCCCGAGCAATGTAACAGTGGGACTGGTTTAATATAGTCGGACTTGGTGATAGACTCCCTAAAATGGAATTTACAGTAATTGCAAAAGTCTCTATTTTTGAACAATTTTGCATGGGGGGAGGGACTTGTCTCTTCTTGGCCCTAAACAAACCTGGAAAATACTGATTTCCTCCAATGATTATGTATCATGCATAATACTGTTCTTCTAGTATGGGACAAATGGGGCAACGGGACTATTTGGGCCTCCTTGGGCTATAAGGTCCAGGTATGATAGTAAACTCTGCACTGCTTATAGTTATTGTATGTTCTAAGCCAAATCTCATTATGCTTGGGTTTGGCTATGGCTTGCCTGGTTGTTTTGTTGTTCAGGAAACGTATTGCAAGTTGTAAGATACGAATCACAGAAAATGTAGCTGAAATTATAATATAATATTTACTTTTTAATTAAAATATTTGGAAAACCCCAAAAAGAGCAAATAAAAACACTGATAATGTTCTCGGTCAGACTATAATATACCCCTTGGCAGATAACATGGTCATGCATAAATAAAGGAACCTGATGTCTATGGTTGTGAGGTTGTGTTTACTTGGAGTTATATCCAGGGGTGATATTCCAAACCTTCTCACCCTTCCGCGGCCTTCACTACTATGCCTAAGCTGAGCTCTAAACAAGAATAAAATATGAATAGCTGCCTTCTAAAGAGTGACCTCTCCCATTACAGTACCTATCCTGAATATCCTAATAACCTCCATACTAGTCCCAACACATTTCCTTTGTCAGTGTAGGAAGCGTCTTCGGAGGTCAGGAGAGCTGGAGGTTAAATAAAGTTGGAAGGTTCCCAACTAGACAACATTTGCAGGTAGCACATCAGGGCTATATGAAGCTACAAGATATGATCACTTCTGCCCCCAATTTTCCTTTATTTGACTTCTTCATAAAAACTAGAAAAAATAGTCCAGGTAAGCAGAAAGAGCTGGAGATGGAGTATAGTAACACAGCGCTGAAGGATCAGCCTACACCTAGGAGACCCATATATTTACATAGGAGCCGTATGCACTTAGGAGATTATGCTTTGAAGGAATTTTCCAGAATAAACTAAAAACCCCCTGGTGGCTAGGGGAGATGTAAAATGAAAAAAATAAGTTATACACACCTACCCCTAGGCCTCTCTTTGGGCGGTGTGTCCCCTGTCCCCTCTGGTGCCAGAAATGCTGAGGCTCTTAAGACAGCTACAGCCAGTCACTGGTCTCAGCAGTCACATGTGGAGTACCATATGGTATCTTCAGTATCAGCACTGTTTCCACCTTATATAGTAAAACCCTTTAAATGGTCACTGACTTAGTGAGTAGAGTGGAGTCTGCAGCTTCTCATAACTTACAGTGAGTGTAAGGAGAGTCTATCTGCTTCTATCTCCTACTGACTAGCTGCTTGTGTTATTGCAGATGGGATGTTAGTCATAGACAGTAAGCAGATTTCCTTATTATGCTCAGATTTCTCTTTTTCTGTCTCAATTTTTTTTTCTTTTTTTTTTTTAGCCACATCATATCCTGGATTTGGAGTCCAATATCCATGGATTTTCTATATTATGCTCACTTGGGCTTTTTTCAGCTTTTTTTTTTGCTATTTTACTGTTACTCCTGGCAGAATTACCTATACAGAAACCATTATAAGTAATAATGGATGGAGGCAGACTGCTCTGTATTGTACAGCCTCCGGAGAAATGCAAAATGTGCTGCAATGTATGAAGGCTTATACAAAAATTAAACAGACTGCCCTCCGAGACCCTGCAGATATTTCAACTTTTGATGAAAATTTAGCTAAAAAGTTTTGATAAAAAATAAAGAGCAGGAAATCACCCCCAGTAGGCTTTGACCTACATATCACTTCTGAGTTCTTGACTGGTGGGTTGCTTCAAAGCTGGTATCAGATGGCTCAAATATGGTCACATTTTAGTGTCAATAGTAGAACTGGACCAACAGGTGATTCTACTAAGTTAGGGCTACATGGCAACTTTGGCTGCAACTCCCATCACACTCCAAGGATTGCCATGCCGTCCTAAGATTCCTTTACTTAGGTAAGTGTTGTAGTGCAACCTAGTGTATGCTGTGTCTGCGAAATCTAGGCACAAAAAAATTGAGCACTGCTTGATTTTTTTTGCGAGCACAAGTCATAGTCACAAAATCCGTTAGGTCGCAATAAGACTCCATTTACTTACATTAATGAAGGAGTTGCGGCACTTGTTGGTCGCACAATGGAAGTCTCTACGTAGCCAAAGCCTTAACCAACCTTAGATCACCAAGTGATGGTCTTCCATGTTTGGTGCAATAGAACTGCAGGGGTATTGTGGCCCACGTGCAAATGCAAAAATATACCCATATACTAAAACCACCCTTGTTTGCATTCCTTGGTGTCTACTCCCATCTGACCAATAAATATATATTCTGCTCTAAATGGTCATTAGCAGGAATGTTAATAATGGAATCCATGACAATTATACCCAAAAGTAGTGATAGCCTTGGCATTCCTTAGGGGGTCACTTCGTAGTCACATGCTGACTGAACATCACCAGCTGTTTATTTTCTACAACTAGCTCTACAGAAAGAAATTGAGTCGCTCACAGCAACATCTCCCCCTAAGACAGTCCGTCACTTAAAGAAACAAACATCACATGCGTGCGATCATCTCAGCCGAGCATCACAAATATATGGCCAAGACATTGGTTTTATCTAAATGTTGCAAGTGGCATATTTATTGTGTAATGGAAGGTGACATTTTTAACTCCTTAGTGACTTTCTCTAAATGGGGGGCTCTCAGTGATGAACTTGCAGGATAGTAAGTAAAATGCAATATTACACAAGCTCAATTAAAAGTTTAACGGGAATGTGTCACCAATTTTTTAAACCAAGTTTTTATGGTAACCGTATTTCTAAGATTTTTTTAAATATAGGATTACAATAGAAGATAACTCCTCTATAGATAACACCACTGAGCCATCATTACATCTACTACTGACAATGTCACAGCTTATCTCCTCCCCCTCCCTGCACAGAGCATGTCTAGAAAAGTCTCCCATAAACCTCAATGAGTCGGGTCCAGTCTATTGCTGCCTATGGCCATGACTGTGCTGTTAAGCAGATCACTAAATGCTGTTAACAGAGTAGAGGAGAAGGTCAGGCAAGATGGCCGCCCCCATAATCATGGACAGAAAATAGAATATTAAAAAATCTACAATCAGGAAATAAAAACAGATTAGTACATGTGATAGATTTGATCTGTTTTTAATAAATAAATGAAAAAAAAAAATTGGCAATATTGCAATACATTTCTGTTAAATATATATACCTGTATACTTCCCCGGAAACACAAACACACATATCTGAATATATATACTTTGTAATTACAATACTTTTCTTGTGCTGATTTTGAATTACATCTTATTTTGTACTCCAGAGCTGCGTTCACAATTCTGCTCGTTGTGTTTAGAAAAAAGTCAATAAGCTGACCCCTAACAACTTAGCTACTATAATGCAGTTGAAACTTTTATTTTGCCTTTTGCCTACACTAAATTACCATACAGACCCTGGTGTAAAAACAAAACAAACAAAAAAAAAAAAGCAAGTCAGATCTCTAAAGCAATCACTATATTGACACTGGACAAGCAGCTCAGAAGCCTGCATCATTGTAAATTGAGTTCTGAAATACATATATTAAAGACTCAGGATAGGTAAGTAAAGGAATGTATATACAGTATGCAATGCCTGTACCAGCAGAACAGTGAGTGCAGCTCTGAAGTATAATACAGGATGTAACTCAGCATCAGTACAGGATAAGTAATGTAATGTATGTACACAGTGACTGTACCAGCAGAATAGTGAGTGCAGCTCTGGAGTATAATACAGGATGTAACTCAGGATCAGTACAGGATCAGTACAGGATAAGTAATGTAATGTATGTACACAGTGATTGCACCAGCAGAATAGTGAGCGCAGCTCTGGAGTATAATACAGGATGTAACTCAGGATCAGTACAGGATAAGTAATGTAATGTATGTGCACAGTGACTGCACCAGCAGAATAGTGAGCGCAGCTCTGGAGTATAATACAGGATGTAACTCAGGATCAGTACAGGATAAGTAATGTAATGTATGTACACAGTGACTGTACCAGCAGAATAGTGAGCGCAGCTCTGGAGTATAATACAGGATGTAACTCAGGATCAGTACAGGATAAGTAATGTAATGTATATACACAGTGACTGCACCAGCAGAATAGTGAGTGCAGCTCTGGAGTATAATACAGGATGTAACTCAGGATCAGTACAGGATAAGTAATGTAATGTATGTACACAGTGACTGCACCAGCAGAATAGTGAGTGCAGCTCTGGAGTATAATACAGGATATAACTCAGGATCAGTACAGAATAAGTAATGTAATGTATGTACACAGTGACTGCACCAGCAGAATAGTGAGAGCAGCTCTGGGGTATAATACAGGATGTAACTCAGGATCAGTACAGGATAAGTAATGTAATGTATGTACACAGTGACTGCACCAGCAGAATAGTGAGTGCAGCTCTGGAGTATAATACAGGATATAACTCAGGGTCAGTACAGGATAAGTAATGTAATGTATATACACAGTGACTGCACCAGCAGAATAGTGAGTGCAGCTCTGGAGTATAATACAGGATGTAACTCAGGATCAGTACAGGATAAGTAATGTAATGTATGTACACAGTGACTGCACCAGCAGAATAGTGAGCGCAGCTCTGGAGTATAATACAGGATGTAACTCAGGATCAGTACAGGATAAGTAATGTAATGTATGTACACAGTGACTGCACCAGCAGAATAGTGAGTGCAGCTCTGGAGTATAATACAGGATGTAACTCAGGATCAGTACAGGATAAGTAATGTAATGTATGTACACAGTGACTGTACCAGCAGAATAGTGAGTGCAGCTCTGGAGTATAATACAGGATGTAACTCAGGATCAGTACAGGATAAGTAATGTAATGTATGTACACAGTGACTGTACCAGCAGAATAGTGAGCGCAGCTCTGGAGTATAATACAGGATGTAACTCAGGATCAGTACAGGATAAGTAATGTAATGTATGTACACAGTGACTGTACCAGGAGAATAGTGAGTGCAGCTCTGGAGTATAATACAGGATGTAACTCAGGATCAGTACAGGATAAGTAATGTAATGTATGTACACAGTGACTGCACCAGCAGAATAGTGAGTGCAGCTCTGCAGTATAAGTACAGAATAAGTAATTTAGGTAATGTAATTTATGTACTCTTTGACTTACACCCTTGCGTTTTCTATAATTCTTGATCAATCCTTTTAACCCTTCTTTTACACAATCAGAGCTAGACTTTACATCAGTGGGTGGTAAGATTTATTTCACTACCACAGATAATTATTTCAATACAGAGTGACTTTTTTGGAAACCCCATATACCCACCACTAGACACATCTCTAAACAGCTAAACCCCATCGTTATATGTCATTTCACAACAACATTTCTAAACTCACCATTTTCATTATTATTCCAAGTAAAAAACTGCAAATTTCAGACTTTTCCTCAAACCTTTCCTTCTCCAAAACCCAACTGACATTTTTAGTAACTGCATTTACGGACTCTTTCCCAGCCCGAACACCGAAAACAAGAAAGCGCATAATCATATCTGCAATACCATTAAAGGGCTGTTTATTTTATGCAAGATTCTAAATTCACAGTTTGGGCGATGACGGTGCCATTCATCGCCTGCGTCCATTACGGCTATTTTTTTAAGATGTATATTTTTGTGTTGAAACGGCTCGAACAATTTCAATCATGTCTTAATTACTTTTAAAAAAATGCTGCATTGGCTCCGGAACAAGATGTCGAACTTGTTAGGCATCTGAAATTTCTGCACTGTTCCCTTATTCCTGGCAGTCAATGCGTGCGTCCAGATTGTAACCTCCTTTCTGCCTCCAAGCCTGCCTTGGCTGTGTGTCCAGCTAGGGATTATGGATTTAGTAAGGAAGGTAAGTGTAGCTAGAAGCATTGGCTTGCCATCTGCTCCCCAGCAGAGTTCGGGCCAACCTGCCTAGCCTGCAGCAAGACCGGGGCACTTTGTTCAATTCAGCCCTTTCCAACCTGGCTCAAGTAGCCCATCATATTGAATCAGATGATTAGGTCTAAGCAGTCCATATGTAACTGAATATTTTTTTCTAAATACCAAAATGAAAACAACATGAATGCCATTTTCTCCATTCTAATTCCTCAGTACATCAAGTTAAGTTTACATAAATAAATACTCTCTTAAGGTTTATGCAAATCATACAAAAAATAAAACTATGCATTATTTAGTAGATCTCCCATTTCAAGATCTAACAGACTTTATTCTCAGCATGTTTTTTCCCAAGTTTATATTGGCCTTCTTTTCCGATTCTGTTTTTTTCCTTTTTTTTTTTTTTTTCCTTATTTCATCTTTTAAATTATTCCTTTTTATATTATTATCTCATGTGACTTCATAAACGCAATTGCACTAATTTATAATTAATTTTGTGTGGTGAATTAAGATTAATGGAAAATTTCATTTTTTTTTCCCCTACCACGATCACTTTAGAAATTCACTTTTAAAAAGTTACCTTTCTTGGCGGATTGTCCTCAGTGGAGAAGACGATAGTTTACAATAGGGCTTTCCTCAAAAGTCGACTTTGTTGTGCGAGGCAGTTATTTCTGAAATTTTTATTTCTAACACAATTGGGATGATTTCTTGGAATTAAAGTCGCATAAAAATTGTTAGTAATTTCTGATGTGTTATTCTAATGTTTATGCCATTTATGAAGTGATGACCTGGCCCAGGTACTAATCGTAGATTCAAAAAGTTACAATATCGACTAAAGGCTTTATAAATGGAAAACATGTTTCACTTAAAGGGGTTATCCAAGGAGTAATAAAACTTACCAGTACATTCTCTGTACTGATGAAGCTTTATTATTGGTATACATCCCAGTCCTCCATAGCCCTGAAGTTACCTGCGCGGAGGACGTTTTTGGGAAGCCAGAACTCTGGTTCCTCTGCCTCCCCTGCTGATACTCTGACTCGTTCATGTGACCAACTACTACTACTATTTGGTTTGATCTCCAAAGAATCTCCTATCGCCTATCTTGTGGATACTGTAGATATTAAATGTGTAATCCCTAGTGGTATCACCAGTAGGACCCCCACTGATCATTAATATATGGGCCGGAATCAAAGGAGTTTGAATAGATCTGTAGTCGAGCATGAACCCTGTTGCTTAATTTCGTATCTGTTGGGCTGATGGGAACAGCTAAGAAAAGTGAAGAAATAGCTGGAGGCTCATTCTGAGCTGAGCCCTTTCTGCCCATGGGGCCCATAGTGGCTTAAAGGACTGTCTTTATCATTGGTATTCAATATGTGATCGATGGGGATCTGACATGTGGGATCTCTGCCAATTATCTTAGTGTGAACAGATCTCTCATGTGCTCTGTGGTCTCTTCTGTGTGCCAATGATGTCACTTTTATTGCTCACATGGTACATCCCCAATCAAGAAAATGGGGACTGAGCTTCAATACCAAGCACATGTATATGTATGGCACTGTGTTTGGTATTCATTGTAGAGTCTGAAGCGTTCACTCGATTGGTGCAAACTCTTCAACCAGCTCATCTGTGAAAGTCCCAGGTGTTAACCTATCCTAAGAATATATCATAAGAATATAAATCTTGGAAAAACTCTTTAAGTGGGGATATCTATGATATGCACACCTAGGTGCCTAATATAGCCTGAATCCACTGCTTCAAGAGTTGGGAACCAACGTTTATGATTATTTCCTTTTCATTACTTTAGTAAAGAAAATTCTAGAACAAAAGGATCTGGCATTGGATAATGTCAGGTGACCAGTAAGGGCTGTGAATGGGCCTCAGTAGTCAGGTGGGATGTGTCAAAGTCATGACAATTGCATCAAAGTGTCATGATGTTGGTGCAACCCACTTGACTACTGAAGTCCAATCACAGGCCTCTGCAGTTCCCTTAGGCTGCTGATGTTACCCAGGAGGCTGAAAGAGGCCAGAAGACACCTGGGAAGCAACACTAGACACTACGCTGAGCTCACGAGAGGTGAGGAAAGTTGACTAAGACTGTTTGTTTATTATTATTTTGAATAGACTATGGAGTATAAAAATGATTCATGGGTGGTGAACCCTCAAACTTTTGGGGTGGCAAAACCACATTTTTTGAAATTTCGGGTTTAGTCAAAACTCAGTTGTCTAAGATACATTCTTAATGGATTATAACTAAAGTCACCATATATCCTTTGCCTAATCTAAAGCACCAAGTTCTTTGTGCTAACCAGGGCTGTAGAGTTGGAAAGTCAATCCACCGACTCCGACTCCTCTATTTTTCTACAGCCTGACTCCGACTCCCGCTCTGACGCCTTCATAAATGGTCAGTCAGAACCAGTAAAGCTCCTATAATCCATTAAAATCTAGTTATTAAAGTCCTATAAAAGTAAATAATTAATCATTTTATTTTACTCCAACGCAACCCAAAATTGTTCCCAATTCCAACTCCACAGCTTACCCACTCCATACAACCAAATCTGTTCACAGGATAAATTAGGGATCAACCACTCAAGTTGTATTAACCTATAAGCGAAACGAGGCAATAGTGCGGAATGTCTGTTTTTCCAAATTTTTATTTAATCATTTATTACATCTTGATACATTGTTGCCCCAAAATTGCCCCATTGATCATTGAGCTAGAGCTGATAACATTTTGACTCTCTCTGTCTCTCTATTACAGCCGGTGGAGCCAGGCTCTGAGCAGGTCTACTTGCCGCTACTATTATAAGCACGGTGATTTAGGCTCTACAGAAGCTTTCCATGTCTAGACTTCTTTTATTTTAATCCATTGTCTGTCCAAAAAGATGATTGTATAAAGAGTCAACAATCTGTAGTCTTTTATTACAGAATATAACAGTATATTAAGTTACATTATCAGTCAGTAATGGAGATGTATTCCCAGAAATGAATTATTTACAAGCCATTTAAGTAATCTATATTCAGGTGTGGCGCAGAAAAGCACGGCATAAATCTTTAATGCTGACTGCTTGAGAGAGGTGAAGTGAGGATTAAAGACATTTTAAAGGAAGACAAGAGCAGTAAGAAGGACATCGCTTCTGCCGTGCATCACTAGAGCAGGTCCATTGCTAATACATTGATAAATGGCATATGTCAGGGTTATGCTTCCAGATCCTTGCATCTGTTTCTGCGGTTAGAGCAGGCAACAAAGTGAATAAAGGATTAGCTCTTTTTTTTATTTGTTTAATGAACCTTTATTACGAGACACCTTCAGCATTAAAATGTGGAAAATATTTGTGTGGGAGGCCGAAGCAAGGGTAAAAGCAGCTGTGAGCACATATTCTAGTGTATGTATAGTCTAGATGCAAGATCTTTACATTTACATAATTTCTTTCTCCCACTCCTACAGCCATACAATATCCAGAGTTACATACAGTACTGTGCAACAGTTGTAGGCAAAATGCTGCAAAGTAAGAATACTTTCAGAAATAGAAGGGTTAACAGTTGATATTTGTCAATGAATAAAATTAAATGAATGAAGAGACAGAAGGATTGGAGCAAGCCTACATCTACACATCCAGAAGATCTGTGCTTAGTTCTCCAAGATGGCGGCGGGAACAACCTCCCCGCCCAGTTCTGCCAAAAACTGTCTGCAAGTACAGAGAAGAACTGATGGAAGGCAAAGGGCAAAGGTCACACCAAATATTGATGGGATTTATATTTGTCTTTCTTCATGAAAATCCCATCAATATTTGGTGTGACCTTTGCCCTTTGCTTTCTTCTCGGTACTTGCAGACAGTATTTGGCAGAACTGGGCAGGGAGTCTGTTCCTGCCACCATCTTGGAGAACTAAGCACAGATCTTCTGTGGATGTAGGCTTGCTCCAATCCTTCTGTCTCTTTGCATCATCCTAGACAGACTGGATGATACTGAGATCAGGGCTATATCTGTGGGGGCCGGATCATCACTTCCAGGACTCCTCCCCCAAAGGGCAAAGGTCACTCCAAATATTGATGGGATTTACATTTCTTATTTCTTTATTCACTTAATTTTGTTTATAGACAAAAATAAACCATTAACCCTTCCATTTCTGAAAGCATTCTTACTTTGCAGCATTTTTTCACATCTGCCTAAATTTTTTGCACACTGAATAGGTTGAAGAGAACCCTTTCACTAGATTTTTTGGAGGCTGGCTAATTCCCTTTGGAATTATCCCTTTTTCTTATTTTTGTTATTTCTTGGTAATGTTTTATGTGTATGGTATACATCCAATTATAAAACCTCTTTCCATAAATGAATAGTATAAGCAAATATAAGAAATTTTGTAATAAATCTTATTAAAGAAATCTGTTTCCTTCTCCACTTATTAGTCTGCTCTCCTCCTCCTCCTTAACTTAACTGCGTATTTATATAGAATTCAACTCAGCCTCAAACACAAAAGTCTATGGAGAGGGGAGGGGGAGGAGAAGACTGTTAATCGCCTTGTTGCCTCATACTGTGCTGTGGTAGAGTTTTATCTTGAAAGATAGCAGTGTCAAAAGAGTTCTCTCACTCACAGTGTAGCAGAGTTGTTTGTCTTTTCCAGCAGCCTCCTCCTCCTCCCCTCTCCATAGATTTTTATACAAAAAGTAACTCTGATAATCAGAAAAGGAAGCATATTATTGTAATAATAGCACAAAGTTTCTTATATTCACTTGTACTGTTTATTTATGAAATGTTGTTTTATAAGGTAGGTACTCGATCAAGGGTCTCTTCAAGAGAATCCCTTTGATTTTCGGATCAGCGGATCTGAGCAGGGTCTGGGTGTCGGACAAATATTCCTACTAGCTGTTGGACATTAAGATGTGTCTACCTAGCTTTTTGCAAATTTTACTAAGAACTCCAATTCAAGCAATTTAATATCTCATGCTAAGAAAACTCTGGACAGGCAGCAATTCACAACACAACCAATAGGTAGCCACATTTAGGATAGACATCTTGTGGCAGAGTATCTCAAAATCGTAGTTATCTCACACCACACTCTTCATAGTATGTTTGCCAAAAGGAAAGGTAAGGACATGATCATTTAAGATATATGTATCCTCCTTATGAACATAGAAGACATTCCCATCACCCAGTAACGGTCCCTAAATTGACTAGGGACCACATAGAGGCTGAGCCTACATTGGACATTTAATGTATACCCCAAGCCAGGTTATTTTGCCTATATTTACATGTAACTTTAACCATTTTTATTTCCAAACTATGTAAATGAATTACGATAACAAAATTATAACCTCCCGGACGCGACAAAAAAGGGTGCCTTGCCACGAGACCCGGCCCGCCCAACCCAAAACTTATCCCTTTATCGTCTACATTGTCTACACATCATTTTGCTGTAAGTGTTACATCCACAGAGTCCCTGCAGATGTGTGTCAGCACAAAGTGATAGCACAATGACCCATTCACTATTGTAAAGGTCTGCGATTCAATGGCGTGATTAATCCTCATCACAGCAACTGATAAGGGCTCAGTATTCACATCTCAGGCGCATAATATACTCATTGTATCTTTCCCAGCTGGACTCTGAATAAAGAAAGAGGCAGCAATTATTAGATACAAAATGTTTCATATATAAAACTATTTTTAGAGGGAAAATTTTACAGCCGTGTCCTTTTTTTTTTTTTTCCTCCATGTCCCCGGCCGGTTCCTATGAATATTTCCCACAATGCTTGTTGTGTTGCTCTGTGTTTTGCATGCATTAAGATACAGAATTAGCTTTGTGGTGATTCCTAGATTTCATGCTAACTTTTCGCCGAGCAACTATTAAAGGTCATGTTTTGACGGCTGAAAGGCATGTCAGCACCTTGGTTCCCCTGAGGAGCATTCCCCAGGTACATGCAAAAGGTTATTAAATTACCTTCCAAGCAACACTATCTCTTCGGATAAAAATAATTACAGGCTTTTAGCGGCATCAGAATGCTTTCCTTCTCTTAAATAAGATGAAGATGCAGTAACTAATGACCATTTTTGTGCGTGAGTCATAGAGCCTGTCAAAATTGACAGGACAAATGAGCGTAATGGAACAGCTTAAAGGGGAAAGGTTCATTTTAAACTGACAAATAATATTTAAATGTCATTGTTAGAGACCCATCATGGCCGTGAAATGTGGTTTGCGTCTCTTGTGCAACCCACTGCCCCATTTCTTTCATTTTTTTTTTTTAACCTGTCAAAAAATTTTAGGTGCTGCCAACTGGACTTCTGGATGTTGTAGTCTGAATGGGGGTCCTTGAACATAGGTTGGGGTACCCTGATCTACAAATGGGAATGAACAAACCAATCCAGAAATTCAGAAATTGGTTTGCAAAAATTTTGGGTTTCGATATTCATGAAACTACTAAAGTTGATTATTTTACTCTGAGGACTCTACAGGACCCAAAGTATAATAATAGCAGATCAAAGAGGGTGCATAAAAATAAAGAAATAAAAACTATACTTTTCCTGGGCTCCACCACAACATCTAGTCTCCAGGTGTCCTCAGTATCTTCTGGCTCTCTGTCTGACATCGTCCACCTCAGGTCACTACTGAGACCTCTATGACTCTGTATCATCAAAGCAGCATGATATCAATGCCCCTCACAAGACTGCTGAGGCCCAATGACAGGCCTAAGTGGTGACCTGGGGCTGATGATGTGATGCAGACAGCCGCAACACACTGAGGACACCCCGGGAGGAAAACAGGATGCTGCTTCATCTAATCACTAGTTACAAGGTGTCCTTTTGGAGGATATACTCTGGTTTGACTTTAATCCCAGGTCATGTCACTAGGCTTTCTGAAGGCCAGATACTGATCTTTAGGGAGCTAACTTCTGAATGGTGGTGTTAGAGGTATAGTATTGCTTTTTCCATCAAGGAAATATTCTTATATTCTTTCCCAGCATTTCCAGCAGAACATGTATGGCTTATAAGACTCTTGCAACCTGAAAAAAATGGCCTGCAAAGGCAATTTCCTTAAGGATACATAATACCCATCCTGAGTCTTGTCATCAGAATTGTGATTTTATTAGCTCCATAAAATGTCTTTGAGGTACTGGACATTCCCATTGGGAGGGTGGAGTGGGATTTGGTACTGATGGTTGCCAGAGGGTACCTATGGAAGGTGCGATTTCCAGTAGTGTTGCTAATGGAACGTTTGTAGTGGTTGGTGGGGGGGGGGGGTCATTTTAATCTTGACTTTTCACTACACAGCCCTGAATTAAAGTCTCAAAAAAGGAATGACTTTCCTTTGACTTCACCCATTCTTAGAAAATTGGCTAGACTCTTCATAAGCCAACATTAAACCCATAACCAACTCTCCGTCATTGCAGTCGCCAGGTACGCTTTCAAGCCAAATTACCGATAGACAGTACCAGCCCAAAGACAACTCTTGAAACATTCATGCCACTGGATAGTCATAGAAAACAAGCTTATAATGAAAAAAATGCTCATAGTTGGGATTTTCAAAATGGCTTCCACTTTGAGGTTTGGAAACAGGAGAGATTATGGATGCAGTAGAATAAATATCCAACAAATGAGTTAAGATGAAGTGTTGCCGGCTTTCCTAAACATGCTACTGCAATAACATGTGACATTAATATTTAATTACAAAAGCACTGCTACAAAATCTTTGAAATTAATGTTTTGCAAAATTAACATTCAGCGCACAGAAGCAAAGTCGTTTCAGGCGCGACTGTGATTAACAATCCCATTCACTTTACATATTATATTAATATATTATTCAAGCCACAAATTAACACCTCCTAATTTAAATAAGGTGCTACATATCACCATGAGCTAAAATGCTTTTCTTTAAATGGCCTGTCTGATTTAGAGCAATCTGTGTTTATCATTTAATATTTTGGTATCGAATACTCTTCACGGAGAAAGACGCTTTATGCTTCAATTTCCTTTGAAAATGGATCTCATTAAACTGGTCTCCAAACTAGTGCAAATGGTGAGCTTATTTTCTTGCATATTGGATTATAACGACCACAGGCTTATAACTTATAATCAAAAGCAATGAACAATATTACCCCTAATTATATGTACGTATAGACAGTGTTGTGCAAAAGTTTTAGGCAGACATGGAAAAAATACTGCACGGTAAGAATGCTTTCAGAAATAGAAGGGTTATTAGTTTATACAGTGGGGAAAAAAAAGTATTTAGTCAGCCACCAATTGTGCAAGTTCTCCCACTTAAAAAGATGAGGCCGGCCTGTAATTGACATCATAGGTAGACCTCAACTATGAGAGACAAAATGAGAAAACATATCTAGAAAATCACATGGTCTGATTTTTTAAGAATTTATTTTCAAATTATGGTGGAAAATAAGTATTTGGTCACCTACAAACAAGCAGGATTTCTGGCACTCACAGACCTGTAACTTCTCCTTTAAGAGGCTCCTCTGTCCTCCACTCATTACCTGTAGTAATGGCTCCTGTTTGACATTGTTATCAGTATAAAAGACACCTGTCCACAACCTCAAACAGTCACACTTCAAACTCCACTATGGTGAAGACCAAAGAGCTGTGGAAGGACACCAGAAACAAAATGGTAGCCCTGCACCAGGCTGGGAAGACTGAATCTGCAATAGGCAAGCAGCTTGGTGTGAAGAAATCACCTGTGGGAGCAATAATTAGAAAATGGAAAACATACAAGACCACTGATAATCTCCCTCCATCAGGGGCTCCACGCAAGATCTCACCCCGTGGGGTCAAAATGATCACAAGAATGGTGAGCAAAAATCCCAGAACCACACGGGGGGGACCTAGTGACTGACCTGCAGAAAGCTGGGACTAACGTAACAAAGGCTACCGTCAGTAACACACTACACCGCCAGGGACTCAGATCCTGCAGTGCCAGATGTGTCCCCATGCTTAAGCCAGTACATATCCGGGCCCGTCTGAAGTTTTCTAGAGAGCATTTGGATGTTCCAGAAGAGTATTGGGAGAATGTCATATGGTCAGATGAAACCAAAGTAGAACTGTTTGGTAGAAACACAACTCGTGGTGTTTGGAGGAGAGTGAATGCTGAGTTGCATCCAAAGAACACCATACCTACTGTGAAGCATGGGGGTGGCAACATCATGCTTTGGGGCTGTTTCTCTGCAAAGGGACCAGGACGACTGATCCGTGTACATGAAAGAATGAATGGGGCCATGTATCGTGAGATTTTGAGTGCAAACCTCCTTCTATCAGCAAGGGCATTGAAGATGAAACGTGGCTGGGTCTTTCAGCATGACAATGATCCCAAGCACACCGCCAGGACAACGAAGGAGCGGCTTCGTAAGAAGCATTTCAAGGTCCTGGAGTGGCCTAGCCAGTCTCCAGATCTCAACCCCATAGAAAACCTTTGGAGGGAGTTGAAAGTCCATGTTTCCCAGCGACAGCCCCAAAACATCCCTGCTCTAGAGGAGATCTGCATGGAGGAATGGGCCAACATACCAGCAACAGTGTGTGCCAACCTTGTGAAGACTTACAGAAAACGTTTGACCTCTGTCATTGCCAACAAAGGATATATAACAAAGTATTGAGATGAACTTTGGTTATTGACCAAATACTTATTTTCCACCATAATTTGCAAATAAATTCTTAAAAAAATCAGACAATGTGATTTTCTGGATTTGTCTTCTCATTTTGTCTCTCATAGTTGAGGTCTACCTATGATGTCAATTACAGACCAGCCTCATCTTTTTAAGTGGGAGAACTTGCACAATTGGTGGCTAACTAAATACTTTTTTACCCCACTGTATTTGTCAATGAACAAATGCAGTGAATGAAGAAAAGAGAAATGTAAATCTCATCAATATTTGGTGTGACCTTTGCCCTTTGGAGGAGGAGTCCTGGAAGTGATGATCCGGCCCCCACAGATATAGCCCTGATCTCATCATCATCCAGTCTGTCTGGGATGACAAGAAGAGACAGAAGGATTGGATCAAGCCTACATCCACAGAAGATCTGTGTTTAGTTCTCCAAGATGGCGGCGGGAACAACCTCCCTGCCCAGTTCTGCCAAATACTGTCTGCAAGTACCAAGAAGAACTGATGGAAGGCAAAGGGCAAAGGTCACACCAAATATTGATGGGGTTTAGCTTTTAGTTGCTACATATTTCAATGGCTGATTAAGATTTAAATTTTTAATGGTTGATACAATGTAGAAACCATACTGTAACAGTTATAATCAAGCCTATGAAATATACAGGTAAGGGAGGGTCCACATCACCATTATTTAACCACTTCAGTACCGGCCCAATTTCTGGTTCAGGAACAGACACATTTTTGGGTTTTTTGTATGTGCAGTTTTGAGGGCTGTAACATTTTTATCATTTGCATTATTCAACTAATTTCTGCAACTTTTTTCGGTGACACATAGGGCTTTATTTTTATGTTGTTTTTATTTTTGCATGTATTTTTTAATATATCAGGGAAAATATAAACAAAAGAGGAGGGAAAACGTGTCTAGAGGAGGACTACAACCTCCTGCCTGTTACTATAGAGCTGATCTGGGTCCTGTAGGACCCAGCAGCTCTAAAAGACTCTGATCCCGGTGGATCACGTGAGGGGAGCCGCATCATGGTGGCACCCATAGCTGTGTATATACGGCGCTCATTGAGCGTTGTGTACACAGCGATCGGGAAGGCAGGGACGGTAATAAACCATGCCTGCCTTCTCTCGGGGAGCTCCGATTTCGTGTAGCTGCTGAAAACTGCAAGGATGTACTGGTACGTCCTTGCAGAACAAGAGAGGGACCGCCCGGATGCATATAGTCTATGGGCTTTCCGGAACAGGCTAATGCCTTCTGCTCTCACCCATCACAGGATGAGATCAACAAACATTAAAAGATTGATAAAGACGGAGCCCCCTTTGTTGGAAGTCCATCTGCATTCACCCCAATGTAAAAAACATTACTTTTATGACAGAAGAGAAAATATTTCATGTAGAACTTTTTCCTCCATTACAAAAATAAACAAACATGATAGAATAAATTGTTATGTTATTTTTTCTTACATTATAGTCAATGGGGGCTCTGTCTGAGTTTGTTACTCCACTACAGTTAATGACGGATGACAGTAATGGTCTGTGGTAGTGTGAACATGCTCTATAAGTATTTTATCCATATTGTGAGTTGGTAAAGACCTCTAAACATTTTGAGTAGTCAAATACAGCATGTCCCAATTTGTCTCAAAGGCCGCCAAGACTCAGTAGTAGGCGCTACAATGGACATCAACAGTATAGCCACTATGCTCACATAGCAGAGGGTATAATAAGGAAAAGCTGTAGCCTCTGCTCTGGCAGTGTTGAGTTGGGTTGGTCTTACCAGTGATCCACTGTCATGGCTGAATCAAATGGGCAGTGGAGTCACAAGTGTTAGGTCCAGAGCAATACTTTACAATTTAAGGGTCATAGGAGGTTGCTGTCATAATGAAGCTCTTTTCCCTCCAGTGGTGCCCTTTAATGGTCCCAGATAGTTTTGGTTATCTCGCCATTATCTGGACATCATACTCGCCCTCAATCCAACAAAAAAGATTCCTAACAAGGGCAGTACTCAAAAATAATGGGACACTCAAACTCATGACAAGACCTATACATCAATGCATAACAGGATTTAGGACCAATAGAGTTGACCCCTGTAGGCAAACAAAGCACTGGTTGAATGTTCACAAGATGGGCTCTTTGTAATAAACAACATATTGTGGCTGCATTTCCAGCATATCCCTTACATTAGGTTCACACTAGTGTTGGGGTTTCCGTTCTTTGGATCCACTTGGGGACCTGAAAAATAGGAACCCAATCTGCTTAAAAAGCGGTTACCCGCGGAAATCCACGGAAACCATAGACTATAATGGGGTCCGCCAAATTTCCGCCCTGTTTTCTCGCCACATTTTTCAAGTGGAATAGGGAATGGAATCCCCAAATGGAAAGAGAGAGTTCTAGTGTGACCTTAGCCTTAGTATTATATGTTAGAAGTCATACTATGCATGGCACATGATGAGGGTCACACTACTAAATATTGAAGGAGTGCAACATTTTTACAAAGTGTGTGCAAATAGTGTGTTCACACAAAAAGTTACTTCTGAAGCTAAATCTATTTATGTGAAATGACAAAGTTCATTGAGATATTGTGAATATGCTAGTGCTAATCTTGGGTCAAAATACCACTCTGCATGTAGCGATGAGGTACTTGCATCAAGGTATTTCAAATTGCAAGGATCTATAGATTAGAAATTTTAGGATCATGTTTTTTTTTTTTTTTCTAAGAAACCCACAACGGACCATAGGAACACTATATGGGTATTACTCACATCCAATAATTATTCTAGGTGCATTTGCAATGTCATTTAATATGATCAATTGGGGTGACAGAGGCACAGTGGTTCCGCTATCTTCCCCACATTGCCTTGGCAAGTTTAGAGGGTGGAGAAGACCCATATTAATTGGGGCAAACATTCTCCATGCTTGTAAAGTGGACCCAGGCATTCTTCCAGGATCGCCTGGTTGGAGTGTCTGCCTTGGAAAATGGAAAATAAAAGAAATGTCAGAGGGTGGAAGAGCGGCTGGTTACATTCTGGTTACACTCTGGTTACATTCTGTTATGCTCTGGTTACACTCTGGTTACACTGGTTATATTTTGGTTACCCTCTTGTTAGACTCTGATTATATTCTGGTGATTATATTCTGGTTACGCTCTTGTTACATTCTGGTTACATTCTGGTTAAGCTCTTGTTACACTCTGGTTACACTCTGGTTACACTCTGGTTACACTCTGGTTACATTCTGGTTACACTCTGGTTACACTTTTGTTACGCTCTGGTTACACTCTCGTTACACTCTATTTACCTCTATTAATACAGATGATTAATCTTCTTCTGTTCGGGCTCTGAAGATAATGCAATGTGTGTGCCAGGAGGTAGAACCCTGTATTGTATACAGATGACATTACTTAGACTGTATCTGTGTCTGACATCTTTACTTAAACCTAAGTGTTAAATGTCCTTAACTGAAGGCGTTAAAGGAAAAACGTCCATATCAAACAAAAAGTATTCTGATCTTCACTTATACTTGTAAAACACACCTATCACTTAGCATTACACAGCATGCAGGCAATCCTATCACTGTACCATAGGAGTATATAAAGTAGTATCCTCAGATTAGGATTTGCCATAATATTACACTATGTTCCATGCGGTCTAATCCTCCACTCCACCCAATGCCAAAAACAGAGAAGCAAGGTCCACTTAGTTTATTCAGGCTATTAATAGACTTTGTCAAGTGTCTAGAAGCATCATCGCCCAAGGCAATAGTGTGAAGTAGCAACAGTCAACTGCAGCATTCTGAGCTTTGTGTGTGGTTGGAGCCCCACCAATTAGTAGTCTATGGTAGCATAATCACAGGCCATAGTGGTGATGTGGGGGCCAAATCATGTCCATAATTGCTGAACGTCGACAAAAAAGTGGAATGTAAGACTGGTGGCTTCTGTGGCCTAACTTAAAGGGATTTTCCCATTAACGTAACCATATTGTAGACCATTAAAAGTTAAACATTTTTGCAAATATAAATACTTAAAAATTTTGCAGAGTTTTAAAGATTTTCTTTAACCATCTTAGTGTCTTAATCAATTGCCAATGCATGTGCCCAGGAATGCCGAAACTTTCTATGACAGAAAGCCAGCCATGATTTCCTTATTGTGGACAGGTTATCAGGAGGGACACTACATGTATGAGAAGATAACCCGACCGCAATAAGGACATCATGGCTGGTTATCAGGAGGGACACTACATGTATGAGAAGATAACCTGACCACAATAAGGACATCATGGCTGGTTATCAGGAGGGGACACTACATGTATGAGAAGATAACCCGACCACAATAAGGTCATCATGGCTGGTTATCAGGAGGACACTACATGTATGAGAAGATAACCTGACCACAATAAGGATATCATGGCTGGTTATCAGGAGGACACTACATGTATGAGAAGATAACCTGACCACAATAAGGACATCATGGCTGGATTATCAGGAGGGACACTACATGTATGAGAAGATAACCTGACCACAATAAGGACATCATGGCTGGATTATCAGGAGGGACACTACATGTATGAGAAGATAACCTGACCACAATAAGGACATCATGGCTGGTTATCAGGAGGGACACTACATGTATGAGAAGATAACCTGACCACAATAAGGACATCATGGCTGGTTATCAGGAGGGACACTACATGTATGAGAAGATAACCTGACCACAATAAGGACATCATGGCTGGATTATCAGGAGGGACACTACATGTATGAGAAGATAACCTGACCACAATAAGGACATTATGGCTGGGTTCCTACAAGTCCCAGGCAGTTGGCAGTTGCAACTGATCAAGACTGATCCCACTATGATGGTTATGATGGTTTAAATCTTTAAACTACAGAATTTTTATTTATATATATTTGCAAAAATGTTTTATCTTTTAGTTGTCTACAAATCTAACTATGGTTATGTTCCTGGGAAACCCCATTAAGACTTGTGAATAATTATTTTATTTTTTAGACCTCGTAACTGCCTTTGGTTACTATACTTTGAGGCTTGTACAGACCCCAGAGTATAATATACAGTTTTTCAGGACACATTTGATTCAGACCAAATTTTTCTGGCTGAAACAAATTTTCCACCTGGATTGGAGGAGCAGAGAGGCATTTTGGCAGAAGAGTTAATACAGAAGAATGGGGAGAGTGGCACTTTGATGAATCTGAGGTCACATGGTAAATCTCAATAGTATTTGAAGGCAGCCAAGAAAGAGAGAGGCCTCCTGTTTGCACAACAACCCATGCTAACAAAAAGAGTTCACACATCATGTGGCTTATTGAAGAAGGTGAAAAGCAGGAGAAGGAAAGACACTCTGAGCAGACAACTATTACTATTGAGGGGGGTAAAAAAAAATAACTGGAATGTCCCTTTAAAGGGAGGGGTAGTTCTATTTTAGATGTTTCTGGCATGTAACACAATATATGTCAAAACTACACTGGTGGGCAAAAAGGTAAGAATGTTTAGAACTTGTGACTTTCCGGCTCTATATCTCACCATCCACTACAGCTTGGAACGTGAGACTACCATTATGTTATAGACAATCATCTTGGCTATCTCATACATAAATCTGACATGTAACTATTTAGCATATGATTAGTTCTGCAGATTCGTGTCATGTAACTGCATTGTTACTGTTTTGCTCCTAGTGGTGGAAAAATCTTTTTCTTCTTGTCTACTACAAATTACAACCTGTTCTCACATTCCCTAATAGCTCAGGGTGTTATTAGGTTCATTCCCAAGAAAAAGGTCACTGGTTCAAATTGAGAATTAGCCAGGAAGAAGATTTCCCAAAAAAAGAGAAACAGCATCACTAAACTTATCGATATCGGTCTCTCGGCCAAGAAAATTGCCAAACTGCATCATGTATGTGCCATCACATTTGGAAGAATATGAAATGAAGTCCATTCAAAAGCCAAAAGATGGATTTCCAGAAAAAATATCGAAGTCAACAAGTCAAGGTCTATCAGTTCTGGCACGACAAACACGGTAGTTGAGGTGGCTCCTATGCTTCGTAATACTGAGAGTACAATCGAGTACTATGGGTTTGAAAAGGACATCATAGAGTTCCAGCAGGACCAGAAGCACACAATTTAGGTATGAGATAGCCAAGATAATTGTACATAAAATGATGGTAGTCTCACATTCCAAGCTGTATTGGATGGTGAGATATGGAGCCTGAAAGTCACAAATTCTAAACATTGTTACCTTTTGCTCGTCAGTATTTTTTATAGATATGGGTCTCTCCTTTGCTTGGCTAACTATCATAGAAGTGAATATAGCAAAAAATTAACATGGATGTATTCTCAACCATGGTGAAGAAGATGGGTTGGAGGCAACCCCTATTCTGGAGATACCGTAGATGCATGTTCCAGAGATGAGGTCTGCATCTATCAGACATTTATGGCACATCTTGTGGATATATATATCTGCATGTCTAAGATAGGAATACCCCGGTAAGGAATGATTTTTCTATGTTGGTCAATGTCCTGGTGAAGGTTTGGCATCATTCTATCTTCTCTATGTGGTTCCATGACAAAAGGTTGATGACTCTCTATGTATTTATGAGTTGTCTGACATGATATTTGAATGACACATTGTACACAGAAGATCGACAAAGATGACAGATGGTCACGTTGTCCCATGGAATTACCAGATATTTATATGGTATGTTAAGTGTCTAAATATCTTAATGATCTTTCCTCTGGGTACCAAACCATCTTGTTCTGCCACTAGATTGCAGTGGAAGATCTTATAAAATTATGGGTTATCTCTATCTGCTTACTCTGTATAAGGGCATAGTACTGTGGTTTTGTACAGATGTAGCAAAGTTTAACATGACATTTAACAGGTTATCTCATCTATTAGTCAAAGGGGAGAAATACTACTGGGAGAGTGTCTCTGGAGGATAGTTTCATTAATTTCTACAAGAACTGTGCCATACTTGCCCGTCCTCTGTGGTGGCATTGTAGGGGAATTAATCTCTTGCTAACAGGTTGCCTCAAGGATTAAACCTGGGGGTCCTAACCACAGTACGCAATGTTATCAGCTTATTCTCATGGTATCTTTCCAAGAAAAATAACTACAGATGCGCCTTCCCTTTGATTTCCTCTCGACTGGACATGTCCAGGTACAATGGGGCCGATTTTTCACAAGTGGATTTTTTTAAGCCATTTTTCTGCCTTTTTTTTTTTTTCAAGTGTGGCCTTTTGCAACAAATTTATCAAAATGTTGCATGCTGGTTCATAAAGTTGTCATTTGTGTTTCATAAATTTTGGTGCATTTTTTAAACTCAAGTTAGAAGTGGAGTATGCTTGTGCAATTTTTTTTTTACCAGATTTAGGCTCGTGAATTAGACATGTAGGCAGCATCTAAACCACATCCACATTTAAAGTCACTTTTGAAAAAAGGTTCAATAGGTACAAAACATTACAAAAAGAAACAAGCGAATAGTAAATATGGAGTAAACAAAATTTGAAAAAACATTCCAGAATTCTGGCGCAAACGCAATGATAAATTGGCCCCAGCATGTGTATCACAAGTTAAGCAGCTTCTCTAAGCTCAACATGGTTTTGTGACAAGTTATTACAAAGTGTTATGCTAACTAACCTACTGGTGTTTATGTGTGGCCATCCAAGGGGTAGGGTGAATTGCAGCTTTTGTGATATTGTGTTAAATTGGTTTCAAACTAAATTTGAGATTGAGTCAGTGTGGACACATCAGTATCTAAAGTTGACAATCCCTTTAAACTTGATAAAACCATAGAATTCTACAACTTTTACCCAAATAAAAGAAACCTCCTACCCAACTTTAACAATCTTATAAAGACAATAGTCCTGAGCTTTGTTACTTTACTGTAGGTCATACCGGTACCTACTTGCCCACCATCAAAGGGAGACAATGACCCTTTTTGGTCTTCACTACAAAAATTCCAAGAATGCCAAGAAAACGCTGGTGCCACTCAAGGGATATTGGTAGTGGAGAAGATTTCTGTTTATCTTTGGAAAAGTTGCACTCAACTAGTGTACAAAGAGTAAAGAGGCTGTTATTCATATTAACTGCATTTTCATTCCTATCGTAACATCTAGAGAGCTAATAGAGGGGTTATTAACATAACAAACGTAAATGTTCTATATAAATAATACTGTTTCAGGCCAGCAAGCGCTCATCTGACAGCATTTAGGCACAGGCTCAACATCTGTTTATGAACACTTTGCCTAATGATATCATCCGATATCATTAAGTGCGGCAGAATACGGCACACGGCAGGTGCAGCTGCGCTCAGAACCCGTCACACAAAATGAAAAGAGCTGCATCCCCATTCCGAAAACCCATCATTAGGACAATTTTCTTCGACAATCCAGCCCTGTGATTTCAATCCGTATATCACCTGTAATTGTAGTTTTTAGCAAGAATCTGATTCCATACATTTATCACCGAATCACGGTGAAGGCCTGAATACTGAGAACACATTTGTGCTACCAGCTGCGGCTGCTTTTTTTAGATGTCGTGTTAACAAATTACTGCTAACAAGGCAGAGCTAGAAGAGCGGCTTTGTTTCTCTTGCTTGTGCGTTGTGTGTAAATGTGCACAATTATGGAGATTAGCCATTGATTGGTTCTCAATAATAATTGATCATTGGTCACTTAACCCTTTTTGAAGGGTTTCATTGGAGGTGAGATGGTGAGATAAATATAGATTAATATACAAGTGAAATGTACAATCCTTCCTTTATATATCGCATCCCACGATAAACAGATCACGGAAAAAGAAAAAAAAAAATCATATTTCGGTGTCTGACTTATTTTACCCTCTGGCAAACTAAGAAGATCATAGACACAGCCCAGTGGAATATCCCTCTACGGACGTGGCAGAAACATACATTACATTTTTACAGACTATGTATCTGATTTCAAAGTATTTTAATCTTTAGCTTTCTTATTTGTCTTTTTTAAACTTTTTTTTATTTTTTTTTTTTGACAAATTTGCAAATGGGAAAAAATCTACCAGTGTTAACATTGAAAGGAAAAAAATTAAATTTCTAAGAATTATACAGAACATCTTTATAACAGGCATTGCTCACACGCATACGCCACTTTGGAAGTGATTGGAATGTTAATTGTATTCCATGTAACCTTTGAGATTGAGCTAATCTGCCTAACTATAATAGGTTTGTAGGTTTGTCAGATGTGGAACCTGCAATCATTGTATTATTATATGAACGGTGGTGTGTATAGACTCTGTGACTGTACACAAACACATATAAAATCACAAATGAATTAGAAGGTTATGTAAAATAGAATTTAAGAATTTTTTTAAACATTTTTTGGAACCTAGGCGCAACATTTTTGAAATCTAAAATATATTTGAAGTTAACTTAATTTACATCAATTTTCTAAAAGAGATTAAAAAATATTCAATTCTATTTTAATTTTAATTATTACAAAAAATTTCAGAAAACTAAAATGTTAACAAAACGTAAAAAAATATGATTATTATAATACCAGTAAAAATATCAATTGAATGAAAATGTAAAATGCTTTCTATGCTAACAGTGTATTTTTAAACAATTTTACAAAAATTTAATTTTTTTAACATTTTAGCTATTTTCTATTTCCTTTATTCAATTGTAGACCCATCTTAGTCCTGGTAATAACTAAAAAAATATTCTAATCACATAATTATTTGACACATTTGAACTAACTTCACATTTTAAATTACATTATGCTATTTTTAAATTTCATGAATGTTAATTATTTTTTTTCTTTGTTTGCAAATTTTTTTCCCAGGTTTTACCAAACTCCACTACTATACCTTCTACAAAAATGCACATGCTAATTTTTCTTAGATTTAAAATAACACTGTGTTTAAATAGTCTAGTCTAGACAAGTAAATGATAAAGGTTGTCAAACCGGCTTAAGGCTGGAATCGCACATGAAGCTAATGTACGATAGTTTTTGATGCAACTTTTTTTATTACCTAAAGTCTGGAGTAGATTACAAAGGAAGGATAAGTATAAACGAGCACCTTATTATGTGTTCTCTACTTTTTCAAGTCCTTTTGATGCTGACTGAAAAAAAAAAATTCAAAAACTTTACAAAAAATTGCACACAAATCTAAATTTTAGCTATACATTAACTCCAAGATTCTTTAGGTTTTAATTTGTTTAATTAGGCCAGTGGACTCAACAATGAACTATTTATTATGTGAGTCTAGAGCTACTATAGGCAGACACTTAAAAAGCGAACAATGGTTCAGATTTATTTCTTCCGTTGAGTCGACGGTGCTGATCTCACTAAAAGAACAGCTCATTTATGTGCTGAAAGGTGGCACAACGTCATAGTCGTCTAACTTCACAGGGAATACAAAACCTTCATATTGGAGGAATTAACATGCTCCAAACAAGTTCAGAACTTCATTTCCCACGGTGTGATAGAGAAAACAGTGATTATCCTACACAAAGGGATTGTGGGCAGAGATATGCAGATGAGCACCTTAACTGTGTTACACCCTTTGTCTCTATCCACTCAACAGGGTTCTCTTATGTACGATGCTTTAAACATAGCTCTTAAAGCCAGTCATCTGCATATCCACGCCTACGGTATCTATAGACCCTAAAATGACTGTTGTCGTCTGATTATATGGGAATGCAGGTCGTGAACCTGCTCAAGGTTGAAGAAGAAAGTAAATAAAGAGGAGTTTTCCATAATTATACCTCAACTTTCTCATCTGTTACAATGGGTCTCCTGTTCCAGGTCTTCGGATTTTGAACTGGGTATTTTTGATGCATACATAGTTGGCACAACTTTTTAAAGTCGCAAAGCAAAAATGTTTTTGCTAACACTTCCAAAACATTGATTTACTTACTGCTCATTCTCATAAAATGTAGATTACAATTGTTGCAGAGTGTTAGGCTGCAGAGGAACAGTGCTTCTTAGATCATCCATGATGTGTCTTTGTGTTAATCACCCTTTTGTCAGGTTTGCACTCAAAATACACCACTGGGAGGTGTCAAAAGTGAATTTGCATGTCTCTTTAATGAGATGATAAAATGAAGAGGTTCCAGTATACATTGTAAAGTAAGAAAAACATGGAACAATAAGCTAGGTGATTTTGGCTTCTTAAGGTCCTACGGCCATTCTAGCATCTTCCAAAAACTCTCCAGACATATCTTTACAGTATAACTATTACAATTGGAGTCCCTTGTTATGATATCCTTAGAAGTCATTTTAACAGGGCCCCAAAAGCATAACAGTAAGCTTTTATTTTAATGGAAGACCTTGCATGATCAGATCTGTTCCATCATTGGTCAACATTGGTCTAGCCGATTTGTCTACCAGGTTTTCCCTTATTTCTCTAATCTTTTTTCCCATTACGAGTATGCATATTTTCATATGGTTATAAGAGTTGTCAGCTTTTTACAATGTCTTTTTGATAAAAACTCCCTCTCCATCTGTTTTTGATGGATCCCCAGCTTTATCCTGTAGGGAAGTCCAAATAATTGTACATGTAATATATGGATGTGTTGGGTCTTTGTAACTAATAGGTGAGAAGGATTCCCCTTTATTCACCTAAAACTCCCTAACAGGGCACAAATGTGTCCACCAGTGGTACTGGTTAGGCCACTGTGAGTTTAATGACTATGGCCACCTTTAAATATATCACACTGTTACGTAGCTTGGTTTGTTCTTCTTCTTTCCATGTACTTTACATATTACACGTGTATACAGTATACATATAAGTGTTATTGCCTTCCATTGCTTACCCTTGCATGTTTCATGTTACCTTGTAATATTTGTTTGAAGCAAGGCCGTAGTTTTTATCAGGTGTATTTATACAGTCACATATTATGTATTGACAACACACACTCACCCTGTATATACCGAATGTATGGAAACTATAAACATTCAACTAAGAATAGATCTCAATTTTCCCATATTCACCTCCCCCATCTTAATTAGAAATAGAACATATGCCTTGGATCAATGACACATCTTAAGCAATTTACCACAATCACTGTAATATTACCAAATGTCTTTTCAAAAATACATCCAGACTCCTTTCTAAACCATCCAGCAGCAAAAAGTTCCATAGTTACATTTCTCTGATAATTTCTCTGAACGTTACAATAAAAAAAATCTTTCATTTCACTAGATGTAATACATTTTTTGTTTCATTTTTGAAAATCTTTATTCAATTTTCTACATGATGAAAATATCTATATTGTGATTGGTTGATGGGAGTGGCAAAAAAAGGGGTTTAGAAAACTATTTTCCAAATTTTTTTCAAGGGAATTTCAAGTAAATAGCTAATGATACTCATTGAGAATTTAGGATTCATCCATTAGCCCGAGAAGACTTTGACTACAAAGAATGTCTGTTACATATGTCCCTGCATTATACAGTCAGCCCAATGGTTCCAATTAGAGATGAGCGGAGTTTTAAAAAATTTGATTCGGCAACGTCGCCAAATTTTCTGATACGATTCTATTCCATCCGAATTAAATTGCGGCGAATCGAGTTAAAAACCCAGCTATTTCCTGTCTGCAGAGAGCCGGGGTGGGCGGCAAAATGGCGGAGCCCCTTGGATGCCGCGGTCATGTTACAGCTAACACCCTGCTCCATAACCGATTGGAGGTTTTAACAACTTGGATGCATCGGTCAAACATGCCGTGGGCGCTCACGAAGGGGTTAAAGGGCTGTGACATCACAGGGCTGGCTGCTGATTGGCTACATGAATGGCATTGTGGGTGATCCCGCGTTCCCAGAGTTCCTTGCCCCATGTCCTAACATGTACAGCAGCCATTTTGAAAAATATGCGATTCGTTACCACGAAACATGAGGAAATTCAGATTTGAGGTGAATTGAATATTTCATGAAATTCGGATCAAATTCCACTCCATCAGCTTCGATTCGCTTATCTCTAGTTCCAATAACAAATGTGTAATTCTTACTTTCTTCCAAGGTGGTGCTGTACAGAAATTTACAGTGTTTTGTATGGGATTTTCAAAAATGGTAAAGGTGAACAATTTGGTAAAATAAAAATAAATACTCTTATTCACCTAGTCTTCCATTCAGTTCTCCACCACTCCGATGCTGCTCATGCTCCGGTGACCCCTGCCGGTCCACCAACTTTGACGTCATGGACATCGCTCATAGAATCACTGCAGTCAATCACTGGCTTACATGTAAAACACATGACCAACAAGGCCAGTGATTGGCTGAAATAGTCATGCAAAGGATGTATGTGACATAATCTCTGCAGGAACGGTGGGACCCACCATAACAATGGCAATGGGTTGACAAGGGATAGCACAAGTCTTAGTTATTTTTTTACTGTACTACATTTCCCATTCATAGTCTCATTTTTGAAAACTTTTGTTAGAAATCAACTTATCATCGAAACAAAAAGTCTACAGCCCCTTTAACAATCAGCAACTAATAAGAATACGTTGCTTCGTGTTATATTTTACGAGGTGGCTCTTCCACAACCTCCTGTCAGTGAAACGGTTAAGGTGGATAGGCTACGTCTGTTAATGCAGAATATTCATTGTTTTTCACTGCGCAGTTGTTTTAATGATTTCTCACTTCTTCATTTGAGCTTTAATGAAAATGCATTTATTTACAGGTAATACAACAACAGTCATTAGAAAAAAAAAATCTTCTTTATAAAGGGATTAACAGAAAATGAGAGTAAAGTTATTTTCATAATTCCAAAAAAGATCTTTTTTTTTTTCCAAAAATTTAACACAAAGTCTTGCTTTTGCCATTTCCTTCCTAAAGAGCGAGCGCGGGGAGCTTTTAGAAGTGTGCTACATCTTAACAGAGGAAATTTCGAGTTACTGAATGCTTAACGTTGTCACCTTAAAACAAACTGTGACACATTTTCTTCCTCACACATTCGAGACCCAACTTATCAACCTTAACAAGTGCTCTTATCAAGAGAATGTTGTTGCCTTTGTTCTCCTACTTTCACAAGTAAATTACACTTTTTAGGATTTATCAAGACAAGAGACGAATTTTGAAGAGCAGACCAAACTCTCCATGGAAAACAGTCTCATTACTTCCTAGCCCCAGGCACTATTTATCACTACATGTTATCTGTCTTTTTTCCCTCTTTGTTCCTTATACAGTATATCAGTATTTACGTAATTATATTTCTGTAGCCGATGTTTAACCACCTTTACCCAGTACTGTTTCTATGTTTTTCTTTCAACTTCTGATCAGTTGCTGAACAATAAAAATGCACTTGCTGTTTTCTTTATTTGCCTGTAATAACAATAATCAGTCACTATCATCCTTATGTATCTACTTTTCTATCTATCTATTTATCTATCTATCTACAGTATCTATCTATCTGTCTATCCAATTATCCATCTATCTACCAACTATCTATCTATTTATCTAGTTATCTATCTATAGTATCTATCTATCTATCTATCTATCTATCTATCTATCTATCTATCTATCTGTCTATCTTTTTCATATATATCTCCTCTATCTATTTATCTATGTAGCCATCTTCAACTTGAACATAATAAGTTGTTACTCTGATAACTAGCAAAAAAGTCATTTAAAAGTAATGGGAAAAAATGAGTTAAAGTGTTTATCAACTTCTTAACATGTTTAAAGTTATGATAAACTTGGCCATATCTATCTATCTCTCTATCCACCCATCTCATTATCTAGCTTCTAGCTATCTATGTATTTATCTTATTTCATATCTATCATGCATGCATCTATCTATCTACTGTATTTATCAATGTACTATCTATCTATCTATCTATCTATCTATCTATCTATCTAACTATCTATCTATCTACTGTATCTATCTGTCTATAGATTTATCTATCTACCATATCAATATCTTCCTACACAAAAAAAACACATAAGATGGCAATACTCCAAAATGACTTCCATGAAGCAAAGGTGAACACAGATTTGGGGTCCTGAAGTTTGCAACCTTGCAGCCTTTTAAATATACAGAATTGGTTTCTTCTTGTCAAATCTATCTTCTATCTATCTATCTATCTATCTATCTATCTATCTATCTATCTATTATTTCATCTATCTTTGTGTCTAACCAATCTAGTTACCTATCTACCTATCTCATTATCTATCTATCTATCTATCTATCTATCTATCTATCTATCTATCTATCTATCTCTCTCTCTCATTGTCTATCATCTATCTATTCTAACCAATATTTTAAAATGTTTTATCATTTAATGTTAAGTATTTGTTCCTATGACTCTCATTGATGATACATAACTGTAGAGAACCGCGTAACTTACCAAGCAATTGGATACCTGATCCCTGGAAATCACTATAAACTATCCACACACTAATATATGCAAAACCAAAATGTCATCGCAATGGGCGGCCCCTTCTGTCAAATGCTACGTTTCTATATAATATCATGATACAAGTCTTTTCAAGCAAATATGTACTTAAAGTATGTTCTCGGCGCAGCTGTAAAGGAATAATGCTAATGTTACTTACAATAACACTGATTAAGACAAAAGTCCCTGTTGGAATTGCTAAACAGCCAGGAATTAGTTGCATATTTTCTATTACGATCAAGCTGTAGAACATACAAATAAGGTAATAATACTAAAACAGAGACTTTTGTGCTATTTAATAACATGAATGCGAAAACGCATTAATTAAAACAAAAACAAAAAGAAAAAAAATACAATTATAGTCGGAGACAAATTTCTAATAATATAAAAAAAAACTCAAGAGCTAATCACGCTCAAACCTTTTTTTTTTTTTTTCCCTCTTTCTGTCCTGCTCGGTTATTTGCAAAGAGCACATAAGATGTTGTAATTTTAGGGGGAAAATGCTTTCTTATTTAATTATACAGAACACATCTGATGAAGTTGCCAGAATAGAAGCAAAGTGTTCATCTTCCTATGCACCTGCAGAGAAGATATAGGGGTTGGGGGCTTAAATGTCTACCCTGGGTTTTAAGAACTAAATGATAGTGAGGCTGCCTGGATGAAATCCAGCTCCTACCATCCACACTGTGCACTTGAACGAAAAATTAGTAGTTACACCACTGGACTAATGATGTTTGACATTTTATTTTATCGTATACGGTATAAGTCTTACCAAGGAACTATTGTAGCTGCAATCGAATAAAATACAGAACAACGGAGCAATGGCGCTGAGCAGAAAGTATATATACCTATATGCTCAGACCCATAAAATACAGGCGAAAAATGTAAGTAAAGTATAAGCTATGAAATAAAATATATTAAGAAGTGTATAATAATAATAATAATAATAATAATAATAATAATAATAATAATAAATATATATATTAATTAATTAATATATATATATATAATATAACAAAGGATAACATACTACTGTATACAGCTGAAGTACAGATGGTATTAATATATTTCCCACCTAAAAATTAACTTAAAAAAATTTAAAGGGTTGTTTTATAAAAATTTGCCCAAGAGCAAGAAATGGGATGAAATGAAAAAAAAAAAAGCATAAACAACCACAAAAAAACCTATGCTCATCTTTCAGTATTCCCTCTACTTCAGCTCCACTGTTCCAGTGTTCCTTGCTGGTCTCCGCTTACTTCCTGCAGCAGTGATGCATTGTACATGTGTACATTGTGTCATTACGTGACCACTGCAACCAATCATTGGCCTCAACAGTGAGTTGGGATGTACAGCCCATGACTGATGAGGCCAGTGAGTGGTTGTAGTGGTGGCATGTGCATGTATGACATGTTACTGCTGTAGGAAGTAAGCAAAGACTGATGGGGACCTCTGAAACAGTGGTGCTGGAGCCGGAAAGCTTTGAAGAGGTGAGTATAGTTTTTTTTTTTTAATTGTATTCCATTTCCCATTCCCAAATTTTTGTAAATTCCATAGAATCCCTTTGAACCATTTTTTTTATACAAGCCAGTGAGCCTAGTCATATCTAGGCATTTTTCATCTATAATACTGATTATAGTGCATGAGGACTAAAGTCATCACAATGTGTTACCCACTAAATTAGGAAAGATACAGAGGGCACATCTTACAGATATATATGAAGAACAAAATGTGCCATATTGAGCACCATGCCTGTTCAGTCGCTTTATGAATCAATTGGACACCATAAAGTTTTTCAGGAAATTGATCTGGCATTGCTATTATCTTAAAGTGGTTATACTGGATGTGATAAGAGGTCAATTGTTTTCATAAACAGAGCCCCGCTGGTCCATGGCTGTGCCTGGTATTGCAGAATTCACTTAAATGGATACAGCCTAAGAACTGGAGTAGAATTGTTTCTGGCAAATTCTTGTTTTCTAATGCAGTCAAGGGAATATGTCACCTTTATTGCTTACTAATTTATACCAGATACTGATACACATTTTCTTTTGAAAATATTTGTTTATTTTCTGATTTTATTACTTTTTTTCGCACAATATAATGTGGGCGGTCATCTCGTCTGAGCAGATGCTCTGCTATTTTAACAGCATTCAGATACTTATTTTATGGATCATAGAAACCTGTAGTCTGCAGATGATTAGGAGAATACTAGGGACTTACCCTGTGACCTGAGAAGGGGTCACTGTGCAGGGAGGAGGGAGGGGCGGGAGGTGAGCTATGACCATTATCTATTGTCAATGGTGGATCCTGCGTTATCAATGTGTAGCTGATACCTGTCAGTACCTGGAATTCTGCCTGTGATGATAATAAGGTGACTGCTGAGAGGTGATCTCTACAGAACAGGAAGTGTCATCCTATTATGAGACTCTAAGTGAAGTAGTGAAGATAAATTTAACAAAAAAACAAAATCACTAAAAAAATGTCAAACATGAAAACTTGATTGAATTTTTGTACAGTTTATATAAAAGGTCAAGTAAAACCACAAAGCACAAAAGTCATGAAGGCTGTACTGTAAACTCTGCACGAAGTCCATATTCGTTTTTACCAACATAAATTTAGTAATTTGCACTGAAAACTATTTTTTGGCTGTATAGTACATACTGTACAAATGGCATTCAAACCCCTTCGATGCCCATGACCCAGGGATTGTTGCCTCTGCTCTTGTGTTACTCCTGTTTAACATGGTCACCAATAACTATAAGACTGGATTTACTACCATTATTCAATGTCTGTTGCTCTCACCATCACAGGATTAGAGCAACGGACATTATATGACAGATGTAGATGGAGCCCCCTCCGTTGGATGTCCGTCTCCATGCACCCCAATGTAAACAATATACCAGAAGCTTTCTTCCATCATGTTTTTTACTTTTCCATTGAAGCAAAAAGTTCTGCATTCAGTATTTTTTCTTCCATAGCAAAAGTAAACAAACATTATAGAAGAAAGCGTCCGCCATGTTGCTTACATTAGAGTCAATGGGAACTATCACAGATGGAGGGAGCTCTGTCTGTGTCCATTACTCTACTACCGTTAATGTCCGTTGCTCTCATCCTAAGACAAATAACAGCAACAGACCCCTATACTAGTAGCAAGAACATAGCCTATTTGGGGCAAACCATTCCTAAATTGAAATCTGCATGGTTTTCTTCTGTTCTCCCCGTCTACATAAATTTCTTCTGGGTTCTCTGGTTCCAAAAACAACTTGATAGGTCAATTGGCTTCCAATGAAATTGACCCTAGCTTGTGTAAAACAGGGAAATTAGATTGTGAGCCTCTCTGGGGACAGGAAGTGATGGGAGAGATTGTAAGCTCTGTACATTGCTGAAAAATACGTTGACATTATATAAGTAACTATAACTCATTGTATCATTGAGTCAGAATTGAGAAATCAAACTTAGTTAACTAGACAAATTCTATTTTCATCCTGGGTAAATTTGTCTTTATTCTGTCTGACAATATAGAAAAAAAACAGTGGAAATCTGCCAGAACACTTTCTAAGCTTAGAAAGTATATGACAGGCTAAAACAACTCATCATGTCTAGTTAAAAGAAAAAAAAATATTAAACAAATCTTATTTTTATAAAATAGAAACCAGTTAAAGAGAGATTATTTTAATACAATCTAAAGCAATAAATTCAATACAAAATATATATAATAAATGGGTTTTTTTTAAACAATTTTACAGTTTTTGAAAAAAAAAATATTTATAACTTATCTATAAAATATTATGGACTGTGAATTTGAAGTTAGGAGAGGTTTCTGGCATTTGGCTTAATATTTTGAAAATATTTCTATGTTTAGTAAAAAAAAAAAAATTCTAAAATTAAAGCACAACAAAAAGACAATTGAATAGAAACCATAACTGGAATAATGATATATTCTGCTATTAAATTTTTTGTGCTGTGTTGACACATATGACCCGGAGCCTCATTGTATGAAATTGTTGCAATTTGTAGTATTTTAGAACATCATTTCTCCAAAAAATTACTTAAGTCATGAATACAAATAAAACCATTTCCAAACTATAAGCGAGGCAGAGAATTCATCAAATTGTCAGATGGACTATGTTTATCAGTTTTGAAGACCAATATCTGACAGTTCCTATTTACAATAAGTGCGATTCCACTCTAATTGTTACCACAGATAAAAAATACAAAGATAATTTCCCGTTTCTTCAAGATGATTTTGTAACAGAAGATGAGAATGCCCATTGTGGGCAGTAAATGACTGTCAGAAGTCAGACAGCATTAATTTAGGAACATCTTGAGCATAACATCCTTGTATTAAGCCGGCATTGTCTGTATGATTGGGCATAAGAATACGGTTATATAATTGCTAAATAATATCATTTTCAACAGTCTCCCATTAGAGCAAATAATACATTTACATAACCTGTGAATTACAAGTCATTTGCTCATATATTTGATTTTAAAGGTTTTTATGGAGGAATATATGGCACAGGTATGGTCTAGGAATGGCCATGGATATGTGATCATTCAAGTCTGACCCCCAATGATTAGCAAAATGAAGGGGCCATGGTGCACTCTGGTGTGGCACATCCCATTCTTTATAAGGCACCCTTTACTATTCTACTGTATATGTTGGATCAAACCTTCAAAAATTACACATTGATGGCTTATCCTTAAAATACATCAACAAAGCATAGTCCCAGAATTCCCCTAAAATTGCAATTAGGCAAAATATTGCAATATCTAAGAGGAACTTTCTATAGTCTGAAGCCCAGCCATAAATTCCTTATTGTGGTCGGGTTATCTTCTCATACATGTTGTGTCCCTCCTGATAACCAGCCATGATGTCCTTATTGTGGTCAGGTTATCTTCTCATACATGTAGTGTCCTCCTGATAACCAGCCATGATGTCCTTATTGTGGTCGGGTTATCTTCTCATACATGTAGTGTCCTCCTGATAACCAGCCATAAATTCCTTATTGTGGTCGGGTTATCTTCTCATACATGTTGTGTCCCTCGAGATAACCAGCCATGATGTCCTTATTGTGGTCAGGTTATCTTCTCATACATGTAGTGTCCTCCTGATAACCAGCTATGGTGTCCTTATTGTGGTCGGGTTATCTTCTCATACATGTAGTGTCCTCCTGATAACCAGCCATGATGTCCTTATTGTGGTAAGGTTATCTTCTCATACATGTAGTGTCCTCCTGATAACCAGCCATGATGTTATTATTGTGGTCAGGTTATCTTCTCATACATGTAGTGTCCTCCTGATAACCAGCTATGGTGTCCTTATTGTGGTCGGGTTATCTTCTCATACATGTAGTGTCCTCCTGATAACCAGCCATGATGTCCTTATTGTGGTCAGGTTATCTTCTCATACATGTAGTGTCCTCCTGATAAACAGCCATGATGTCCTTATTGTGGTCAGGTTATCTTCTCATACATGTAGTGTCCCTCCTGATAACCAGCCATGATGTCCTTATTGTGGTCGGGTTATCTTCTCATACATGTAGTGTCCTTCCGATAACCAGCCATGATGTCCTTATTATGGTCGGGTTATCTTCTCATACATGTAGTGTCCTCCTGATAACCAGCTATGATGTCCTTATTGTGGTCGGGTTATCTTCTCATACATGTAGTGTCCCTCCTGATAACCAGCCATGATGTCCTTATTGTGGTCGGGTTATCTTCTCATACTTGTAGTGTCCTCCTGATAACCAGCCATGATGTCCTTATTGTGGCCAGGTTTTCTTCTAATACATGTAGTGCCCCTGCCTGATAACTACTGTGGACTAAGCTTCATTAATGCCCTAAATAAGGAAGTAACAACACAATTACCTCTCTGCAAACTGTGAGTTATCCTAGTTATATCATTACTTAGATGTCCCAATACCTCTAAATGTGTCCTTATACCTTCAATAGTCATTGGCCAGAAGCTCAGACGCTCCTATAGCTATTACTCCTTACTCCCCTATATACATGCATGCTCAGGTGCATATCCAATTACTGTATTTTGGGAAGGGTAACATAAAGACTAGCAGTCCGGTAGAGATGTTGAGTAGTTTTGCTTGTTCTTAGCAGTACTATATGTAGCACCACTATTTAAATATTACCATCGATCTAATGTCTATAGCCACATTTAATGGGGTTATAACACATAGGAATCTTTAGAGATGTTTTTTTACAGAAACAGCACCATTTCTGTTAATAGGTTGTGTCTGGTAGTGCAATTCAGCAATACTCAAATTGTCATTACTCTTCCATCATACACCCCTTTTAACTCATAGATTACACATTCTGACATCATAAACTCATCTTTAGACCTGGACCCCATATAGAGTAAAATTCTACAGTACTTGCAAAGTGGATGGGATTCTGGCTAATCCCATCCACGCATTGCAGAAAAATATCCACAGTGGACAAAATGCAACCGTTTTTGATATCACAGCATGTCAATTATAGCTAGGGAAATGCTGGCATTTTCCTATAGGTATAATTGAAGCAGAAAGTCCGTAGAGGAAAACTCTGCGGAGTTTCTGTGAAAAGTGCTTCGGGAAAAACCGCAATGCGTTTCTGCCGCAGTTTTTCCCGCAGTGCTTTTAGGCTTCGGCTCGCTATGTGGGGCCTTAGCTTTAAAGGGATTTTTAGGCCAACTGGAAAACTAAAAAACAAACAAACAAACAAAGATATCCCCACTCCAAGTCTTCAGTTCCATCATTGGGTCATTGAGTTTCATTTTTTTTTTTTCTATCTTACCCCATCCCCCACTCTTCCAGTTTGCCTGGAAAACCCCTTTAAGCTAAAGCCCCACGTAGCAAAAACGCAGAATGTTTGCCACTGTGGAAACACCACGGAAAAAAAAAGAAATGCTGCGTTTTACATTACCTGCAAAGTAAATGAGATTCTGGCTAATCCAATTCACACATTGCAGAAAAAAAAATTCCCTGCTGAGTTTTCAAAAATGCGTATGTACTGCATTTTTTTCTTCAACGTTTTTTAGCTGTGTTTCGCTATGTGGAGCCTTATGTCATTGTCAAAACTAGAGATGAGCGAATCGAAGCTGACGAAGCTGAATTTGATCCGAATTTCAGGAAATACTCGATTCGCATTGAATCCAGATTTCCTCACGCTTCGTGGTAACGAATCGCATTTTGTTCAAAATGGCTGCTGTACATGTTAGGACATGGGGCAAGGAACTTTGGGAACGCGGGATCACCCACAATGTCATGTGTGCAGCCAATCAGCAGCCAGCCCTGTGATGTCACAGCTCTTTAACCCCTTTGTGAGCGCCCACGGCATGTTTGACCACTACATCCAAGGTGTTAAAACCTCGGATTGGTTATGGAGCAGGGTGTTAGTTGTCAGTTACAGCTAACACCCTGCTCCATAACCGATCGGGGGTTTTAACACCTTGGATGCAGCAGTCAAACATGACCGCGGCATCCATGGGGTTCCGCCATTTTGCCGCCCACTCCGGCTCTCTGCAAGCAGGAAATAGCTGTTTATTCGCCCCAATTTAATTCAGATTGAATAGAATCGTATCGGAAAATTTGGAGAAGTTGCTGAATCAAATTTTTGAAAACTTCACTCATCTCTAGTCAAAACAATGTCATTGTTTTTTTTTTTTTTGTTTTTGTTTTTTTTGCTTCTACCTAAATTCTTAATGTTGATAATTTGATGGTGGATTCATTGTGCAATGGAAAAATATTACAGGTTACAGATTTCAGTGAAGAAAATTTGATCCAGGGTTTTATATCAATTGCCAGATTTGGAGTTGGGAAGGATTTTTCCTCCCAGACATGGGGCAATTGGCACCAGTCTCATATTTTTTTTTTTTGCTTTTCTTTGGATCAACACTGTAGGGTTCTAGGCTGGACTTGAAGGACTTTTGTCTTGATCCATCGTCATCGACTATGTTACTATGTATCACATTATCAACTGAAGATTTCTTGTCCTAGTTATTTTATTATAGTATTTATTCACTTTCTTTGTTCTTATTAAAGCTAATTATAAACTCCTGGAATAAGATAAGCAATAAATTAAGCTTTGTACAATAGCCGATGAATTTCACTGACATAGAAGGTTAAACTGGAGTGATTTAACAACGGCAAACACGTTATGTATGAGTTTGGTATTACTAATTTGTTAACTCTGACAATTTCACACAGAAAACCTTCTGCTGGAAAGTAAATTTCTCATGTAATAATTAGCTGTGGAATATTACCCCAAACAGGTGTCTGTAGCCTGACAAAGTCAGAACAGGTGATTTGGAATTAGTGTACTAAAAGAACTGTGAATTAGCGAAGCAAAAACGTGTTAATTTCTTCTTCCATCTGTTAATATAAATTCGCTGCCAAATATTTTACTTTGTAGAGCTGTGCTGAGATTGGCAAGAACATAAACTATTAAAAAAAAAAGTTTAACGTTCGGAAATCAGGGCATACGTTGGAGAGAAAAAAAAAGAAAGAAAGTTTTGTCTGTGGATTCCCAAGAGTAGGCAATAAAAGGGGACGGAGATGTAACTAGCAAACTAATGTAGAGAACTACAATCGTTCTAGATCCAGGGAGCTTTTATTATAAATGAAGTGGTTTTTCTTCGAGGGTAGTTATGTAAACAGGAATTTTTTGTGTACGCGCGAAACTAGTTTTTGTTATTGTGACACGACTATCTGGCAACTGAACACAATAAAGACTATGAGATACATCTAAAAATTAGCACACCCTAATTGATACATACCACCTAACATCTGAATTTGCAAGGATTTCCATTGGATAGTCCATCAACAATAGAGTGGTCGGGATCCAACTCTCGGCACCTCACCTGTTTAAAGGGTTCTACAACACTTCATTATTTTTGAGACTCAGTTCTCTACTCTCTACTAGTGGGTGTTCCTAGAATACAGAAAGGGATCTCAAACTTGGCTTTCCAAATGATTCCACAGTGGCATCAGATTGATAAGACCTATCTTACATCCCTCCCCAGTTAGTTGAGGTTCATGCACATTCTTGGCTCCTGTTCTAGCTCAATTTGATTCTTATATTGACTGTGATTGACTCTGATCTCAATCTTGGCCTTGCTACTTGATATCACTCTTGTCTCATCTATTAGATTGTTTGCCTGATACCTGTTGTCTTACTTCTGGCTTTAACTCTTGGTTACATTTCTGACTATGCTCCTGTCTCATCCTGCGGCCCGTTCTATCCTGACTGCTTTCCCAGTGACGACCCTTGGCTCTAGACTATGCTATCTTTTCAACTGTGCTACTTCTGACATTCAGTGACCATTATGGGGTCCCCAACAGGAGAATCTTCCTGAAGCAAAGTTTATAGCTTCTTGTAGGGTTAAGGGTAAAGACAGGATGATCTTTTAGAGTCTACTCAACAGTCTATCCAGTGCTAAATGGATTACAGCTTACAGAATCCACATCTTTTGCACATGACCATAAAAGATTGGATTCAAAGTCATTCACAAATAGGGCTGTCTTCTGCAGGACCTTTGGTGGCCATTATTGTAGAAGAACTTGGGCCATCAGGAATTACGATAGGCCCATCTGACCCTTTTTAAAGACCTTTTTTTATAGTTATATCTTAAAATTCTAATTAAAACTCAAACTCAATGGCTTCAGCATGACAACGCCAGGACAGAAGGACTCAACGAAATGTATAGGGCAGACGTCAACAGATGTCCTCTGTTTGGTGTGTTGGTGAATGAACAAGCATCACTTTCCTATGGGCAGATGGCTTCCATCGTTCTACTATATTAATTAGTCAGTAAGAGTTTGAGAAATATTAACAAAAACAACAGGAAAAGAAAAAACGTATGTGTTTAAATTAAACATATGCCACATACTGTACTTTGCATATCATATGTACTTAGTGTTCATATGTATAGTGAGAACCATATGACTCCAGAGGTCTATGATGATGAAAGTTCCTGTCACTGTTACAAAAACAAATGGGTAAAGGAAATATAAGTAGGTAAGGATTTCTGTTTATTAGATACATACACTTGATTTACAGTAACAGGTGTTCAATTTTAATGATGACTGACAACCAATCTCCTGTTTATGGAAATGGGTGAGAGGTTGTCAGAAATCTATCCAACAAAACAAGGTTGTGCCACCTGGCTGATACTGAAGACCATACCTGATATCAATGCTGTAATGAATAATACCAGTTGGTGCCAATTTTCCCCGTAGTAGCACATGAAGTAGTAATAGTAGTAGTAGTAGTAGTAGTAGTAGTAGCACATCTCTATGAATTTCTCCTGTCGCTAGTTTTCAGTTCCTTCCCTCACTTTGAATAGTACCGCAAACTGCCTAGTTGAACAGCGCCATATTGTGCCCTTTCTCCCCATAACAGTAGCACCTAAAGGTGATTCCGTTATTCTTCTCTTCCCACTGCATTGTCATTTTTCACGTTGGCCCAGTGGTTAGCACTGTTGTCTTGTAGCGTTGGGGTCCTGGGTTCAAAACCAACCAAGGAGAACTCTGCATGGAGTTTGCATGATCTCTCTGTGTTTGTGGGGGTTTCCTCTTGGTACTCTGGTTTCCTCACACATGCCGAAAATATAGTGATAGGTAATTTGGCTCCCTGTACAACTGAACCATGTGGGTGTTGAAGATGAACACCTGTATGGCAGTTACCATCTGCCCTACTCCACAACGCTCCCTGTGCTTTAAGTCTCGATGTTTGTCATTATCATTCAATAATTTTATTGAACTATACAGGGTGGTCCAAAGGTCTGGAGACACCTGAATAAATAGAAAATTGTAGGGGAACCCCATCCTGTGTGTGGCATATTGCTAGGGTTATTAATGTGTATACATCTCGTTTACATACATATGCATCCTTTCAAAGATGGCCACTATGTTGGACACCACTCCCTTCCCCTTATCAACATGCCACACACAGGATGACATTCCTAACCACCATTTATTTAGGTGTCTCCATACCTTTGGACCTCCCTGGCTATCATGGCTTGGTAACTAATAGCTGTGGGGCACTGTTGCATTGATCTCTATGACAATCTCAAGCTTTAATGATGGTGAAATATGGTATTGCAAGTAAGAAAACGTATATTAAATTGTCATAAGTTTTGAGTAAAATAAACCCTCTCAATCTGATCAGCGAGTAACATTTCCACATCACTATATTCTGTGGAACATACAACAGCAATGTTCTCACCCGACAGTATATGTCCTTTTAGTACTGAACAGTTTACCTAAACAGAAAATCACTTCCCAATTGAAATCCGTTCACATAGCATTTCCAAGCCAAACAATAAACCAGTTAAACCATCTTAACAGATGTCAAATATTTTTTTTTCCCCGGGTACAAGGCAAAATAAAAGCTAAGTTATCTGTGAAGAATATATATAGAAGAATATATAAACCAGCAAGCAGAACGTACGGCGACTTCCATCTACTTTGTTAGTAATGAGATGTTTCTCATTCAAATTCATTTCAATTAAAACATTGCTGAGAAAGCAAACACCCAATTCCAGAGGAAATGATTCCCAATCTTCATGATAACATCCTGCTGTAGAGAACGCAATTATTTATAATCGTCCAAGAGTTAGTGTCCCCTCGTACGGGAGGCTTATCTAGAACGCAGCATTTCACGGATACGGCAGCCATTATGCTCCTCCGCTAACAATGTAATATTGTTGTAAACAGACGTGATGCCAAATTGGTTTATATTTTGCATAATTGTATGAGGGAATACTCAGTTCTTTAATAATGGTAAATGTTAGATCTCGGCAGAAAGCTGATTGTAATAATATGGGCCATAAATATGTGCCCTTAGTATGTTAGTAAAGGGTTACACTATTTATAATAATATAATACTGTACCTATTGTTCTGGTTTCTTCATAACCTTGATTTTACTGGTCAATTACTGTACTTTTCGACATTTGTTTAGATCATTAGTAGGTTAATACTAATAATACAATTTATTAGAGAAAAATGCTTCTTTCTCCACTTATCAGAATATTTTCCTTCCCCCTCCCCTAAGCTGAAATTTGCTCTGAAAATTTTCTTGAATCCGTCTTGTCCTCCCAAGACATACTACAACTCATAAAAGGTATAAAATTACATGTGTACATAAAAGTCTATGGAGAAGGGAAGCATTGTTTTCATGCCGGAAGCTTTGCTGTTCACTTGCCATACTTTTAGTAGATAAACTCATGGGTACTATAGCAGTGTCCCATTCAAGTCAGACTAGACATTGACTTTGAAGAACATATTTTTCTATCTCTCTTTGGAAGATAAAATGTGAATATATATTACACAGGCATCATGCAATGCTTAATTCTCCCAGTAGTGGCGCTGCTAGGGAACTGAACACATGCATGCAAATCACAGCACATTATTAGTGGGCAATCAGTGATCGACTGATTTACTTGTGAGCGTTGAGGATGGGTAAGTAAGTCTTTTTTTGTTTTACATCCACTCCATTATTCCAAATCCTGGGCAGCTCCTTTAATTTTATCTATTTTCTAAATTAATTCATTAGAACATTTGCAAAATAAGTTTTAGTAACTTGGTAGATTTTTTTTTCTGCTGTGCTAATGCACTACATAGTATTTTTGGATATTGTCTACCTAAGCCTAGATATCCTTTATATGTTCACTTACATAAAAAAAACACAGGAAGGTCTGAAGATCACATTTACAACAGCTGTTCCATAGAATACACAAGGGGTTATCTTGCTTAGCTCATTGAGTGCTAAAATACTCCAACATCTCTGTTTTCCTGCACACAAATCAAGCACCGAGCCTCATCTCTTCCAACGGGCTGTCCCACCACCCTACAAGACTTAAACAATAAAAGCGAACAGGTGGTGGTGAGAAAATACGGTCTATTCTCCAAAACAGCTGCTAGTGATGTAATTCAATCTTAGCGTTCTGCTCTGAGCTCCTTTTCCATCATAGATACTAGAGATAAGTAATACGTATATGTATTTCTGTTGCGCTGCCAAATATCCCCATGTGACTGGCATCAGGTTGGCGATGGCGGTTCGTGTACATCTTGGAAGTGATGTATAGGTTGTTTACAGCAGTTGCTCACATTCCATTATATAAACGAGCCCTTCTCCAAAAAAGTGGCCTCTGGGCACCAGCGCACTACTGTAAATCTCAAATTACTGCCAGTCTCAGTTCTCCGAAGAGCTCAATGACTATTAAAATGCCACAAGGAACAAACCGTAATGATGGGACTGACCTCCCAAGTTTCCTTGGGTTTCTGAAAAACGGTTATTAATGTCCAGGAAACAATAATATCCCTCAGAGAAAGGTGATGACGGATGACAAGTGTTGTATACCGGCGCCTTTCACGATTGTCATAATAACTTGATCTTCAGTCGTAAAAGTCAGGCCCAGAAGTATTTTCTCAGGAAAAACATGAACGCAGAGAAATGACAATGAATAGGCTAATGTTTTTTATGAAATGTTAAGAAAAAAAAAAACCAATAAAGATATAAAGAAGTAAAAAAGTAACAAAAACAAAACTTAATTGAAGATCAAATAAGGAGGCAGTAATGTTATGCCAAAAACCTCTCTAGATGACCTTTTTAAATTGCCGCTCTGCTGCCCTAGGTCGCCATTCTGGCCATGTGTCATGTGCAAGTACTGACTGAATTTCTCATTATTGATTGCAGCCAAAGCGCTAGTGTTCCAGATTTCATAAAGAGAGTCTGTCCAGAACCAGAATATCACCCCAGCCCTGCAGATAGATAGGTTAGTGTCACCAGAACCAGCATATCACCCCAGCCCTGCAGGTAGATAAATTAGGGTCACCATAACCAGCATATCATCCCAGCCCTGCAGATAGATAGGTTAGTCTCACCAGAACCAGTATATCACCCTAGCCCTGCAGATAGATAGGTTAGTGTCACCAGAACCAGCATATCATCCCAGCCCTGCAGATAGATAGGTTAGTGTCACCAGAACCAGCATATCACCCCAGCCCTGCAGATAGATAGGTTAGTGTCACCAGAACCAGCATATCACCCCAGCCCTGCTGATAGATAGGTTAGTGTCACCAGAACCAGCATATCACCCCAGCCCTGCAGATAGATAGGTTAGGGTCACCAGAACCAGCATATCACCCCAGCCCTGCAGATAGATAGGTTAGTGTCACCAGAACCAGCATATCACCCCAGCCCTGCAGATAGATAGGTTAGGGTCACCAGAACCAGCATATCACCCCAGCCCTGCAGATAGATAGGTTAGGCTCACCAGAGCCAGCATATCACCCCAGCCCTGCAGATAGATAGTTTAGGGTCACCAGAACCAGCATATCAACCCAGCCCTGCAGATAGATAGGTTAGGGCCACCAGAATAAGCGTATCAGGGGCCGGCCCCCCAGCCCTTTGACAAAAAAAAAAAAAAAAAAGTGAAATATCTTGGCAATGGAGGAAATGATTCATAATGGGAAAACACTGTTCGACTCAGGAAACACTAACCTATCTATCTGTTCAGATGGGTTGATATTCTGGGGTCTGGTGACAAACTCCCATTAAGAACCCATCCCATTCCTTGCTTGTGCAATAAGGTTTTTCTTGTTTCCTGAGTATGAAAAAATGTTTTTGCTCCTACAAGGTATGGTGTAAGGGAATTGCTAGTTTAGCAATTCCCCAGTGCTGCTGCAGAAACAAGGGAAGAAGGGAATGACAGACAGTGAGTCCTAAACTCAACCCAGCCCCTGTCCCTACCTAATTGCCTGACTGTCCTAGGCGACAGCCGATAACTTGGCGGCAAGCCCTTCTCTAAATAAGTGTAACACAGAACAAGACAAGACAAACAACACAGAAGAGGAGTCAGCAAGCCAAGGGTCAAAACCAGAGTGACAAGCAGTTCCAAATAGCAATCCAAAAGAGTAGTCACAAGGAAGCCAAAGGTCAGAGGTGAGTAATACAATACAATAGTAAAGGAACTGCTTAGCAAGGACAAGGTCACAGGATAGAGTTACAATAGCCAGCAACCATGTGTGAGCTGATGACCTCTTTATAGGAAGTCCAGAATCAGTCCCAGACTTGATTGGTAGACAGGCTGACAATCACACAGGCAAGGCTAAGATTAACTGTTAGAGGAGCGGAGAGAAACAAAGGTGAAGATGACGGATGTGGCTGAAATTCAATTACAGAGAAGAGGTAGTAGAGCTGTGTTCAGACAGAGCAACAAGAACCTTAAACAAGGAATCAAACTGAACACGCCTCCTGTGCTGCAGCGTGGGAGCGGAGGGTGGCGCAGAGACGTTACATATGGTATCTAGTTATCTAAATAACTTATATGTGCACAATCTGACAACGCTCACCTACAGCCTTGGTACTGTGACTTGGTGACATCAGCTTCTATATGCATCTGTCTAAGCTAATGCAGAATTCTCCTGGGATGGAAATCTGAGGATTCTCTTTACTAAAGTCTGTAACTTCTCGAGGAGGATAAAAGTAAGAATACATAATCCCATAGACTCCAAAGCCAAATCTGTTAGCAAACAACCATTGGGTCCACATCTCCAGTAAACCACATTATGTCAGTTCAGACCCGAGCCAGGTTATTTACGACCTCTATTTTAATCAGAGGTGTGCACTTAGAGGGAGTGGTAAAATTAAACCGTACCCTCGATTGGCTGCAGCGCACACACCTACCCCCTAGGATTTCATTTACAGCTCTCACAGTTCTATAGATCTCAAGACAGCAGAAAGGGAAGAGTCTGGTAGACGCATAATAACAGATTTACAAGTGTGCTGAAGTTCCCCAGGAGACTGGGGATGGGTTCCCTCTGAGGTCCGGTTCACATCTGCGTTCAGGTTTCCGTTCGGGGAGTCCGCAGCACTTTTCTCTCCGCATGTTTCGTGCGGAAACCGAGTAGAAACCACACGGACCCCATTATAGTCTATGGGGTCCGCGTGTTTCCCAGATAAACCGCTTTTTATGCATATAGGTTTCCATTCGGGGGGTCCCCAAGTGGACTCCCCAAACGGGAACCTGAACACAGGTGTGAACGGGGGCTAAGTCTGGCACACTACACTGCACTTCTTCCCTACTTGTAAGAAAGGTATTTGATTATAAGCTGTCCACAAAAGTTCCCCCCTGCTGGGATCACCAGTGATCAGATGTAATATTTGAATAAACCTTGCAGTAAGTGTTCAATTTCTCTGCAGCGCCACCACAGGTGAAACTAAACATTACACGTTGCCAATCCAAATCAGTTAAAAGTTAAAAATCCTGAGTTTCGACCAAACCCAGAATATTTGGGGTTTAGCATCCACAAATTTACTACGTTGAGGCATTCCACGGTTGAGGGGCCACTGATGTCACCAAGGAGTCCAAAACAGGATGGAAGAGGACCAAAAACACCTGCAAAGAACACTGGATTCTGAAATGGAAACACTTCCAACTTGAGAAACTAAACTGAGGGGACGAACCTCATGAATATTTGCAAATTAATCTCGCCAGGTGCCCATCTCTAACTACCAGTTTTCCCCGCAGACTACAGCTAATCTCTAGAGGACACAATCATCAGCTCATTGTCCATAGACCCTTCTAACAAGCCAGAATTGTCCAAAGCGGAGAACTTTTTAAATTCCAGATAAAATATTCCATATCCATAAGATTTGCCTTTTCTATTTAAAAACCTTCTTTTATTTCCTCTTTCACAGTCGTCAATGCTCCGAAGTTAACAACCTACTACGGTTAAATCTCCGCGATTTGACTTTTTTAGAAAAATTCCCGCAAGAGTTGACGTTCAACATAAAAAAACAAAACAAAACACGATGTATATTTAATTCTGACACGCCAGAACACAAAATACCTTTCAATAGAGGAAATTCCAGAACACGTTTACATTTTTCATGTTTAAGCTACACGGGCTGTGATTTGTAAAATATCTAAAAACACAACGGACTAGTCAATCTAAGAGTAAAACGATCTGCTTCACAGCCAGAAATCAAGGGAAACATTTCTTCCGAGCTACTATTGTTGTTCCCCTGAGAAATGCTTCCAATTCTCTTTGTCACAGTCCAGATCCATCACGCTATGCTAGCCCGGCTTACTAATACTGTCTTATATATTTATGTATGTATTTTTGTGTTTTCAGTCGGCTTCTCGTATTTTCGGTTGAACTGAAGCTGTCAGGGGAAAACATTGAATTTTTTTTTGTTTGTTTGTTTGCAAGCAAACTGCTCAGTTCCTCAGAGGAGTCTCCAGAGTCACCTAGTTTTTTCCACTGTCTTTATCAGGCGAGTCGGCTGACAGATTGCTGAACCTTGCAGCCACCGGTGACAGTCTCGCTCTTCTGGATATGTATATAAAATATGAAAAAGAAAATAAACTATGGGCAGGTATTTCTCACATACAAATATGGGTTGTCGTATATGGCAGGAAGTATAGGAAGGAAGTATACAGAGAAAGTCAACCCTTCATTATTAATTTTTTAATATATCTTTATAGTGTTCAGAGCTCCAATTTTCTTATGCAGAGCTCCACATTTGCATTCTGGCTGCCACTAGAGGGAGCTTACTGATTCTAAAAAGAATACAGTATTTTAAACTATTAAGCCCCCCCTAGTGGTGACTTCAGGCAGACATAATTTTATTTGAATGGGGCTTTATCTTGGACTACAAAAAAAATCACAGTCTAGTCTTGGGATGAGCCATCAATATCTGATTGCTGAGGATCCAAGTTTGGGCTTCGTTGGATGATCAGATGATCGAAAGGCCCTCTTGATTGTTTACCATTATTTTTGTGTCAGAATTTATTATTTTTTTTCTTTTGCACAGTATTGTAAAAAAAAGTTTTCTATACTTTTCAATACAAAAGCATCTGGCAAAATGCAAAGGGAATCAAAGGACAACTTTTTCACCCTAAAATCCAGTTGCATACAGTGTGTAGATTCCTCTTCACACATTCTATAATCTATTCTCCTAGGTCAGGGATCAGCAACCTCCAGCACTATAGCTAGTGTCAAACTACAACTCCCAGAATGCTCTATTCACTTCTATGGGAGTTACAAGAACAGCAGAGCAAGTATGCATGCTGGGAGTTGTAGTTTTACAACAGCTGGAGTGCCGAAGGTTGCCTACCCCTGTCCTAGGTAGTACAAGTATTTGTAGAATACAAAAGGTCAACTCATCAACATTGAAGTCTTTGGAAGGGCTGCTTTTTTCTCTTTCAAAAATAATGTCACTCTTGTTCTTTGGAGCAGAACTACTTTTTTCACAGTCCAGGGACAGGAATGGTGCTGTCCCCCTAACCCCCTATCCCCCATAATACAACCCTCTTTACGGCTAAGACCACAAGTAGAAAAACACAACAGAAAAGCAATGGAAAATTCAATCCTAAAAACATTTGTATTTTCACTGCTTTTGCAGTGCATTTTACATTTTGCCCACCCCACCCCCCATTTAAGTCTATGGGGGAAACACAATGGGGGGATTCATAAAATACACTGGTCTTGATGTTCCCTGTGCCAGACCTGTGCCTCATCATGAATTAAAGGGATTCTAACATTAAAAAAATCGATTAACTAAAAGCACGTTGGAATAGCCTTTAAAAAGGCTTTTCTTCTCCTACCTTTATTTTTGAGGTCCGCGCTGCCGAATTTGAGTTTTGTCGTCTTTATTCGTTATGCAAATTGGTCAAAGCACAGGCTCGTGATAAGTTCCAGCGTGCCTCTGTCTTCTGTTCCTGACGCGTCTCCTCCTCTTCACTCCTCTTCTTACATAAGACCACCACAAAATGACCACAAAACATGCGCAGTCGGCTATTCCATCGGCCATTTTGCGGTGGTCTCTTGCACGAGACCACCACAAAATGGCGACGAAATATGCGCAGTCGGCTGTGCCATCGACAATTTTGCGGTGGTCTCGTGTAAGAAGAGGAGTGAAGAAGAGGAGACGCGTCAGGAGCAGAGGACAGAGGCAGCACTGGAATGGATGACAACACTGTGCTCAGAGCACAGGGGGAAAGTTCCCGCTGCTTTCTAAGCACAATTAGCATAAAGAAGAGAAGAAGAAAAATTCAAAAACGGCGGCGCGGACCTGCAAAACAAAGGTAAGAGATGAATAGCCTTTCTAAAGGCTATTCCTACGTGCTTTTAATTTAAAAACGTTTTTTTAATGATAGAGTCCCTTTAAGCAACATCTATGGGGGCTGCCGTAGATTTTTAATGTCATTTACCCAACAATTGTCACGTAAATATTAATGAATATGGCACAGGTGTAAACCCCGTAACACATTTGATGAATCCCCCCATTGTTTTTCCAGGAAAAATTAAAATGCTGCACACACATTTTTGTAGCGTTTTTTTTTTTTTTTTTTGTGTCATTCACTTTTCTGGGATTGTAAATTTTTTTTTACATTTTTTCTGCTGCATTTCCGTAGCGGCCAAAATGCTGCGTTACTGCAATGTGTGGCCTCAGCCTTAGTCATATGAGTAAATATTGTACAAACAAGGTAACTTTTACTAATTTAGTGTTTTGTCTTATTACATTTGCCATTTTACTGCATTGACTTTGCTCTTCGCTATTTTCGTTTCTTGCCGGCTGACAGCTGCCCCAGGTTGCCTTATTACAGGCACACCCCTGGATAATGAATAACGTATTTTCTATACTCTGTAGGATGTGGATCTTCACTGAAGTGTCTCTTTTTATTTTGTTTTGGTTTTGAAGTACACCGATTCTTGGCACTCGGAGAAGAACCCTTGAGTATAATACGTGCTCCTCTAAGTGTATCAGTGCAAGTGTGCAAAGGCAAACGGAAATTTATTGTAGCCTTTCACAGCTAACAATGTCTTTTCAAAGAACAAGTGCGCCGGTGAAGCACATAGAGGGGAAGAGTGCTCTGTTGTTTAGAAGTTTCTGTATTGCAACAGGCGATATTTGGTGCACTTGTCAATCAGAATTAATGATAAATGAAACAGGAATTTTACTTAGACACGTAGAGAATAAAGGAAAAGTCAGTAACTGAGATCTCAGCATTCTAAAGTGATTGACATATAGTACAGGCTGGAATTTCATTATATACAAATTTCCCCAATGCTTGGTAATCCTGATCTCGGCTTACCTATGAATCTGATTGAAAGGACAAGAACATTAAAGGGATTCTCCAAGCTAAATAACTTGGGACAGGTCATCAATCAAAGATTGACAGGGGTTCGACACCCAGGTACCACAGTCTATCAGTCATTTGGAGCTCACCTGTATGTTGCAGCTTCTTCACTACTTACCAAGCACTGCGCCATACTTTGTATAGTGGCTGTGCTTGGTATTGCAGCTAAGCCCATTCACTTGAATGGGACTGAGTTGCAATAGGGCCATGTGACAAAAGAACTTGATAGCTTGAGTCTTCGCTGCCACTTTAACCAACTGATCCACAGGAGTCCCAGGTGTTGGACCCCCATATATCTTCACCTGATGACCCTTCCTAAGGATAGGTCATTGATTTAATAGTCCCAGAAAACCACTTTAACAATATTCATACAGGAAATATTGGTATGTTATAGACTTGATATTTATCCTTACATGTCTGTTTTAGCTCATGTTACCTCTGAAAAAAAATACTGAAATTATATTTTTGTATTCCCTATAGTCAGAGCATAATTCAAAAAAATTCAGGAACCATATCCCTTTAGGGTTCAGTTCTTCCTGATGGAAAATTCATATCTAGAGAAAACCATTGGTAAGTGTATGTGCATCAGGACCCACCCACTAACTTAGACCCCACCCATGCACAGAAGCTCCTCCTTTATTTAGTTTTTTTTTCCTTTCCATTTAAGGGGTAGCAGAAGCTCTCCATACATCTACAGTAATGGAATGGAAGGAAACGTGACCACAAAATGTTAGTTACTGTAACTTTAAGGTCAACACATCAACAGATACATATACAAAATTCCAATAATTGTTCCAATAATAATAAATAAATATATACAAATATATATATGCTGCCAGTAACTGTTATAATTTTTTTTAAGTCTATAACTCAGAAATTTGAACAATTCTCCTTCTGCATCTATCTAGCTTTTCAGGTTGGCTGCCAATCATTCTTGACTTGTATACTCTCCAAGTAAATAACTTAGTTAAGACTGGCAACAAACAGTGATCTACATGGACGTAACACAAGTGAGTAAGCTTCAGATCCATTACATGACATGTTTACCCTTTGAGTTGGCAAATCCCAGGACTTTGTGGAATAATATAAGATCTATGCATCAATGCAGAGTAATGTTACCATTTCCATTCAATTTGCTAAAAATCAAATTAGGGTAAGTCGGATTTATCTGGAATGTTTCACGAAGCTGTTGGCCAAACCATAGAACATGTTTACAGAAAATTAAAGATGGAGGTTGTTGTAGGACATGGTCTAAGTTTTCTATGTACAGTATGTATAGACAACAAATGGAAAAGGAGTCCTAGAAAGGTTCATGCAGGACGTGATAGATCTCGGATACTCTGTGTTTTTTTTATACTTACAAATTTTTTGTTTAATGGGGTTTTGTATAAAAATTACTGTAAAAAAAAGGTGTGCTTTGAGCCTTAAAGCAGTTACCTGGAGAATAATAAATATTGCATTTCCTGCACTGGATAAGCTTTGTTACTAAAATATGAGCCTTGTGCTCTGGACCCCCAAAGTTGACATTTGCAGAATATAGGTGGGTGCTGGAACTGAATGAGCCGCTCTGACTCTCACTGATGTCACTGACTCCCTCTATTTGGGCTCATTGAGTAGAGTGGAGTTGGTCATGGAGTCAATATAAAATTTAAAATCACCCCCTCTCCCAAGATTCCAAATAAAATTAAAAAACAAACAAACATACAAATTAAGTATCCCCATGTCCAAAAATGTCCAATCCAGAGACATATACAAAACTAAAAAGGCTGTTTTTTTTTTTTACCATTTTGCCTTCCAAAAACAAAATGACTAAAAAGAAATAAACATTTCAGATATTCCCCATAATGATATAAATAAAAAATACATCTGGACCCACAAAAAGACACCTTAAGCAGTCCCATATACAAAAATATAAAAAGATACAGGTGTCAAAAAATGGAGACTCCAAGAATAATTATTACACAAATGCATTTTTTTTTTCTAATTTTCCCCCACATTCTGATTTTTTTTTTTTTTTTGCAGCTTCCCAGTACATCATATGGAATATTAAATGGCACCAATATGAAGTAAAATTTGTCTCGCAGAAAAAAAAAAGCCCTCATACAGTAATGTGAACTGTAAAAACAAATAATGGCTGGCATAAGGTCTCATGGACAAGGCCCTATTGCAGGTCACTACAAGCTTGAACTATGCCCTAATAAGGCATATATAGAAGTCAATGGGGCCATAAGGAATCCAGAAAAAAAGAAAGAAAAAAAAAAAAAACCTGCACTGTAGAGAAATCCTCCTCTAGAAGTATTGTAGAGGCTTTATATGCAGAGTACTGGTCCATATCATGGAGTCATAGGGGGGTTGTGTGTACCCATTGTGATAACTTGGGGGAATTAGACTGAAATGGTGGCTTTTCCTGGTCTCAACAGCGGTGGTTCGTGGTACTGGGCGCCGGTGAGACAGCGTTCAGATGGTGCCAATTTAAAACAAAGTGGCTTTATTACAGCTTAAGGGCAACATAACAAAACAACAAACAAAACCTATGCCACAGTTAGGGCCTAACTCACTCCTTGAGCCCCTAACTGTCCTGACTGTTACTCAGCTCTAGCAATAGTCCTCTGTGGACGCCAGCCCTCTGGGACAGAGCCTCTCTGTCTGTCCTAGCTGGTCCACTACTTCCTGCTTCCTGCAGGATGCTCCAGCCCCTCTGGAGTTACGTGCCACCCCCCAAAGGCGTGGCTGAGAGCCTTTTCTGGTCTGGCCTGGGTCGCTCAACAGCGCCCTCTGGCTCACATACTTACATACCCTCCCCCTCAGCTCAGTACCCATGGGGTGAGCTACAATTGGACGAGACATCCTATGATGAAGTCCCTCTTCAACCATGTATGCCTGTCCAGTGTCTCTCCAGAAGTCCCAATCTGGCGGTCTCTTCTTCCAGATTCCGGTTACTTGACACTTCCGGTTTCTCATCACTTTTCTCATCACTTTAACTGCTACGCCAAGATCCTGGCCATTCTGTGCAAGTTTTTCTTCATCACCTTCACAATTCGCCATACAGGGGATCACATCATTTTCATCCCATTTCTCGCCATAGTCTTCAGTCATCCCATTGCATGACTTTGATCCCTTTAGTGAATAGCAGTAAAAATCTTCATCTTCACCTATCATGAATTCACAGGAGCTCAGAGACCAACTAACACGTACTTCATGCACATCAATGTCTTTAGAGTATAACTGTATCACGGGAACTTTTTTCATAATCATCTCAAAGCAAACTTTGCCATCACCATCAAGGCTTAGAAGTTTAGGAGACATAGGCTACTTGCTCTCCTCTTTGTTTGAGATGCACAATCTCTGTACTGCAATATCTTCTCCTTCTCTACGAGGGCCATACAGTACACCCTCACATAATAGCTCACGCTGAACTACATTTTCTGGCATGTCTTTAACAACTGTCACATCATTGGACAGGTCACTCATGTCTGTCTGACTTAATGATTCTCCTTTCTCTGCCTCTATGCTGGCAGCTTTTTCCAATTCTAACGCCTTCTGTAGCGCACAAATCTCTGATTCCAGCTCCAGAACTTTCTTCACTGCGACATTTTTCTGTGCCGCTTCCATCTCAGTCTTTAACAGTGCACCTTGCAGCTGTGATTCTTTAGAGGTTAACAGGCTCTGCAATGACTCCTTCTCAGCTTCTAGTGCTGACAGCTTTGAAGATAGGGCAGATGCCGACTGTTCAGTATTGGATAAAGACTGCTGCAGTCGATCCAATTCTTCTCTTTTAGATTCCACTTCGGTTTTTAACTGTTCAATCTGAACAGTGCGCTCTTCCAACTTTATTTCTGACTCGCGCTTCACGTGATCCATCTGAAACTCCAGCTGTTTCTTGATGCGTGCAATTTTCTCCTGCTGGTTCACTTGCACCTTTAGTTTAGCAACAAGCATTTTTAGATCTACAATCTCAGCAGACAAATTCGACAGGTTTCCCTCAAACTGAATCTTCATGTCTTCTATCTAGAGGTCCAATTCTCTCTTGGCCTTTTCCAGCTTGTCATAAGCATTAGCTTTGTTCTCATACAATATCTGCACAGATTCCAGGTTTTTCTCAACTTCATCCTTGGAGCTAACCAAATTCTCCATTTCAGTGCACAGTTGCTTGTTGAGCCTCTCAAAGTCGGCCTTCAATTCAAGGGCCTCTGCTTCAGCACGGTCACGTTCTTCTGCATATCTAGCAGAAAGAGTCTTCTCTTCACCAAGCAGCTGATCAAACTTTTTCTGCTTCCTTTCCAAATTTGACACCATCCGACGTTGATGATCACGATCTACACCTACATCTTCTAGTTCCTGCTGCAGTCTAATTTTCGTCTTCACAAGTTTGTCATAAGCAGCAACCTTCTCCTCAAACCGTTGATTTGTAGCTTCTAGCTCCTTTTGCAACTTTTCCTTTAGTTCTTCAAGAGAGTCCAAGGACCCAATACTATCCTCCATTTTTTTCTTCATATCAGTCGCCTGAGCCTGTAGTGTTGAAATCTGGTTTATCAAATCTCTTTTTGCTATCTCCTCTTCCTCTAGTTGCTCAAGGAAACCATTTTTCTCATCTTCCATTTGTTTTAGTTTTGTACTAAGGTCAAGCTTCTGACAAGTTTCTTCTTGCAAAAGTTCCTGAGTGCCCTGAAGCTGAGGTTCTAGTGTAGAAAAATCTTTGGAAAATTTGATAAACTCGCTGTCTGCTTGAGAAAGAAGCCCTATGACATTATTCAATTCTTTGTCTTTATTTTGCACCAAAACAGACAACTTCTCATTATCTTCACAAGATCCTGACAGCGCCCTCTACAGGCTGCATATTCTAGCTTTGAGTTCCCTTTCTCTTTGTTTAGCAGTTTCAAGCTCATCTCTTAATTTTTCAATGACACTCTCTTTGACAATGGAGTCTTGAACATGCTGCTCCTTTAAATCCTGCAATTGCTTCTCAAGCACTTGCTTTTGCTCTACACTCTGTATAACTTCCTTAGACAGAGCACATTTCATTTCAGCAAACTCCTTCTCAGTGACACAGTCCATTCCAGGCAAACCCAGTACCACATTTTCACAATGACTAGGAGATGAACTCCTCATAGATTCAAGATCTTTCTTTAACTTCAAGTTCAACTTAAGGTTCTCTTTTTCTAATACCTCAAGTTGCCATTTCCAATCAGATATTTTATCCTCATCAATGCACCTGAAGGTTTTATTCTCATCTTGAAGCTGCTGCACCCTAACATTTTAATCTTTGGTGCTTCCATGCACTCCATTATGAGACACACACTCAGCAGGGACATATTCCATCATAGAACAGAGGTGCTTTAGAAAAACTGAGTCACTCTCATGCAACACATTATCTTTACTTGCATTCCACATGATCTGCTCCGGGTTTTGTGTCTCTCTGCATTCAGACTGCTGCACTAATACACCTGTGCATAACTTCTCTGTTTTTTTACAAGCTGAAATTCTCTTTTTCTTGCCCATGGTTTACTAACAAGATTACACAATATTCCACAGCAACCTTGGGTTCAACCGGCAGCAACTTTTTGCTATCTTCAGCAGTCACATGTATTCAAACAGTTAACTTATGTGGCACTACAACAACCAGCATTTTCTTCTGTCTTCCACAGAAAACATCAACATGGCACCATAGCCTTTCACATACACTTGTTTGCAATATCCAGCTTCTATACACATTGCATACTTTCTTGCCATCAGCAAGCACTTTACAGACTTCTGTACCACAGTATACACAAAGTCCATTCCCTGGATTCCTCTTCCAGAGTTTTACAAACACCTTGCTATGTTGCATATCACTCACCCCCTCCTGGGTTTCTTCAGTTGAAATCACAGATTTCTTCCAGCTGTAGGCCACAATGCACACTTTGCAGTACTGCAATCACAAACCACTTGTCTTCCAGGACTTGCGTGGATCTCTTTCTGCGCGCGATTCTCCACCATATGTGATAACTTGGGGGAATTAGACTCAAATGGTGGCTTTTCCTGGTCCCAACAGCGGTGGTTCGTGGTACTGGGCGCCGGTGAGACAGCGTTCAGACAGTGCCAATTTAAAACAAAGTGGCTTTATTACAGCTTAAGGGCAACATAACAAAACAACAAACAAAACCTATGCCACAGTTAGGGCCTAACTCACTCCTTGAGCCCCTAACTGTCCTGACTGTTACTCAGCTCTAGCAACAGTCCTCTGTGGACGCCAGCCCTCTGGGACAGAGCCTCTCTGTCTGTCCTAGCTGGTTCACTACTTCCTGCTTCCTGCAGGATGCTCCAGCCCCTCTGGAGTTACGTACCACCCCCCAAAGGCGTGGCTGAGAGCCTTTTCTGGTCTGGCCTGGGTCGCTCAACAGCGCCCTCTGGCTCACATACTTACACCATACAGTTGCATATTAAGTGAAAGTCAGAAAAATTATTTTGACCATTTTGGACGACCATTTGTTTTAAAATACTTAGTCTTGTTTTTTTACAGTGGGACAAAATTATTTGTATGTGGCTGGTTGATCACTTAAAAAAATCGGACACAGCCTCAAACAGCTGATTCATGGGGGGGCCATGTATCAGTCCTTCACTGATCAGATATTTATGGCCTATCCTAAGGATAGTCCATATAAAAAAAAAAAAAAAATCACAGAAAACCTGTTTAAAGGGGTTGTCTGGGAGTTAAATTTACCTTCTTTCCTACGTCGGTTTCTTCGTGCTGGACCCCGGGGGTTCTGGTGTGGTTCTGGGTCATGTCACTGGTACCAGCCCCTGACCCCTGGGTTGCTCCGTCCCCATTCTTTTGTCAAGCACAGGTAATTATCTGGACTATGGGGGCTGGCTTTACTATAGTAAAAAATCAGGAGAGGAGGGATGGGGCAGAGCAACCTGGGGGTCGGGGGCTGCTTTCAATCACATAACCTGGGTCCAGCATTAAGAAACCGCCAGAGGAAAGAAGGTCAATTAACTCCCTGGACATTCCCTTTAAGGTACAATGTCAGGGTAGAGGGTTTGTGGATAAGTCTTGTAATAAAAATTCCCAAGTAGTGCTAATATATCCCCTGAAAATGTAGCGCAGTTGTTATGTACCCCAAGGTGTTCCCTTATTTAACCCATATTTCCCCATTGATCATGGAGCTAGTATACTGTATATAATTTATCGTTTTACCTTCTCAAATGTATTTTGGTTCCAATATGCATAACAGTAATTAAGAAATAAAAAAAAAGTAGATAAAAGTAGAACAAGGCTCCGGTGGAGACAACAAATCTCGAAAACCTCCCATATTAGAGCAGACACAAACAGAAGGGCTCGGTGCTGCAGGACACGATATTATGGATCACATCTGTTCTATTCTTTCTTATAGCTAATTTGCAATTTTTGTCTAGGGCATCACGTGCCACATATAGAAAACAATTCGACTTGTTATGGAAAACAAATGTTAATGTTCTATGGATGTACGGCATTGAAGTTGGTGCCGCGTGCCCCGTCTGTGCCCCTGTCAGATCCTGCTCTGCCCTTACGTATCCCCTTCAAGGCTCAGGTGCATTTCATTTCCCAGTGATGAATTGGAAATTAAGAAGAATTGCGACAATCGCATTAGCCACGGCTTCACGGTCATTAATACCAGTATATTTGCTGTAATGTTTCGAAAGCTTTATCTATGCTACATATACAGAGCGGCAAATAGGTTAATAGTCATTAGAGCTCTGTCATATTTCATGATGAGATGATACAATCATGACATTGAGGGACAGGTAGCGTGGAGCGGAAATATCTGGAAATTCTCAACCAACCCAATGATTGAAGCAAATATAATATTAATGGTGGAACGAAAGAGTCATCTCGATACATTGTAATGAAGGATGTAATATTTTCCTTGAAGGTCTATCTCCCATAGTAAATTATTTTGAGACTATTTGGTTTGTCGGCTCCTTAAGGTTGTCGCTGATCTGAGTAAATCGCACAAATTGTTGTGTTAACTGCAACCTGATAAACATGTGAATTACTGTGAAATATTTTATCTAATTCTAATTTTATTGAAGCAGATCCATCCTATCAAGGCTTGTTTGCCTCAGTATTTACAGAACTGTTGCCTAAGTTGCATTGCAATGGTTGGAAGCCGCAGGTGACATTGACATGCTGCGGGTTTGTGCTGTAAACTGTAATTGTAGCATGTGGATGAAATTTCTCAAAAAAAAAAAATAATCCTGATGATACTCATGGGACTCTCAATTCCTGCTGCTAACTATTCACCTACTGTAATGATTCATTCTGGGCGAACCGATTCAAAATCATCCAAGTTCTTTATGAATATTCCAAAAATTTTGGGTTCTAAAAACCCGATCTTTTTGGGGATTGCCTTGCATGAATCCAGCAGAAATAAGAAGCGAAACACCAGAGGATGCCACATAAACCTTCCCTGTTATACTCTTGGGCCTGAGAGTATAATAATCAACTTTACCCTACAGTTCTGGTTCGGACCAAACACGTTTCGTCCAAAACAAAATTTCCCAGTGAAATTCACAAATATTCACAAAATGAATCTCATGAGGTTCGCAACTCATTAGTAATGAAATATTTTTCGCTTTCAGATTCCTCTGGTTATGTCTTACCCATCTTATTTGTACCTTGGATTTTTGGATTATATATGTTGACACTCTTTATAGACGATTTTTGAAGTATTTTTTCTCTTTTTTTATTATATTGTTCCACTATTCCATGACACATATGGTTGTGGTTAAAGATACCCATACACCAGTGTGGATTGTACTATTACATATGACCCATAGGAAACAAGGAAACATTAGTGTATGGGTTTTTGTTTCATTGTCTTTTTGATTTTCCTTGAACTTGTTTCTTTATTGACTTTATTTAGTGTGCACTTTGTGTCTTTGTTATACATGTGTATACCTCTTATTGGTTTGGTACTCATGTTTTTGTGCACATAAGTAGCTCCCTGAATGATATGTTATGTGGTGCCACCTTCTTCAAAAAAGTTTTCATATCTTTTTTAAAAAAAAAAAATCCAACTCTTTATTAAAAAGAAATGTGAAAGTCCATAATTCTGGGTCCTTGTAGTCAGACAATGATCTTATCTATACTGGGGGCCACCCACTTTCCCCCAACAGAGAAAGAAGGATCAGGCATGCTGAATTTGTAAGCCTCTGGGGAGATAAGCAGAGGTGTCTGGAAGTGGCTTGTTCCCTTCACCCTATTAAGAACACATCCATGCTTGGCCAAACTTGAATATGGGCACTTTAAAGGGGGGGGGGGGGGTTCCAAGAGCTGAATGCTGAAGACTATACTTATGATAGTTCATTAATATCAGCTTGATGGGGTTTGATAGGATAGCTCACCAATATTCCACTCCTGAAAATCCACTTTCATGGGGACTTTTTGAAATTTTAATAACTTAAAAGGGTTTTCTGGGATTTATACTGTATATTGATGACCTATCATTGGGAATTGGCAGGGAGCCTGACAACTGGGATTCCCATCGAGCAACTGTTTGAAGAGGCCACGTCACTCACAAATGCTGTAACTTCTTCCCTGTGTCGATGATGTCATGTTCAATGGTCACATGGTACATCAGTAGCTCTATTCCACTCACGTGAATGGGACTGAGCTGCAATTCTAAGTCCATCCCCTACACAACGTATGGCCTGAGCATGATATTCATTGAAGAGGCCGAAGTGCCCACCTGAACACTGCAGCCTCTTCAACCAACTGATCGGTGGGCGTCCCTATGTTGGATCTCCAACCATCAAATATTGATGACCTATCCTTAGGATATAAGTCTCAGAAAACAACTTTAAAGATAGACAAAGACTCAAGAAGTTCTAATTCTTGAGGATTTATGGACATAAGTTGAAAATAAAGACAATGTTTCAACCTCCAAACACCATAAGCCTCTATTTCCAACTAGTAAAGTAAAGTAAGAACATAATCAAATAGTCAATTACGTTCCTCGGCTGGATGATGATGGATGACTGAATAGGACATGTTTTTATATTGTATCTCTTCGCAACAATCCAAACTTGATAAATGTTCCAGTTGTTGCAGGATCTGCCTTCAATTTATTCAACTGAAGTGGAAAATAGTGTAAATTGCTGATATTTTGGAATTGTCTTGATGTAATTAAGACGCCTCCAGGGTGAAGTGACACGCGGCGTAGAAAATTGCAGCCACTGACATAATGGGAATACCCTCAGTGATTTCCACATGACAAACCGACACGATACATTGTTTAGCGTTATTCTCTACTTTCGCCGTCACTTTCCCATCTGCGAGCCTCTTCGCTTAAATAAATGACCTGAGAAACGACTAATGTGAAATTACTGTCAGGATTATTATTACAATTATTATAGGAAACTGACAGGACCCATAACATGTTGCAATATTCATCATATACAAACATTGTTAATGAAGGATCCCGCTTGTCACGCAGCGATCAGAGGAATTAAAGTTTAGCAGTTTAAGAGGCTGGTGGACCAATAGATAAAATGGTTCACTTGCTCCTCAACCCGTTCCAGAATGATGTGGCACATTTCACATTTTAACAAGCTGCTCTGGGACTACATTGCATAAACACTTTGTTTACTTCAGTTTACACATTGTCACAAACAACTATGAAGAACTTGTTAAGTATATTTGTGGGGAGGAAAGCCGGATGGCTCCGTGATCTGTGTCTTGAGAAGGGGAATCTTCTGACTTGATGATAGGCATTGACATGGAAACTGACTTTTGTCAATGTCAATGAAAAGTAAATGGGCCCCAGAAATCACTGTGGGGTATTAAACAAGGGAGGTCGTCCATCTTGTAAAGTGGAATGAAATGGTATTATACCGTAGTAGATACTCACAAGAATAGGTAGACCTTCTAAGATCATAAAGAAACACTCCTCATTATTAGGGATGAGGGAACTAGGTAATAACAAGCCGGGTTCATTATAAATCTTCCCAAAATTTCAGTTTCTGCTGAAGTTTGCCTCCTACAAACCACTTTTATATTGTGGGGTCTCTTCAGACGTGGAGGCCCATACACATAACAGTCATACTCACCTCTACTGGGCTCTGTTGCAGACTCCAGTGCTTGCTTCTAACCCTCGTGACATCGCCACATCCTACAGGGGTCACTGAAACCTGTTATTAAGCCATAAGACCAGTTATAGGACCTCGACACAGACCTCAACACTGACATCATTCAGGCGGGTGTAAGTGGCCCAAACAGAATGGGAACCCATCATGGATTCCCCAACACAGCCCAGAGGAGGTGAGTATGATGTGTGATATGTTTCCACACTTTCCCTCAGCCACTGCTTATTATACTCCAACAATAATAGTAGTTCTGGTTGTGACCGAACAAGTTTAGTAAGAAACTAAACTTCCAGGTGAACCTTGCAAATATTCGTGAGCTGAATCTTGCAAGGTTCATCCAACAATGCTCATTGTATTCTTGGAAAGACCATCCCCTCAGTAGTAATAGTTGTTTCCTAACAGTGTCTTTCCTTATCCAGCTTTTAACCTTCTTCAGTAAATCACATGATCACAGTGTGACTGCTTTTTCTAGCATGGGTTGCTGTACAAACAGGAGATCTCTCTTTGCTGCCAGAAGATACTATTAAGAACTACCATGTGACCTCAGAATCATCTAAGTCCTACCCCCTATTCTTATGCCCTACCTATTCTGTCCCAGTGCCTCGCTGCTATTCCTCTGTCTCACATAATCTTCTCCATATAGCTCCCCCTCACATACAGCCAGCAGTTACCCCATCGTTCACACTCATATCATCATGCCACCATTACCTTCCCCAGTGTTATCAGCAGTTGGTCCATTTTAGCATTAGCTCTGTAGTGTTTTGAAGAAACAGATTGTAGACATGGGTACAGGTCTTAGACATGGTTTCAGGCATTACACATGTACAGGACACTAAACATGGGCGACAGCATCAACGGATTTTGAGTCTACTTTGCAGATTTTGAGTATAAATTAAAAACAACCTTGCATAGCTTTAAACAATGCTGTATTGTCACCTTAAAGGGGTTATGTTACAAAGGTTATTTATCCTTTACGCATACAAAATTCCCCAGTTGGGAATTCAGCCTTAATGCATCCGGGAGCCCCGGACATAGCTGAAGTACAACACTTGGCTATCTCCAGCCCCTCCAAGGCACTCACAAAGTGTCTCTATTTTTGTACTATGGAGTGATAGGCACTGCTGTATACTTCTCTATGAGTCCTCTGTGACTCTCCATATTCTCAGCTTCGTCTATAAGCATTACTTTTATAGGAAAATTTCTGAGTAATATGAAAACTTATGGAACATGCTAGAATCAGGGATTTCTATGGACACAGTATTAGGACTCTGTAATATGGCAAGTCCACGCAACAGTAACAGGACGATAATAAAAGATTCTGTTCTTCATTTTTCCGGGCACTTTGTAGATGTGATAGAAAAGAAACAAAACCCCTACATGTAACTTCATCTTTGTGAGTGATGTCCGGCACACAAAGGAGCAGCAGGTTCTGTAACAAATCAATGGCCAGAAATACAAGTGTCAGATGTTTACAGGTACATGGGCTGCAAAATAACAGACTGTGTCAAAATGCGCTGGTTGCCTCATGACTGCCGAAGAAGTGTTATATTTATGTAACCAGCGAGGAGCTCGGCAGGAGACAAGTAAATCGCTCGGCTCAGAAGAGACCTGACGTCTTCTAGCTTTATATTGTTACTTTTCACTGGGCAGATAATGATACAATTGGTTGCTGCATGTCTGGTGACTGATCCTCTGGTGTCAAAGTCATCATGAGGGTTTTACTATATGTGGGTTCAGATGGGGTGAGATATCATCGCTAGTTAATAGTGGGACCTCTCAATTAACTCATTCTGTCCTAAAATGGCATTTTAAGGGGGTTACCCAAACTTGTAGATCTCTTTATTCTCAAAGTAGACCAAGACGTTTTAATCGCTCAGCCAGGTATCGACTTGTCTCAGCCCAATACTTCTATAGAATACCCTATACCTCAAACCCTTGTCTCATGGGAAGCTGTAGTATTGGACTGATTCATGTTAAGTATGACAAATCTTTGTTTAGTTCAATGGATTGTCCACCATGAGTCTTACAATGGATTGTCCACCTAGCTGATCGAAAGCAGTGAAGCGTGCTGGCAAAAATGTAATGTTAGATGGCCAGCAAAAAGTTTAGTGATGAATTCAGTATTTCTACATCTATTCATCCACATGCCCATGGCACATTATCCCAATAGTGCACAAGAACTGATAGGGGCAGATATAACAGGGGGGCAAAAACTGGCATTTGTAGACCAGTATGGCTGCCACTGGTTGGCTTAGTGGTTTGTTAGGCAGTTTTGTGAGCAGTAACTTGTGGGGGCAATTTGTCTAACTAATGAAGGACAGTGTGGTTGGCAACAATGTTATACTAATAGGATAGCCTGTGACGTGGAGTGCAGATAACTCCCAGAATGCCAGAGGGCACTGGTCTTTCTGACTGACCAGTGTGAAGCTCAGGAGTCTGAGGTGGGGTGGCGTGCCAGGGTGGTAAAACACCGGTTGTTGGGGTGCTCAGTCCAGCTGGCGTGTAGAGGATCAAGACTTACAAAGTACCCACATGAATGAGGGAACCTACTGGAGAGTGACTGGAACACAGAGCTATGAAAAGGTAGGAGTCAAACCCAAGATGAGTTGACTGAGCAATGGTGTGCTGGAATCCCGTGAGCAGACGATGAAAATCGACTAGTATAATCATAACTAGTATAATCTCAATTGGGAGTTGCCCAGCATGTCGCCCAAAGGAGAGGGAAACTCCTATCTCGTTGTCCAGGTAACTGAAGACCATGAGTGAGCGCAAATTACTCTATCAGATTGCTATTCTATTGACAACTCTAAAGCTTCAGTAAAGAACCCCCCTGAACCCCACTTTGTTGTCATTACTGTGTCTATAACCTGCAGATTACAAGTAGAGATGAGCGAACCGCTTTGTAATGAACCTGTTCATCATGAATTTTCCAAAAATTTTAAGTTTGGCTAAACCTGAGATTCGCTGATGTTCGCTACTCACGTAGGATTATTATACTCTCAGGACTACTCAGGAAGGTGCAGAAAAAGTTAAAAAAAAAGGGTCATAGTCATCTTCTACCTTTCCAGGACTCTACTGTGGCATCAGGTCTTCCCAGTTTTTTTTTATTTTCCGCACCTTTCTTTGGCCTCTGAAGAGACCTCAGAATATAACAGCACTTCTGTTTTGGATGGATCAATTTTGGTCTGAAAAAAACCTTATAAATATTCACAAAACAAATCTTGCGAGGTTCACCCATTACATCACAAGCCTAATAACTGATCCTATATCATCCCATTAAGAAGGGCTAGTGGGGATCATACAGGTGAGCAGATTTAGCAGAGCTGAATTTGCACAGATCCATCAACCAATTTGGCGCTGCTGCATTTGTACATGTTCTAGTATATGCCAATGACTGTTACATGATCTGGAGTATTCCTTCTGAAGTGCATGATAGGAGTAGTTGTACTATGATGATAGTTTCAGGCAATAATCACCTTCACGGACCTTTGGCTACATCTGGTTAACCTGTGAACATCTGATGTTAAATGAGGCATAGGGTGAGCAGGATAAGATCATACACAGGTAATGTGAGCGGGAGGATTGTTTTATGTGACATAATTGCCTCCTAAATTAAGTTTATTGTCCTTAACTAAGCAGATTATTTCCAGTGAGATGAGACATGGCTGTCAGCGCCGCGTTACATTTATACTTCAATATTCTATGCACCGCAGAGCAAAGAATCGCAAAGAGATGAAAATGAGCATCAAAACAGGTTGGGATCTGAAATACTGGAAATGGCAGATTGACTGATTATATTTGCGCCTGTTTGAGGCTATACCTGTATTTATATCCGGCCGACTGTGTAATTCATAATTATTATAAATCAGATTTAGATGAGGCATTGCCGGAGTTAATATTGTGGGGCGGACGGAAGAACTGAATGTAGTAAAATAATCATATATAGGAGAATATACAAATAATGACACAGGATGAGGCGAGTTACTTCTTCTGCATGGTTGCTAATGATGTCTCACTGCACAACAAGCTCCATGGCTTCTTCATGTCATAGCTATGTAAGGAGTTAGGTCTATGGAGCATCATGGTCACTGTGCTAGAGCAATGGTGGCATCACCAGCTAAGGGCAAATGGTGTCAACCGATACTGACCTGCCAACATTCCCCCGGGTACAGACACTATACATACTGCCCCGTGAGTGTCAGTAACCGTGCACCTCTAAAAGCAAGCTACATAATCTCTGCAGGTGCCCATTGTACTACCCCTATCAGCTGCACAATCCCCCAAGTACTAGTCACACTGCCCCTATAAGTATCAGATATTCTATCATCCCCAAGTACCAGCCACACTGCCCCTATAAGTTTCAGTTGCGCTACACCCCAAGTGCCAGCCACACTAACCCTACAGTAACCCCATATCACATTGCCCCTATATGTGATAGTTATATTGTTTTCACAAGTGCCAGCAGCATTGCCGCAGTCACATTGTTCCCAAAAGTGATACACGGGTTAATTTTTCTTCCACCTTCTGGTTTGACCAGAGAGAGAATATCTGAAGTTCTCGAGTGTCTCTCTGACATCTGCCGTTCAGATGTACTAGGATGTTCTTTATATCCAATCCCTATACTAGCTAATAGATAAAGGTCCAGAATGGGGTCCTCCTCTTATGCACTTTTTAACAAAAAAAAACTCCTTTAAATAATATTTTTTAATGACATGTTGTCGATCCTTATTTCTTGTGTAGTTCTCCACCATGTAGACACCTCGAGATCTCAGGAGACCCTCAGCCTGGGAACAGGTGCATCAATGTCTTCTTACTGGGATCGATTCCTTCTCCCCTCCACATTCCTGACTAATGAAGGCCGGCTCAGGTTATGGAAATATCCTCGGTGGTCTCTGACCTCTGAATTTACACTTTATAAGATGAAGCAAATCACATGTAGTAACTCTTAAAGGGGCAGGTGGAATTGTAGTTGATTAAACATAGACCAAGGGTTAAATGGCTTCAAGTGATATGTCATACCCTTAGGGGGCATCAGTGAGCTGGCATCATGTGACTTTTTACTTGTTTGCAAAAGTTAAGGAAACTTGTGCTATGGTGAAAAATCATTCATGACACATGACATCTAGCCCTAGTTTATTTTCCACTCTTGGTTTCAGTTCACAAAACATAGATTTTCAAGTACATCCTAAGAATATGCCACAGTTAACCCAATATTTCTCCTATAGTGGTGGCTCTTCCTTGTAGAAGAGGGTCTCAAATTAAAGAATTAGAAAAACATGGCAGTCATTTTTACAATCCTGGACTTCCCCTATAATAGAGAATATGGATAGTGGCTGCCATGATGAGACAACCCCGTAAAGGAAATGTTTCTCTTTTAATTGCAAGTTTTAATGTATCAATTGTTTCATGGGAACAGGTAGGACGAGACTGCAGAATGGGTGCTTGTGGGTTATTGATTCTTTGGGGTTTGATTGGTTACCAAAAGTATCAAATCCATGAATGATCAAAACCAACCAAAGACAGCTGGAATCAGCTTCCAATTGTCATTGGCTGGTTTAGAGCATTTGGTCCTGAAGGTTACTCTCAGTCATTGAAACTAGGTCAATGACCTACATTCCATAACCAAGAGTAACTGATTGAAACCAGCCAATGACAACTGTAATCCACATAAAGGTATAATTGGCTGGTTTACATCACTTGGCCAGGAAGGTTACTCGTGGTCACTGAAACTAGGTCAATGACAAAGCCTAAACTCCTGCATCACATGTAAACCAGTCAATGACAATGATATTATCACAGCCGTCATTGGCTGGTTTTGTTAGTCAATGAAGCTAAGTCAATGACTGAGCGTTCCTATTAGACTTTTTTTTGGCCAAGTGGAATTATACCACATGTCTAAAAAAGTCTAAATAATCAACTTTTTAGGGCAAATCAAGGCAGTTTTGATCTAGACCAAATTTATTAACATCTAAAGACTTATCTAAAATTATCTAATATGACGTCTCGTGTAACCAGCTGAAGATAATGGAAAACATCAGGAAATCTTACAGTTAACCATAAAAAACTGCATTGCACTAAACTGTTACTCATCCTGAACTTCCTGATTCATGAATATAATTCCAGAACAGCGCTGCCAGAAAAACTATGACACTTACAAGAGTACATTCCCTTTCAGATTTTCTACAGTCCACAACATTGTTGTTTCGGACTTTGTTGAGATTTCTCTCTGTACAATGCAAAAGGTGAAATCCGTGCAGAAAATCTGCAGCATATATCCACACACTGCAAATACAAAATCCATCCACAGGTCAATGTCAGCTGAAGATTTCTTTCTTTTATCCTTCATGGATAAAATATAGTAACATCTCATTCACCCTGCTGGTGTTGGGATGATCTATGACAGAAAATCTGCACCGTATCCTCAACGTGTGAACACTTGCCAACACACATGCAGCTTTTGATGTAAGTTTTTGAGCCAAAGTCAGTAGTGGTTTCAGCAAGCAGGAGATGTATACAGCCTTCCTTTCTATTCCTTACACGTTTTGGATCCGGACTTTGGCTTAAAAACTGCATCAACAACTTCATGTGTGATTCCAGTCTTATCAAGGTCTATAGTACTTTATGCCAGTAACAGCTAAATAGGATATTACAATTTCACAAGCTGCTGCAAGCACAGATTTTTTTCTTTTAGGACCTTTAATATGAAATGTAAATTCATAAACATTGTGATATTTTCCAAGAACAAATATTTTCCAAGAGTTTTCTCTCATTCTCCCAGTATCCACAAGATGGCAGTAGTGTGCAAAGAGCTGCAACCTCATAGAGTAAGTACAAGCCATCGCTGAGTATTTAACCCGAAACTGCAGCAAAAACTGCTTCCTTGTAAGTAAATGACTAGTAATAGGTAGAAGCGTGTAGACACAGGCTGCAGAGTCAGGTATATTCTGCCGTCTATCCTGTATTTCCCCGCTAGTGACAGTCCCTGATATTTATTTGGCTCGGCTCATCTCACGGCTGCCATCCTTGACAAAATTGCCTCATATGCACATTAAGCATTAACTGCAGTTGTGCTCTATTTTCTGAAACAAAGAACTTGCCTGTGGCTCAAAATAAATATTTTTATTTCAGATGGACAAACAACATCTGCGGTTTCGGAGCGCTCCGCTGTCACTGTCAAAAGCTAAATGATTCGTATAATTTTACAAAAGGCACATGTTCCAGTGCACGTGTACAGACAGGGCAGGCTGTGCACGAGCCGCAAGTTTTATAGGTCACGGCGAATAAGAAACTTTACTTAAAGGAATTTTCTGCAGTCTGCGAAATGTCAATATGAGACGCCGCATTTACCCTGTGTTGTGTACCTTTAAACCTTTAATGTGTACCTTGAACAAACCAGTAAGGTTCACCAGTAGGGGGAGCAATGTGATACTACTAGTGAGGGTTGAGCACAGGTATAATGCAGCTACAACACCAGGATCCTCCTATGGGTCTACTTAAGGTTTGTCACTTGCTGGAAACTACTCTGGTGCTGATTCTCCCTCCGTAGGTCCAGCAAAATCTAAAAAGTAAACGTCCATTTTTCCCCAAAAAATTCTATGATTTTATAACGGTCACTGCTTAGTTTCATGCTATAGACTTCCTATGCCCCTCCATATGGAGAAAATTAAATGATGAAATAGCGATTGCCACCACTAGGGGGAGCGTAAGAGCTCAAAGAATATGCAATCATTCTTAGACTCCCCCTAGTGGTGAGAGTCACTATTTCTCTATTGGTGGCAGTAGGAGGAGTTTACACCATGATATTAAATGTTACACAGATATTGGCATTGAAATAAATGGTCACTAACTTTTCAACAAACTTTGCGTCAATCATTCAGGCAACTCTTTGTATTTAGATAAGTGTTTCTTTTGTCTTTTATCAGGCTGTTTCCCTGCTCTCCTTCCCTCTGCTAAACTGACTTTCACTCTGAAAATCCCTGCTACATCCAGATGGACTGCAGGTCACATGGCTCAGATTACACATGTGAATAGAACTCTATGAAGAGGGGGAGTGGGAGGAGTGAGCAGGAAATGTAGGAGACAACAGAGGAAACACAAGATTCATTAGATGCTGGAGCTAACTAGGAGCTTTCTATGACAACCAAAACACTTTACTGATATCAGGGCAATTCAATACTTCTCTGTATATGTCTTGCATGATTTTAGGTTGTTACTGAGTGAGAGAGGCAGCTATGGAGCTATAGAGCAGATTCCTCCTCTACTGTGCAGTGTATGGCAGTATATTAGTGCGGGTCTGATTCTCTGCACTCCTGTCAATCAGGATCGATCCCGGACAGTCCAGTCAATGCTGCATCCCTTTCTTTGTTTCTCAGACACAACGCCACACTTCTAGTAGTGGCTGCGTCTGGTACTGCAGTTTAGACTTTGGTCTCAATGGGATAACCTACAATACCAGGAGAACTCCACCTGCTGATCGAAGTGGTTACCATACGTCCGAACCCTACTGACCTGATATTGATGGCCTATCCTACTGCCTTTGTAAAGCTGGGTACAGTCATATAGGAGATCTATATATATATGTATTTATCACAGTGATATCATTAAAGCAATGGGTTAAATAACATCTCAGCCCTGAGGCGTCTCTAATTTCATATTGCCTTTATAAAGCCGCCATTGAGAAGGTAAAGACTCCAGTACACACGGCTGCAAAGCTTTACAGAAAACACTCATCTCCTCCACGATAAATCATCCCGTAGTGGCGCAATGAGTAAAGTGTGCCATCCATTACTGCTCATTAATGGCTATTCAGCGGGTGATGAGCAATAATGGCTGCCACTTCATGGAGAACGCACCATACTTTTCCTTAAAGCTTGATTTATACCATGTGATTTACAATCCGAGGGGAGAAATGGATAATCCTATGGAAATGGGATGATTCGAGGAGGCTAAGAAGAATATAGGAGCAGGAAGTAAAATCTACATAATATGAAATAACGGATTATCACAACCCTCGGCATGTCATGGAGGATTGCCTGTCTATAGCTGGGACTGATAGTATTTCTCTCTGTGACTACTGCAATGCAACTACAGATCCTGCTTGTTTTTCCTTTCCTTACTATTGCATGCTATAGGTTACATTTAAAGGGGACCTCTCACCACCTCCACCAACTCCAAGTCCTTCCATAGACACCATTCCACTGGTTTTGATGCAGCTGGAATTTATTTCTCTAGATCCCACCGTTCCCGAGCAATCAGTGCAGTTATTTGTGGTGCCTCATATGCTAATGGGTCTCCCTACTGTCAGGGGGGTGGTCCTGGGCTGAAGCAGATAGTCTGGGACCACCCACCTGACAGTAGAGGGCTTAATTATCATATTAACATTAACAGCACTATTGCTCAGGAGCGGTGGGGGGGGGCGGTTACTGAAAAAATTCCAACTGTATCGGAATCAGTGGGACAGAACCTATTGAAGGATGCAAAGAGTTGGAGTTGGTGGAGGTGATGAAAGGTCCTCTTTAAAATAGTCTTCTGAGATTTTTATTTTTTTATGAACCACTGTTGTCCACTGGTAGGGATAGGGGTGAGCTGCAATACCAAAATAAATACTCCGCAATGGCTCAGTTTTTAGGAAAAAAATACACTTTTACTAATAGTGCACAATAATTTCTAAAGGGATTGTCTGCTTTAGACTCTGCCCTTTCCACTATTATGGGGTCCTAGGTGTGGAGACCCCAACTGATTGATAAAATAGGGACTGAAACACTCACTTAAAGGTTATCCTACAAAGTAAACTCAGCAGGACCTTTTTCCCGTTCCACATTTGACCAGCGCACAGCCAAGAAGAATGTTAGGGCAGCATGGTGGCCACTGGCTTATGACTGTAGCCTTGCCGCGCTCCCACATCCCAAAGACATACTGATAGGAAATTTAGATTGTGATCCCTGCATGGGACAGTGTTGACGATACCTCTATAAAAAACGCTGTGGAATATAATGGTGCTAAATAAGTAAGCCAAATAAATAAATAATGTAGTTTTGGATGGCACTCCCATTCACTTCAATGGGAGCATCGGAGTACAGCATTCATTGACGTGAGAGCGCTGACCACCACCAGTCCCGCTCAGGTTGAATGTGGAGTAGGACAAAGGTTCTGCTGAGTTTACTTCATGAGACAACCCCTTTAAGTGTTTTGGCTCTTCGCTGCTTGGAGACCTGATTGCAGGTTGCAGAATCAGATCCTTTCTATGGATTAATATCAGTGTCTATGAGTAGAGCTGAGCAAAGCCAGCGATCACTGGGAATCCCAGCACCTAAACCGACCTCCATCAAAACTTCTGACATATCACATGAGATATTGCGATTAGGGTCAAAACCCTATTGCAGGCAGTTAATATACAATTAAGCATCATCTAAAGGCCATGTTATATTCATACATTCATACAAAAGTTTGTTCCCCACCATTTCCCTGTATAGATATGCTCATTTGTCATATGCTGACAAAACAGCAAATGTTCAATTGTCAGATGAATGCATCTTCTACGTGGGCATAAAAATCATTGTTTCAACATTGTGTCTTGAATTGGATGAGATGTAATAGCAGACACTGCCTTTAGACAAGAGTGGCGCTGGTTTTCTCTTGAGAGCTAAAATCTCTACATTGCCTTCGCTAGGTGTATGAATGGCAGGCTTTTGTATAATGCTGTGAAGCTGAGGATGGGATCACTTGAAACTGTTATATCTTGGACATTATGAAAAAAAAGAACAGTTCTGGTGACATATGAAGGATGAAATATTCAGCTTGAATATGACACCAAGATTACAGACCTATTGACATTTTTATATGGGTTATTCCAGATTCCAACTGTGTTTTCAACTGATGATATCTATGGAAACAATATAGATAGAACTGTGATCTTTGTGTCATATGAATGCTCAGAATCTCATCCTTCACATTTGTTTTGTGTTGTCTGAGATATAACAATTTCAAGTGATTTTCCAGCCTCAGCTTCTCTGCATTATACAAGAATCAGTTCACCCTTATTCCAGTGAGAAACAGTATACAGATTTGATCTCTCAATAGAGAAACAAGGTATAGAATAAAGAAGTGCAGGATTTTACAGGAAGGAGCCAGAATTTTTTACAAAAGTATATTACAAATATTATTAAAATTATATATTAAAGCTGCCAAAAAAAATCAAAAGTTGTTACAAAGTTTAGTTACACTTTAAGTATAGAGATTCTGTAGCCCATGTCACTAAAATTAGCTATAATTATTCTAATTAGTAACAAACATGCAAAAAAAAAAGTAAAAGAAAAAAAAGCAAACTGGAGAAAAAAGCAAAACAAAAAGAAAACCATTGCTTTATGTCAATTAATATGATGTGTTACATTTAACCGACATGGAAACAACAAATATCTCCCTTCAAGGTACAAGTTCATTATGCCAAGATTGCTTGTTGGAGGACCTTGAGCATTTACTTACCAGGGGCCAAATGTACAATAAGGTCAGATACAATGCAGGGATCTTCCCTGGTGACCTGTCAAATGTATTGAATTCAGAAGGCAAACAGCTGAGACAAGACCAAGTAGGCAAAAAAGAAAAAGTCATTGTAAGGAAGTTGATGTGCAGCGGCCATGCCTTTGTAAGGTTTAGGAAGCATGAAAGACTGAGCATTGCGGTTGTTTTATGCTAATCAAGTCACAGATGCTTCAATGGCCGTATTACGGGGGGACACGGAAGTCTTAGGCTACAGTTGAACATATTAAGAAAGATGAGTTGTTCTTATTGAATAGTTTCCAATGCGATAATCTGCAAATATTCTTATGATAGGTTGTTCTTCATTACTCATGAAAGGCATCAAGAGGAGTAGGGGTAGTGAGGACCCCAGCAGTGAACGGTATATGGGCCCATTGTACTGGGTCCCCAATAAATATTTAACTATACCAAAACTTTTGAACAATTTTTGATTTTCTGGCAGCATTTGTGACACAAATACATTTTGTACTATACTTTATTAACCAGATATGTCTTCTTTCTTTGAAATCCTGCACGGAAATCCACTTTCTGTCCCCTCTGTATCTACTAGCGTTATAAATCCTCCCTTCTTGTAACTGAATATGGGGAAGTACAGGTGTAATACAGACAAGCTGAAGCTGGAGAAGGATCATGTCAAACACTTAGCTTGGACATGATGACATGTAAAATCGTGGTTCTGGTGTCATATGAAAGATGAGCTTTCATTTGCCACAAAGATCTCTGTTCTACCTGCATTATTTCTGGAGATATCACCTGTTGAAAACATAGTTGGGATATACTGTAGGAGCTGTGAATATACTGAGAATCTCATCTTTCATATGACACCAGAATCGTGGTTCTATGTGTTATAATGTATACAATATAAGTGTTTGGGATATCCCCTTCCAGACTCAGCTTCTCTGTCTTATACCCATACTCTCCCAACAGAAGCAGTGAGGACTTGTAATGGGAATAGAGAAACAGTGAGATTCATTGATGGATTTTACATAAAGGATACGAAATATGTAAATAATGTTGCCAGAAAATCAAAGGTTTAGGTACCCCTTAATTGTACAGATAATGAAAGTTTACAAGAGATATGCCATATTCGACAACCACATTCAGAATGCAGCTCCGAAGACAATAAGTTAATTTTCCTGGGTGGGTTCTGCTCCTGACACCCCCTGCAAACAGATCATTTTTTGGGGAAATTCAAAAATTTTCCCTGTAGTTGCTACTGATGGGTAAATGTAGCATTACCTGGCAGACATTCATATGTACATGGTGAACATTCAGATGAATGACCAGTTGGAATGATCCAAGGTCCGCCAGTGTGGGAGATGCTCTTATAGAAAGCTTCTACAGTATATTTCACCTTATAGAGGGGGGTTCTAAGTGCTGAATCTCACATTATGACACCTAAATTCCCTAATTGGTAATATGAACAGGAATATAAGGATATATTCTAAGGATAGGTCATTCTATGTCTAGAGGAATGAAGGTTTTTCCATAGACATAGGTGGGGCTTCTTTAAAGTAAGAGCGATGAGACTATGGAACTCACTACCACAGGGTGTGGTAATGGTTGATAACGTGTACATGTTCAAGAGGGGACTGGATGCCTTTCTTGAAAGTAAGAATATCATAGTAAGAGAGAGAAATTTTTGGGATAGGATGTTGATCCCGAGACTTCATCCAATTGCCATATTTGGAGTTTAGAAGGAACATTTTCCATTGATGGGAAGCCTGGTGGGGATTTTTGCCTTCTTCTGGATCAACTTGGTAGGTTTATAGGATGAAGTTGATGAACTTGTGTCTTTCTCCAACCTTATCTACTATGTATGTTACTATGTCATCAGTATTTAAGACCCTTTAAACATATTCATAGGGCTCCATTCACCTGATGGAGGTCAAAGGGTGTTCTTTTGGTCGCCATCAGGCTGGAATAACCTATTTACCGCTGCTGAAAGGCTTGGGCACAACTGTGTACTGTGTACCAAACTCGACTCTACTCTATCCAACAACCTCAGCTCTGCTACATCTGCGTAGAATTTAAAAACTGACAAACCGAGGTTTAATTCCTTCCTACTGTCTGAAGAGGTAATCGCAGGACAACAGCAATCTCATCTGCCCAGCGCCGCTCCTTAACACGGTTTTATTTCGTTATTACCACCGTTTCTGTGTAAATGACAGTTAGGATTATTTAAGATTATATTGTAATCCTTTTAATCCTCGGTGCCTTAAATTTCAGTCTAAACACCAAAGTGCACTTAGCAAAAATGTTTCCAGCTATGTGATCTTCCCATAAATCGCCCCTTCAGCACTGCCCGTGATGGAAAGCCCTAACCTTCCTTGACGGCACCAAACAGACTCGTAATTGCGTTTAAAGGGAAAGTAATTGTTCCCTCTGTCTATTTTTCATGCGCTTGTTCCCGGCTTCACCTTAACATCTCTGGGCGCGTGCTAATTTAAACAGAAAATAATAAGCAATACATTCTCCGTAATATTAAACCAACAACTCCATGGACCCTAATACATAACGCCGGCCTAAGCACCTGCACACTGTCTCATTATACGCCTATAATTAATATCTCCCCTCCGATATAATGGATTTTAAATGTAAACATTGCTAACAGGTATAATTTCGTTTCACTGATTCCTCTTATCCAAATTATTCAGTGGTCATTTTCCATATACAATCAATAATTCATGGTCTTAAATTGAAAACTCAGGCTAATTTCAACAAGGAAATTTTTACTGACATTTCTAAGAGAACACATCAGCCGGGCTAATTATTGCCTCGTTTCACTGTGTGGCCTTTCATTATACCGGAGGTAATGAAAAAAAAAAAAAAAAGCACAAAACAACACAATGCTTCACTTCCATATTATCGTGCTCGACTCCCGGCTCCGTGGACCAGAAGGGACATTGTTCTCTGTTTACTTTGACCTTTTAGTTCTTGGGATTGGGAAATGATTATTTGTTTCTGTACATATTGTATAATATTGTCATAATGTGCAAGAGGCAACCGTAAAATAACGATGATGAGCCAATTAGCTACGACAGCAATTATTTTGCTATATACTTAAAGACGATGGCCCATATGGAGAAGATTTGCTCTAACCGAGGACCTGCTACTGATGGGCTGATCATTGGAGGATTATCAACTATAACCTGCAGCGATCAGAGGTTAGGTTGTGGGTAGCTGCAGTGGCCACTACAGGAGGTATGTGGAACTACATGCTGATTTTCAAATGACTGGGAAGCCGTACATGTCTGGGTTAGGTCTCTTAGGGAAAGACCTCTTATGAAATCTTGCTCTAAATTTGTAGCAGCCAAAGAAATGTTTTTGCACTATGGTGCATTACAAAATAGCGACTGTCATGTCCTTCAAAGTGAATGAAGGATCAATTGTTAGTGTGAAACGAACATTCATTAATGTTTAGCAATTTCTACATCTGTTAGTTCAATGCTTGTTTGATCAACAGTTATTCCTTCTGACCCCAAATATACATGCATGCTCTGCAAAGCATGCATGTATTCTCAATGGAAAGACAGGAGTAAGCCCACTTGTGGCAATGGCTTATTTCCTATAAAAAAAATATCAGACATACCAAAATACAACAGCCTTAAGTTTCTTTTTCCTGACATCTGTTGCCAAGGAAAGTTCAGAGACCGATTGCCTGAGAGTCCAACCACTTAGACCCCAACCGATTCTGAGAACAGTATATTTTCTTCTTGGCCATCCCTCAGTAGCAGATCTCACATATGTATTGAAATAAATAGGAGTTAAAGTGTATGTCCAATTAGAAAACCACATATCATAAATTAATAGTACACAAGAATATAAGAAACTTTGTAATATGTCTTATTAAAGAAATATGTTTCCTTCTACACTTTTCAGACTGCTTTTCTCCTACTTAGATCCAGTGTCACTGTTATCTTTAATGAGACCTGCATCGGTATCCAGCCTATGAAGATGGAGAGGGTAGGGGAGGAGGCTGCTGCTACTGACTAGTTATTTGATTTATTGCCTAATTCTGTACAGTGGTAGAGCCTTCCCTTGAAAGATTTAGCAGTGTCAAAAGAACTTACTCACAGTGTAAGAGAAGGTAGGTACTCTGTGTCGTTACCAGCAGCCTCCTACTCCCATTCCCTTCTCCATAGAGTTCTATATAAAAAGTACCTTATCCTGATGACTACAGAAGAAAACATACTTCTTAAATAAAGGTATATTACAAAATTTCCTATATTCCCATGTACTATTCATTTAAGGACAATTGATATATACATATGGAGGTACACTTTAAGGAGACCATCACATAAACACATATGCTAATATAATACATTTTGGATGCAAAATGTAATGCTCAACTGCATCCATCCAGCAAAGGCAAATCTTGTATGTAATGGATTATCACACAATTCAAATTTGAATATTTTTTTTTTTTACCTGGAACACCGTTTTTCCGACTTGATTTCTCATTTGTCCACTCAATCTGAGCCCCACACAAGTCTATGTACTCTGATTTAGTGCCCGATTTCTAGAAACAGGAAAGTATCTATTGTTAGTTTGTTGTAAAGATGTTTTATATTCTCACTAATCTAATATTGTGAATCTGAAATTGTGGGAATTACAAAATGAACAAAAACCAAAACCATCACAACGTATGCCCTTTGTACAAGATAGGTAATAAGTTTCTGACCGCTGGGAGTCCTCATGACATCCTACACGGATGTCATTCATTCAGTCTTGATGGGAGTCCATCCCATAGACCTTTATTGAGTGGCAGTGTGTATATTGCACTGTATCTTTAGGAGGAGGAAGGGTGAAAGGGTCTAGTTTCAATCTTTTAATTTGAGAAACACACAAGATCAGACACATGGAGATGCAGCCATGCTTTACAGTACTTTTACCCAACTTTAAGTTCCACAGCCAGATCTATCACAGACTTAATTAGTAAGGTCTGTCATTCTTTTTTTTTTAGCCCTCTTTATTTTAGTGTTGTCTTATATCAATCTATCAATGTATTTTTTCATCATTTTTGTAACCTTTTGTGTAAGCACTGTCTCCTGGTATAATAAACCTTAAAACTAGAGGCAGTTCACCACCTCTCCCAGGCACATTCAGCTGTCACTTTCACATTACAGTGATAAACAATATACCTTTTTTATTTGTGTCCCTTTTCTAGATTTTGAAAAACAACTTTGAAGTCTTATGCAAATGAGGCAGTTGGTGCACTTTGGGTGGGGCTTCAATCATGGGAGCACTACTCTTGCTGCTCAAGTAACATGGATGATGTCAGAGCAGTGAGAGGATCACCTCTCATTGCAAGGAGTGGTGTAGGTAGTAGATGGAAGTGGTCTGAGTGGCAAAAGCAGTGCTCCAAGGACCTGAAGGTGTGCCCCCAGTGCACCAAGTACTTAATTTGCATAATATTTCAACTTTGATTTTCTCCAAATCCAGAAAAGTGATCTACATAGCAGAGGTATAATGTTTATCACTCTAATGAGCTCTGTTACATGGTGAAGGCAGTTGAATATGCTTGAGGAGATGGTAAATTCACTTTAATAAGTTTGTCCTTGCTGCCCTAAGTTACCCACAACCTCGAAGAGGAAAAGTATCACTTAGTTGTGTTAACCTGTTGAATGGCAGTGTGTTAGAAGTTAGCCCAATTGATTCCTGAGAGCAGTGTGTATCTGGCTGTACTTGTATGTTACCAAACTCCAGGCCCCTCTGTTTTGGATGGACACTCCCTTTTTCTATGTAGACCACTGCTTATTTATGCTTATTTACCATATTTTCATAAAAGTGGTGGCAAACTTTCTCCCATTAAAGGGTAAGAATGGAGTCCTTCTTTTATGAATGGGTGTTGCAAAGGACTTGTCTATGGGTCCATCAGGTGCTTAATATTGAGCTGTTGGTCGAAGTCATCCAACTAAACAGCTAGTAACAAAGTCTTCAAGTCTAGCACTCCTTTGATCTAAGAAAACTGAAGCATCATGGTTGACTTACACATATGCCAAGTCAACAAAGCTTACAAAATGCATTTCTATCATTTGTTTACCAATTTTCCAATTCCTTACAGGTTTTCTGAATCCATCAAAAAGTTTCCTTTGGTCACAATAATTATAAATACAAGACGACAAATCTCCTCTATCAAAAGCAGAATGTGGAAATATTTAACAAGAAAATCACAATCCAAATCTAATTCAGAACAAACAAATGTTTGCTTACAGGAATACTCAATCATGGATGAACATTGCAGAGAGAAAACAGACATCAACACGGATGGAACCCGAGCTTTATTCTATGGACTTCTCTTCTGATCTCTAATGAAGCTTCTATTGTTAAATTGTCATTGTACAACAGCTAATAGATACAATGTCAAGAAACAGCACATTACACACAGTGAACTAAATAAAAGACTCTCCGGGAAAGAATGCGATGATCAAGTTTGGTTTGGTTAGGCTTAACTTGGTCCATTTGTTATTTTGTCCCTTCTTCTTCTGCCTATCTGGTCACATTTACATCTTTATCATTGTTAAAGTTTGTAAAGTTTGCTTAATATACTTAAAGGCAACCATTTCTATTGGTCTAAATCGTCTAAAAAAAAAAAAAAATTATCTTGATCAAAAATATCCAATTTTGTATTCCCTAATATAAAACCCTAACCCAAACCCTATATAATCCTGCATTCATATTCTCTACTTTCTGTTCTTTGTCCAGGCTAGCTTGCACTCAGTAGGAAGGGAACAAGACTGCAGGCTCAGACTACTTGTTTGTAGTCTGTTACCATGGAGACACATTAGTCTATATAGGAGTTGTAGAAGCAAAATAATTTTTTTTAATCAAAACTTTTAGCAAACCTACTTATTTAAAGGTAACCATCCATCTTAGACTAAGGCCATACGTTGCAGAAATGAAGCTTTTTTTTGCTGCAGATTTTATTGCGTTTTTTTGAGCCAAAGCTAACAATGGCTACAAAAGGAATGGGAAATATATAAGAAGTTCTTATACTTCTACCTTCTGCTCCATCCACTCCTGGCTTTGGCTCAAAAATACCCAACGAAATCTGCAACAAAAAAAAGCTGCTTTTCGCAACGTGGGGCCTTAGCCTTAAATGGGTTTCCCAACCATATAAAATTGTTGAATTATCAATTGGTAGAGTCCAACTCTTGATATCCCTACCAATCATCTACTTAGAGGTCCATTTTTCAAGGGCCCTATAAAAAAGCCCTGGAAAATTCCTCTTTCTTTAAAGCCTTGTGAAGTAGCCCAAAAACACAAAGTAAACCAAAAAGGTGAAAAAAAAATTTGTTGCTGAAAAACAAAAATTTTTGTAACTAAAATGTGTCTAAGCTGGGCTAAATTGCATGAATGACTTTAAATAGCTGAATTTCTTTTCTTTTTTTAATCAACCCCAATAAAGTTTTTCCGTTCACGGTCTCTTATTCTGAAATGGTCAGAAATGGTTTCCCAGCCGCAGCCTGATGTTCATTTCTACTGACTTTGCTCTGTGACAACATGTTGTCCTCTCCCTGCTCGAATCGGTGACAAATAAAAAATATCACTTTCTTTTCTGCTTTATTTTTCATATTTTCTTCATTTATTAGAAAGAGATACGTTATGACAGATACTCTTGGCAGCGAGGACTAAACTGATCTTTGTCACCTGCCAAAAGAGGAAATGGCTTATTCTAAGTGACTCCAGCTTGAAAATCACCTTCTCGGGCAGCCATCATTCCAATAAGGTATGGCAGGTCTCATCCAGCCTTGGGTATCCTTCACAATGGGGCTCTGTCAAATGCGTTTTTGTATGTCCCTGCACTATCATCCTCTCATTGACTTGTTCTCCCTTTAATGCCACACAGAGGTTTGTAAACTTTCACAGCATTATATCTAAGGCTATAAGAATACATGCCAGATTTGTCTCAACAACTTATCTGTCACATCTCTGAAAGCTAAGATCAATGCTCTCTCCTCGGGCACAAGACAAAAAAAGTACAAAGTGGAATTTTCTGTAAGTGCTTGCTCCTGAAACTGTATTAGTTGCAATAGATGAAATAGCAAGTGCTACAGTTTTCTTTCTAGGACAGGAGACACATACATTTTATACATTTAAAGGGAATTAGTCAGGTCCAAAATGTCTCCCAAACCAATAATAGTGGCCTTTATTAGGAGCAGAAACATACCTATATGGCCACAAACCGAGGAAGCAATGCAGAGATAATCATCTTTTTATGGCTATGCAAATCAGCCTGCAAGTGCATTAAGGGCGGGGATAGATTTAACAGATTTGTCTACAGATAACTGTGACATAGGCAGAGACAGAAAATATCAATCCTGGCTAAAGAGGTAACATTGAGCAGCAATTTTAGAGGACAACTTGTGGCTATTAGTAACAAATCTGGCTAATCAGACCCTACCCCTGATAAACTTGCAAACTGATCTATTATTATTGGTTTGGGAGGCATTTTAGCCCTGATAGATTGCCTGTAATGCTTAACTTGCCTTTTGCTATAAATAAAGTTGTGTCCTCCTTTCTTTTTCTCTGGGCATCTCCAGATATTTTTGTCATGAGATAACTAGCTTTTAAAAACAACATCATTTTGTGATACTCTGTCACAAGATGTCTATCCTATATGTGTCCATGTGTGATGTGAATGACAGCCTCTTGAGGGTTTTACTAGCATATTGCAATGTTGTATTAAATTGATCTATTTAACCCCTTCCCGACATCTGCTGTAATTGTACGGTGGATGTGGGGTATTTAAATATGGCGGCCACTCAGTCGCCGGGTCTTTGTTGTATTATACTGCAGAGAACTGGCAACAATTCCCACGCTGATAGCAGGCATTAACCCCCCCTCCACGCCTCTGCCGCCATTCCAGGGTGGATTGCTGGCCCCTGGAACGAGATGGGGGACCGATCCGATCCATCTGCATGACATCCAAGAGTTTACTGAAGGATCCCAGGCAATTCACTTCTATTGCAGACTGCTCTATGCATTAAGTATCCCTGTGTCTGAAAAAACCATATCTACAAACTTCTAAAAATATTTTTCCCATACAGTGAACCCTGTAGCCGGAAAAAAAAAAAATCGAAGCGGCGTTATTTCAATAAAAATTTCAAAAAAAGCTATCAAAATTTCCCAAAATGGTATAACTAAAAAGTACATCTGGTCCCGCAAAAAAATGATAACTTATGTATGACTGTACATGGCAATATAAAAAAGTTACGGGTTTCAGAATATGGCAACTCTAAAAAATTTTGGGGGGATTTTTTTCTAATGGGTTAAAAAACTGTTTAAAAAACTATATAAATCACCGTAACCATACCAACCCATAGAATATAGGTGACATGTTATTGGCTGCACAGTGAGCCCCGTAAAAACAAAGCCCATAAGAAAGTTGCACAGAAAACATTTTTTTTTCCAATTCCACCCCATTCAGATTTTTTTTTTCCAGCTTCCCAGTACATTGTATGGAAAATTAAATGGTACCACTACAAAGTACAATGTGTCCTTCAAAAATGAAGTGCTTATATGGCTCTGTGAACTGAAAAAAGTGATGGCCTTTGGAAGGCGGGGAGTCAAAAACAAAAATTGAAAAATGCCTGCGGTTACCCAAATTCGACCTAAAGTAAAGGTCATTCAAAGGGGTGTTCTGGCCTAAAATGCATCTTTTCATACTTTTTACCTATCCACAGCATAGGTCATCGGTATCTGATCTGTTGGGGGACAACGCAGCTGTTCCGGTAGCCTGCAGTGGATGGGGAGCTTTTGCAGGTGACTCTTATTCAAGCAATAGCAACAAAGCTGCAGCCCTGTCCACTGTATAGCGGTGGTGTACGGGAACTGTTGATCTGCTTTTCTTACTTGAATAGGAGCACTGCAGCTTGCAATCGGAGGCTTTTGGAACATCTGATCTGTACAGAATCTGGGTGTTGAACCCCCACAGATCAGATACTGATGACCTATAGTATATCCTGTGGTTAGGTCGTCAGTATGAACAATGTGTTTGGGGCCAGAAACCCCTGTAATGTATTTATGGTGAATGATAATCTGCTACTTGTATGTATTAACTTGATTTGCATCATATTTTGTGCACTTTCAATAGAAGTCTATATGCACAATTTTTTTGAGCAATACACTGTGTGGAAATCATTGCATTGCCATAGGATGTTACGTCTTTCCAAACTTTGACTTTTGTTCACAATCAGGTAAAATGAGTAAAAAATGTGACAAGAGCAAAACCTTTGCATAGTCACAATGCTCCAAAAGAGTGAAAAAAAATGTGACAGCTATCGGTCAAGCATTTTTTTTCCCTCGTAGTGAACTTTGAGGTTGTGGTTGTGGTGAAATCATGAGTAACCAAAACTGACTTGTGTCCGCAATATTTTCCCAAAAGCCAAGGGTGTAACTAATCGTGCATGAGCCCTGGTGCAAAAGTTCAGCTTGGGCCGCCTACTCAACTTCTCCACACATGCATCAGCCACGTCCCATCTGTACATTTTAGCATCATATACATTTCCCTTTCCTTCTCTATCTGGGCCATGATGACTTGTTCACCACATGGCTGTGCACAGAAGCTTCCCATCTTTCCCATCCCCTGTCATTGCCCCTTTTTGCACAACAGCCTTGCCCACAGAATTGGCCCCTTGACTATATGCTGCTGATCAATTGCTATTTTTGCCATTACAGGGTTATATTTCTCCTTTCTGACAGTGGAAGGCTGTGTATCATAAATCTTCTCTCTCTAGTGCGCCAGAGGGCAGTGGGGATGATTTTTTTTTTTCAATGTACAGACTTCCAGAAACAAAGGAAATCAGAAAGGAGATCAAAGAAGTTTAATCAGCCCTATTGTGGTGAGGGTGACCTGTGGGCCCCCCTGAATGCTGGGCCCGGTGGTAGCTGTGACCACTCTCACCCCTATATTTAAACGAGTACCATAGGTTGAAAAGTCAAGGAACTTGCAATTATTGCAATAATATTCCTAACAGAACCAGTCATGCAGATGTCAACAGTGCTTAATACAAGTGCAACATGGTCATGATCATGACATCATTCGATGACTCCTTAGGGTGGGAATACCTCATTGAAGACACCCCTCCATTTCTCCTACACCCTACATCCATGTCCTCGCCATCTCTAGTCCTAGGCTTTACAAGTCTAAGCAGGGAGGAGAGAAATCGCACTGACCAAATTTGCTGTCAGCTCCTTGGCGTCCTTGTAGAATTCCAACCTGTCCTCAGAAAGCACAACATACGTTGTCATCCAGTTTTTCCTAGAACATAAAAAGTTAAGTTTTTTACTGGTTGATGTGTATTTGATGAATTTGCTTACAATTTAGAATAAACTTACATGGTCAATTGTCCTGTTCAGCACTAGAGACACTCACAGACTCGAAGGCCACAAAACTCAAAGAGATTGCAAAATTTGACCTGATGTTTTATTTTTCATAAACAGTGCCACTCTGGTTCATGGCTGTGTCTGGTATTGCAGGTTATTCAAGTGAATGGGGTGAGCTGCAATACCAGGCACCGCCTATACACAAGAGTGGCACTGTGTCCTTTCTTATTATATTTGAGAGCACCTTTACCCATTGACTATTGAACCTAACAACAAAACGCATTCTGCCATTGTAATATTAAACATTTTCCAAGTCTAGATACTTTGTGTCTACAGTATGTCCCTGTGCGACAATGAAAATTAATATAAGAAAGATCAAGTGAGGAGAACCGGAATGAAGGAGATAATAACTGGTGTATGAAGAGTAAATGAAGAAAAGCATAAACGGAAATGATAATAGAATGTGACAACAGGAGGAAAGGTGAAATCTGCCCCCGTAGGGGGAATATGCTAAGTGTATGAAGATAAAATAATCATCAGCAATGTAACAAGGACAAACAAGTACAGACAATGAACACACAAGATAACAACTCCTGAGCTTATTGACACAAACAGTACAGTAGTTTGGTTTTACACTTGCTACAAAGTATAAATTCATATTGGAAAACCTACAGTTCACCGATAGATTATACTCTAGAAAATCTATATAAAAATGAGTAACTTTGTAAATACATTAATTATCCTGTACTGATTCTAGGATAAATCTTATATTATACTCCAGAGCTGCACTCACTATTCTGCTGGTACCGTCACTGTGTACATACATTACATTACTGATCCTGTACTGATCCTGAGTTACATCCTGTATTATACTCCAGAGCTGCACTCACTATTCTGCTGGTGCAGTCACTGTGTACATACATTACATTACTTATCCTGACTGACCTGGTACACCTGTATTAACTCCGAGCTGCACTCACTATTCTGCTGGTGCGCACTGTGACATACATTCTTACTTACCTGTACTGATCCTGGTTAACCTGTTACTCCAGGCTGCGCCACTATTCTGCTGGTGCGTCTGTGTACATACTTACTTACTTACCTGTTGTCTGGTTACTCCGTTTTCTCCAGAGCTGCCCCTTGTGGGCCGGCTCTTCATCTTATCCTGTACTGATCCTGAGTTACATCCTGTATTATACTCCAGAGCTGCGCTCACTATTCTGCTGGTGCAGTCACTGTGTACATACATTACATTACTTATCCTGTACTGATCCTGAGTTATATCCTGTATTATACTCCAGAGCTGCACTCACTATTCTGCTGGTGCAGTCACTGTGTACATACATTACATTACTTATCCTGAGTTACATCCTGTATTATACTCCAGAGCTGCACTCATTATCTATAGATAGATAGATAGATAGGTAGATAGATAGATAGTAGATAGAATGATACATGATAGATTAACAGATACTTTTAAATAGAATGATAAAGTTCAAAGTTTATCCTAATTACAATTTCCCATTGTTCTCCATGTATAGTTGTGCCTTTCGCTGTGTGTCATGTATTATATTTACTGCAGCTTTATACAATCTTTGCAGATAGGCCTGCGGACAGATATAGTTATAATGATAGATCTGGAGCCTCAGACTGATGACTTGTTGTCAGATGAAGCCTCAGACAGATCCCATTCCCTTTTGTCCAGAGACTCGGGCGCTAAGACATCATCTGGAGGCTCCAAGGTAACGTATTCATGGCTAATTCTCCTCTGTGTGGTCTTATGAAGCCATTTATTTCAGGTATTTCCTTTTACTGCCCTCTGTGATGAGGGTCATTCCATCATGAGCTCGGCTCCGGAGCAAATATTCTACAAAAATGATATCATTTGCATTATTTTGCATAATGACATTGAGTCAATTTATGACCCAGCATTATGATATCAAAAATGTTATGTCATTGCATCTAATATGGTGAAATTGAGTCATTATGCAAACATTATGCAAATCGCCTCTTTTTTGTCTGTTAAATACAACCTTTGATAGATCAGTTCCAAGGTGCATTGTCCATAATGTGTACTAGCAGCATATTCCACCCGGGAATGAATCGGTATGGCGGTATTTATGGAGATTATCGGTAATTACACGACTTTTACATCATTTTTAATAATTGATATCACATTTATTATTTACTTTTAGCGTTTCAAGGAATGAAATTAAATATTAAAAATTTGGAAAACAAAGTATTTACATTATATCGGTATAAGTCACGTAAGGAGATCGGTCATAAAGAGGTGGATTACGACTTTTTTTGTGACATGCCCCCCCCCTTTTTTTTTTTTCACCCCCCCCCCCCTTTCCTCTAAAGAAAGGGGGCCTCCCCCCCCCACAAAAAGCCCCCAATATTGCCCGGGGGGGGCGCTGCGGGGGGGGGCGGGCGGCCCCAACCTTTTTTTTTTTTGTCTTACTCTCAAAAATATTTTTTTTTTATAAACCCCCGTTAGGGGCGGGGGCCCCCCCTCACAGATTTTTTGGGGCCCCCCCCCGGTACACCCGCCCCTAAAAAAGGGGGCCCCCCCCCCCCCCATGGGCAGGCATTGTGCTGCTTGACTCCTTTCTGACTCAATAGCTTGGCTGCAAGTGTGAGGTTGTGAGAGTGTCCTGTAGTCTCTATGCTAACCAGCAATTTACACCAAGATATCTATCAGATAGTGTTCAACTCAACTGAGGAGGCGTAGATAAGATTCCAGATGCTTTAATCCAGGTAAATCTTGTAGAACCTCATACAGCAGTAGGTGAAAAATGATGAAATACCAGGAGCTGAGCAGACATGTTGCTTACAAAGAAGTGAAACTAAACTGAGAGAGAGAGAGGAGGAGCTACAGCATCACAGCTAAGGATACAGAGAGAGAAGGGACAAACTACAAAGACAAACAGTATCACAGATACATGTCAGTGAATTAAACCAAGTCCTGGGACATGACACTCCCCGCCTGAAATCTTTAGATTTCAATGAAAACAAACATTAAATGTCCTGAGATGTCCATAAAGTCCTCTTCAAACCTAAAAACAAAAAAGAAACATGCACAACAAACAATAATCAATAGTTAGTCCAAATAAACCAATCTTCAGGTCGGGAAGCCGCAATTTGCCAACACCTCCACCGACCCACACTGTAATCCACAAGAACACGGTTTTAGTTCATGGAAGGAAGCTCCCCGCCATGAGCTGTGAATGGTGTCCTTATCTTCTTTTATGTGACATCTCCTCTTGGAAGAAGAAGCACCAGTTCATTAATTGGGCGGAAGAAAACTCGCACTGAGCCTCCCTTGGTTACCTTGACCTCCACTTTCCGAGTCTTCCCATTATCACTAGGGACAACTTTAGTGATGAGACCCATAGGCCATTCATTCCGATGGACTTCTTTATCCCTTAGAAGGACGAGGTCACCCACCTGGAGATTAGGTTTTGAGGTCTGCCATTTGTGACGGCTCTGTAGCATGTGGAGGTACTCTGTTTTCCAGCGGTGCCAGAACACATTGGACAGGTGTTGAACTTGTTTCCATTGGCGTCTGTAAATGTCACTGTGATCTAAGGTACGTGGAGAGGTAGCAGCAGTACCAATTTTCTGAGTAAGAAGCGTTGCTGGGGTTAAGATAATTGGAGATTCAGGGTCTGAAGATACTGGGACAAGTGGCCTTGCATTGATTATCGCAGACACTTCAGCAAGAAAGGTTATTAACGTCTCATGGGTAAGCAGTGTCGACTTGTGGTCCATCAACATAGAGTCAAGGATTCTGCGTGTGATCCCAATCATACGTTCCCAGGAACCTCCCATATGGGATGAATGTGGAGGGTTAAACGTCCAAGTGCACCCATTGTTGGATAAGAAGTTGTCTAACTGCAGTTCTTTGCAGGCTCCAACGAAGTTAGTGCCACAGTCAGACCTCAGTTGTTTCTCAGCAGGCAGTGGAGTGTCCCAGTCCATGTTCTCAGTGGTAAGCTGTCTTAGTAGTAGCTTGCCTTGAATGGTGATGGGAGCAATGAAACCAAGAGGATCATAAATGCTGTTCACAACAGATAAAACTCCTCGTTTGGTGAAAGGTTTGTCACAAGAAGACACTTGGAATGTGAATGTGTCTTGTTCAGTGTTCCATAGCAATCCTAGGCTGCGTTGCATAGGAGGAGCATCAGAACTGAGATCAAGATCCTTCAAGTTGATTGCATGATCATCAGAGGGAAATGCCTTCATTACCTCCATATTGTTGGAGATGATCTTGTGAAGTCTGAGATTAGCTACAGACAGCATTTCCTGTGTTCTAGAGAGGAGATCAATCACTTCTTCACTTGCAGGTAAGGATTTAAGACCATCATCAACATAGAAATTCCTCTCAACAAACTGCGAGCATCAGAGCCATACTCTTTCTCACCTTCATGGGCGGTCCTTCTCAGTCCATAGATCGCTACTGCAGGAGATGGGCTATTGCCAAAGACATGTACCTTCATCCGGTAATCTATGACTTCATTGTTGACATCATTGTTCTTATGCCATAGGAACCTAAGATAGTTTCTGTCATCATCCTTAACAATGAAGCAATGAAACATCTGTTGGATGTCGGCCATCACTGCAACTGGTTCCTGTCTGAAACGGATTAAGACTCCTATGAGGCTGTTGTTTAGGTTAGGACCAGTGAGGAGCAGGTTCTTGAGAGAGACGCCTTCATACTGAGCACTAGAATCGAACACGACCCTGATTTGGTCAGGTTTGCGAGGGTGATACACGCCAAATGATGGAAGGTACCAGCATTCTTCTCCTTCCTTTAGTGGAGGTGCAGGTTCTGCATGATCTCTCTCAAATACCTTCTGCATGAAACCTACAAAGTGTTTCTCCATCTCTGGTTTCCTCTCGGGGTACGTTTTAAAGAGGAAAATCTAGAAACTGCTTGCTTCAGATTGTTTGGTAGTTTTGATCTCGGGGAGCGGAAAGGTAAGGGTGCTGCCCAGCTGTTGGAATCATCTTGAATGAATTCCTTGTCCATAAGTTTGAGAAATTCTTTATCAGCTATAGCCGATGCCAGCTTGTTGTCATCACTTGTTGTATTGAACACTGTTAATCCAAGGGTGTCGTCCCCAGGCAGGAAAGTATTCACGTTGTCTCGGTGATTATGCAGCCACTTACTGCTGCTTATCTTCTCTTTCACTTGGTAGTGATGTGGACATGGCTGAAAACAAGTGCTGCGACCATTTGGTAACATATGCGTCTTAAATGAAGAAATATTGGTGGGCCTTTTCATCCTACCTATGCAGCGTTGCCAATGATAACCCATCCTAGATCGGGCGCTGGGCAAATGGTGCATCATGCGGTCCATTAATTTGCTGGCGTATTTTGTGCAGTCTGAGAATGTCTCTACCTAGCAGAACTAGAATGTCTGCATTTTTGTCAAGGGATGGTATTTCACTGGCTATAGCCCTTAGATGAGGGTGCTGGAAAGCTGCCTCTGGTGTGGGTATCTCTTCTCTGTTTGATGGTATCTGGTTGCACTCAACAAGTGTGGGCAAAGGTATCTCTAAATTGCCCTTGAGAGAAGCTATTACAGACCACTGGCCCTTCTTCCTGAAACCTCTGATATGCCACTACAAGTACCCAAGGTATATGGATAAGTATCACCCTTTAGTTAAACAGATCAAAGAGTTCTGACCTTGCAAGTGAGTGGTTGCTCTGGTCATCCAAGATGGCGTACACCCTCAGAGCCCTTTCTGGTTGGCCCTTGGGGTATATATTGACTAGGCATATCCTTGCACAGGACTTGTCACAAAGGTCTTCTCCGCAGACTTCTGTACATGAGGAAGATACTGTGGTAGTATTTGCTGCTTGATCTGTGTTCTCCCCGCCATGCTTAGTTGGGGAAGGGGAACCACTAGGTGGTGTGGCACTAGGCTGGGATGGATGAAGAGCTTGTACATGGTTCTCACTGCCACACTCTATACACTTAATAGCAATTTTACAGTCTCTAGCAACATGTTCAGTAGAGGCACAACATTTGAAACATATCCCTAGTTTCTTTAGAAGCTCTTTACGTTCCTGGATTGGTTTCCTCCTGAAGCCAATACACTTCTTGAGGGATGAGGCTTCTTGTGAATAGGACACAGACGGTTAGGATTTTCTACCTTTTCGTCTTGGTTGCTGTTGCAACTGCTTTCTTCTGGTGCTGATGTAGGTATAGGAAGAATATCAGTCTTTTTCACCGAAACTGGGCCTCTGCGGTTTCTGTAGTTAGAATGTGAGCTGTCATACTTAATAGGAGGTGAACCAGGAACACTGGGATCCCCATAGGAAAAGCTTGGGTCATTCTTGGATTCTGCAATGTTCTTGATAAACTCACAGAAGTAGGAAAATGGAGGAAAGGAGACTTGATTCTCATTTTTGTATCTTGACCCAACTGTGGTCCACCTTTCTTGAATATTATATGGCAACTTGGTGACTATCGGGTTTACCCCACGAGCAGTGTCCAGGTAACTGAGGCCCGGTAGGAGAGTGTCCGCCTTAGCCAGTAGGAGCTCCATGAGTAGGTCACTAAGTTCTTGAAATTTCTGATGATCCTTACCAGATATCTTTGGAAACCCTTGCAACCGTTTGAACAGAGCATTCTCTATTGCTTCAGGACTGCCATAGGTTTTCTCCAGTCTTTCCCAAGCAGCGGTAAGGCCTGCTATGGGGTTGTAAATGTGGACGGATCTGAGTCTTTTAGCACATTCTGTGGACTGTGGGCCAAGCCACCGGATAAGCAAATCTAATTCTTCAGCTGCAGTAATGCCAAGGTCACTAATTGCAGTTTTGAAGGCACATTTCCAGCCTCTGTGTTCTCAGGTTGGTCATCGAACCTTGTGAGTCCAGTCTTAGTAAGCTCACGGCGAACCATGTACCTTGCAAACTCTGACATGTCTGTTCTCTCTGACTTTAAATATTGAGTTGCTGGCTGAGTGCGGTGATTACGTTGTTAGTGGGGTTCTGGTTAACAGAGGTAGGTGCGTAGGGGCTGCGTAGGCATTCAGCCTAGGAGCTAGCTTAAAGTCCATAGGTTTAGCCACATATGGATGTGAGACTGGACGGTTGTTTGCAGTCTGGTAGTATGGTGTCACATTGGTGTTTACCTGAGTATCAGTATATTGCATTTGCTGAGGTGCAAGGCTTTGGGAATCCATGAAGGAAGAAGAAACTGGATGCTGGACAGGCAGGGCATTGTACTGACCTTGAATGCGGTGTGCTGCGAAGATACTGTGCCCTGTTGCTCTGGAGAAATGTTGTCCCTGACAGGAACATTTGTGACAAATAGGGATTCACTGCTTTGGCTTAGTACATAGTCTCTTGTGCGCTTGAGGGGATCCTCTGCTTCCACATCACACAAACTGGTGCTGTCGCTTTCACTTCCACTGATGGCCTGTTCTAAAATGCTTAATCTTGCCATGGCTGCAGCGTGCTCATTCTGTTTCTCTAGAGCCTCTAGTTCTGCCCTTTTTTGAGCTGCATTAGCTTCCATTGCTGCTGCATTAGCTTCCTTTCTGCTTTCTGTTGTGCAAAGGCTGCCTGTATCTTAGTAGCTTCCGCCTCTGCACGTGCTTTTATAAGTTGCTCACTGAGTGTGGAAGATTTTGAGGAACGTGACTTAGATGTCGCTTTGAACGCTTGGTAGACTCAGAAACATGGGATGCCATTTCCTGCAGTTGCGCAATTCTTGCCTCTGTCCTTAACTTAGTTTCATGTACTAAGCTGTCTCGTTCTGAATTGGATGCTGGAAGCTTTGCAATTCAACTAAGGAATCGTCTGTATGAAGTTTCCTCAATATGCTTTCATACTCCTCAGCTTTCATTTTATAATGTCCATGCATAGAACAAAGCTGTCGCAGAGCTCCCTCTAGTGGTGATATATGGTATGCAGGCAAGCACATGGCAGATATCTTAGTCTGTATTTCCTGCCACCATTTTGAGAGTTCACAGGAAAGTTCATGCTTTAACCTTCTAGATTGTCTCTAACCTGTTTAATTGAGCGTCTAGCCTTCTCACTGGGCTGCAGACTGAGGTCCATGCTCCTTGTGCTTCAGGGTGCCCTTCAGCCATGATGCAACACAAACAGGATAAATATAACTTTGCTGGAGTAAGATGGCTGCTTGATAGAATCTTCTTATGCTGAGGGAGTCTGGCTGCAGTGCAACTTCACAATGCTGATTCCTTCTGGCTTCAGGTAACTTGCTGTGACTGACTGTATGTCAGAAGTTGGTGAACTGTCTTACGCCGTATCTGGCGTCTTTATGCATCATTTTTCACTGTTCTGACTCAATAGCTTGGCTGCAAGTGTGAGGTTGTGAGAGTGTCCTGTAGTCTCTATGCTAACCAGCAATTTACACCAAGATATCTATCAGATAGTGTTCAACTCAACTGAGGAGGCGTAGATAAGATTCCAGATGCTTTAATCCAGGTAAATCTTGTAGAACCTCATCAGCAGTAGGTGAAAAATGATGAAATACCAGGAGCTGAGCAGACATGTTGCTTCAAAGAGTGAAACTAAACTGAGAGAGAGAGAGGAGGAGCTACGCATCACAGCTAAGGATACAGAGAGAGAAAAGGGACAAACTACAAAGACAAACAGTATCACAGATACATGTCAGTGAATTAAACCAAGTCCTGGGACATGACACCCCCCCCCCTTAAAACACACTGGGGGGGCCCCTCTCACTACTTACCAGGCCGCCCATATGTTGTGTAGTGGCGCGTGCTTGGTTTGCGGCCAGTCCTTTCACCTGAATAGAACGGGGCTGTAATCAGGCCATGTGACCAATGAACAGTACGTCACATGACCTGTGAAGCAGAAGCGGAACTCAGGGTGAGCTGTTGTGGCTTCAACCAGCTGATTAAAGGCACCTGTAAATATTTAACTATTTATGGGCTCACTTTATACGTTGTATCAGTGCTGAACAATCTGAGGGTCTCCAACTTCCAGAATAGAAGGCCATATAAATATTGTATCTTGCAAAGGGCAACCCCTCACACATGTGAATGAGAAACCTTTGTAAAAAGACTCTAGAGCTCTGATCATCAGTATAGGCTATAAAGGAAATTTAAAGGAAATGCGGCAACTATTAAACCCACCTTTTAAATTAAATTTTAAGTTAAACATATTTTTTTAAGAATCTTTGGTGATTTTTTAAAATCCATTTTATAATCTATATTTAAAATAAATCCTGCAGTTCGGACTGTGACCACTAAGCCAAATAATATGCTGGGACTTTCTGTTTTCTGTAGGAGATTTCTTTTGCAGTAGTCACCTCACTTACAGCATACCACAGCTATCATATATATGTAGATAGGACACAGAATCCACCAGCCACACTAGGTTATGTCACATCTTATCAATGAGCCCCCGATGCAATGGCCTCTGCACAGGTCACTGGACATGCCTACAAAATTATCCCATAGAAGGGTCTTCTCCAGATCATTGTGTCTATGGCCCATGGTCCATCTCCAAGAAGCAATAAGTTAAATATTATTTTAGGCTTAGTGGCAAGAGTTAGAATTGCATTTTTTTTAGGATTTATTTAAATATAGATAGTAACATGGAAAATTAAAAACAGCATCACCAAAAATTCTCTAAAAAAATAAGTTTAACGTGAACGTGATTTAAGTAATAGTTCATTTTCTGGTGACACTTTCCCTTTAAGGATTATTACACTTTATGTTTATTGCATAGGGTACATAAATGTCTCATGGTAACAGATCCAGGTTTTACAAAGTTACCTGATCCCACTAGGTCACGAGTCCTACAGTTTATCATATATGGTTGGGTTCAGTCCTTACCTTAGTTTCTTCCCCTTGTCTGATATCTTTGTTTTATTTAATATTCCTTCTTTATTCTGATTTACCTGTTAACACAAGAAACATTTTACAACATTTCCATCACGGATTTAATATCTTCTAGTCTTTCAACAACACTTTTGTGTCTCTGAATTTTATAACTGGAGAATAACATTGTATTTATTGTGGAGCTATTGTCAATGACATCACTAAACCTTCTGGGGACCCAGGGCCCAGCTTCTATTCCTATTACTTAGTATCTGCTTTGAATCTTTACTTACTATACAGACAAATGATGATTGTCTTATATTTAGATGGCTTTTAATACCCCTAAACTGTCATGGAAAATAGAAGTTACCAGAAAAAAAGGATTGAAAACAATTGTAAAAGGGTTTTTTAGAAGAAACAAGACTCTTCTTATTGGTTGTATCCGGTATTGCAAGATTCCAGTGAAGTGAATTTAGCTGTAATCTTCAACTTCCACTTTCTCTCTAGACCACGCTGCCCACTTTTCTGCTAGGCCACATCATTCATCTCCCCTGGAGGCCTCTATCTAGTCTACACTGCTCTCCTCCCCTTTTAGCCATATCATCCACTTCTCCTCTAGGCCATATTGTTCATCTCCTCTGTAGGCCACATTGTCCACATTCATCTAAGCCACACTGTCTGTCTTTACTTCAGTCGAAACTCCCCACCTTATCTGTGGACCACATTATCCGCCTCGCCTATATCTTTTCTATAGGCCACATTGTCCACCATTCCTAAAGACCACATTATCCAGCTCTCCACTAAGCCACCTTTTTCATTTCCCCTCTAGGCTATACTCTCCAGCTTTCTCTTATTTCAAACTGTCCACCTTTCCTCTAGTCTACACTTTAAACCTTTCCTTTAGACCATATTATCCACCCCTTCCCTCATCCATTCCTTTTCTAGGCCACCCTGTGCACTTTCTACTACACCATCTTGTTCTCCTTTCCTGTAGGCCACATACACCACTTTTTCTCTAGACATTATTCATCTTACTTCTAGAGCATATTTTCTACCTTTCCTCTAGGGTACACTATCCACCTTTCTTATCGGCCACTGTTCATTAACCCTCTAGACCACAGTTCATTTCTCCTCAAGTTCACCTTTTCTCTAGTCCACACTGTTAAGCTTTACTATAGGCCACACAATCCACCTCTTTACTAGAACATATCATCCATCTCTTCTCTAGGCAACCTTATCCACCTTTCCTCTAGGCTACTACATTGTCTACCTCTTCTCTAGGCCACCTTGTCCACCTTTCCTCTAGGCTACTCCATTGTCCATCTTTCCTCAAGGTCACATTGTCCACCTCTTCTCTAGGCCACATTGTCCATCTTTCTCTTTAGCCCCCACTGTCTACCTCTTCTCTACAGCACATCATCTACCACTCCTCTAGGTCACTGTTCATCCTTCTAGGCCATACTGTCCACTTTTCCTCTGGTTTCCACTGTCCATCTTTTCTCTAGTCTGTGCAGTCCAGCTTTCCTTAAGGCCACCTTATCCAGCTATCCACTAGGACAGCTCATCGATCTCTTCTCTAGGCCATGTGGTCCACCTCTCCTTTAGATCAGATTCTCTACCTCTCCTCCAGATCATCACCTGACACGTTTCCAATGGCACAAGACTTTTCCACCCCGTAACCTCCCGCGACATTATAATAGCCAACACTCATCTACAGTCACTGGTTCTTGTAGTGTTTCATACACAGAAAACTCCTGTCAAGAACAAACTAACAATGTTCCCTATTAGAGTTGCAAAGTAACTACTAAATACTTTTATTTCTGCTGAGCCGCCTGGAGATACATTCGCACTTTCCGCAGAGCACAGTTCATGTCTTGTTCCCCTTTATTAGAATCTAAAAATGTATCAAAATAGCCCGGCAGAGCTTCATTAGACAGATGCCGGGATTGTCAGTAATCTGCACATGTTCTGCAGAGCATCCTTTTTTGTGTAGCATTCAACCTGCCTGGAAGAATCTGCATCATTTCTTTAAATTGTTGCCCTACTTGCATCTTTCCAGCTGAGGGAAGGTTAAAAAAAAAAATAACCAGGAAAATCTCCTTAAGGCGACCTGATATGTTTCACTGAAACGATTAGATACAAAGAATAAACAGTCAGATTGTTTCTAGTAATCTGAGAACCGCTCCAGAATTCATCTGTATAATTACTGCGAAGTTATGGCGGTATATTTATTAACCAGGCATGCATTTTTATAGACATAGCAGAGCTGAATTTGTCAATGAATTGCGTTTTTTGGAATATGGTGACTGTGACTTATGGTAATGTCTAATTGTGATCCTACGTTAAGCCACAGATAAAAATTTTATGCATAAAAACGTAACTTTTTCAAGTTTTTCGTTTGCAAAAAGGGTGCTTGTTTTTGTGTTCCATGCATGAATTCACAATGGAGTGAGGACAATACAGAAGTTGTCCAAATCCTTGAAAGAAACAAAACAGAAGTAAATGCTCTAAAATTTCAAGAAAACCGTACTTATTAGCCCCAGCAAACCATCACAAATGTCCATGTGGTCCCCCACTGGTTGCAGTAATTCCAGTAGTATGGCAAGTGACTGCTGAAGCCATATCGTGGCAAGACACATCACCACTAGGCAGCTTGTCCAAAAAGACCAGCTGGGGGCCACCAGAACATCTGTGCTGGATCTCTGAGGGAGTGAAGAGAGGTATACTCTAGGCTCTGAAGCTCCTTTAAACAGTTTTATTTTTATAATATTTTTGTAAATTAATAGATCAGGTGAATATTAGGGATGAGCAAACCAATTTGGATCTAACTAGATTTACCCAAATTTGCCAAAACTTCGGAGCTTGATGCAAAAATAAAACTTTGGGAGTTTGTCATGCATGAAACAGTATTATACTCTTGGGAATCTTCAGACCTTCTTACTGAATTTCCCCATTGTGGGACTATTAAAGGACTATTATTATTATTATTATTATTATAAGTGGAAGCTCAGGGGAGGTGTGGCAACATAACAAACAGTTTACTCACCTTGCCTCCCCTCTCCTGGGCATCCTCACGGTGCCTAATAGTCTAGTGTCATCCTCTTTTCGCCGCTGGCTGATGTCGCATGCCATGGGGATGATTGCGTTATGATGTTGGCACGCTTCACGTTATCGCCAGATGCCAGAAGAGGACACCGGGAGAAATCTGGATGTCTCAAGGATGCCAGCAGGACTTTTCTCTCCGCCGATTTTGAACGGAAACCCGGCGGACCCCATTATAGTCTATGGGTTCGACGGATAACAACTTTTTAAGTGGATAGGGTTTCTGTTTTTCGCTTCCCCAAGCGGAATCGAAGAATAGAAATCCGAACGCTAGTGTGAACCTGGCGTTAGTGGTGTCAAAATCAAGGATGCCTCAAGGACCCTATTATAGAAAATCTTTTAGGCTACAATGGTCTCTGTCATTTTAAGGATCCATCGCTTCCATTGTTCTTCTATAACCAAGCTGAGCAATGGAAGTGAATGCCAGTGTTAAAGAAGTCTAAGTGTCCATCAGTGCCGACTTGGCTTATATACTAGAGTCACATGATCAAAGTTCTTCCAATAGAGGGGAGACTCAAAGGTGAGACCCAGATTACACTTACTTTTAAATATTTAGAAGGGATTTTTTTTCTACTTTACATTAAAATACAATGAACGCTTATTAATGAGAATTATTACAATATCAATAACATTATGTCCAATTAACCCATTCCGATCACCAAAGTCATTAACTTACTAGAAAACTCTTATTAATGAGGTTGTCAGTCACATAGTGTTGAGAGTGATTTCTTCTATGGCGAGAGATCTGAAAAATAAGAGAATGCAAAATTCAGCTTTATTACAGGCAAGAAGAACATTAATTGACCAAAATGCAGGTTACTAAAAGTTTTCCAATTAATGTCCAACCACAAGCTCACAATTCATTACGCGCTCTCTTTCTGCCGCTGCTAATTGACCCTATAGGCAGTGACTATTATCAGCGAGGCAACCTGTTATTTATAGACGTAGCTAATGCCCAGACCTTCTCTATGATCACCCTTTCCGCAGGTCCATGATGCTCCATTCCCACAGTCCCCACTAATGTTCTGCCCGCAGTTGTCTTGACCGAATTCATTAATTAGAAGGAATTAAAAGACAAAACATTGCGGCATTGTAGCCAGGTTATATGCAACAGGATGGGAACAAAGTAATGAGTGAGATAGGGAGCAAACAATGGAATATCTGCTGTAGGTGGAATAGGAGGAAAGAGCATAAATGTCATAGTCATAGAAATAGAATTCATATACAATATATATATACATCAGCAATATAGTAAACATTACAAAGTTAAAGGGGTTGTCTCCATGTAGGCATTGGTGCCTCCAATGTAATACCAATGTAATAGCAAGTAACATGGAGCCCCATAACAAAACCTGTAATGGCCAATCTCAGTAGTAAGTTCAGTATAGGCTCCTTAATGCACAGGAATAATGAATAGTAAGCTTAATATATACACTGGCATAGGAATAATATATATATATAGCGACACTACATCATAAGTATTATGCAGTGATGTCAGAGAGTGGAAATAACACACACAGTGATGTCATAGTACGGAGCTAATACACAGTGATGTCACAGTACAGGGATAATACACACAGTGATGTCATAGTACAGAGATAATACACACAGTGATGTCACAGTACAGAGATAATACACACAGTGATGTCACAGTACAGGGATAATATACAGAGTGATGTCACAGTACAGGGATAATACACACACTGATGTCACAGTACAGGGATAATACACAGAGTGATGTCACAGTACAGAGATAATACACACAGTGATGTCACAGTACAGAGATAATACACAGAGTGATGTCACAGTACAGGGATAATACACAGAGTGATGTCACAGTACAGGGATAATACACACAGTGATGTCACAGTACAGGGATAATACACAGAGTGATGTCACAGTACAGAGATAATACACACAGTGATGTCACAGTACAGAGATAATACACACAGTGATGTCACAGTACAGAGATAATATACATAGTGATGTCACAGTACAGGGATAATACACACAGTGATGTCACAGTACAGGGATAATACACAGAGTGATGTCACAGTACAGAGATAATACACAGAGTGATGTCACAGTACAGGGATAATACACAGAGTGATGTCACAGTACAGGGATAATACACACAGTGATGTCACAGTACATGGATAATACACACAGTGATGTCACAGTACAGGGATAATACACACAGTAATGTCACAGTACAGAGATAATACACATAGTGATATAATAATACTGATTTAATATACACAGTAATGTCACAGTACAAAGATAATGTATACCATTATATCATAGCACAGAAACAATGCAGACGCACAAAGCCATCACGAACATTGTGATGTCACTGCATGTTGTGGTGTTCTGTGACCCATGCAGATTGCTAGAATGAAGTGGCAGAAGTGCATCATGTATCATGTCAGTTTGCCTCCGTCTGTCTCTTCATGTCATCCCAGACAGACTGGATGATGATGAGATCAGGGCTATATCTGTGGGGGCCGGATCATCACTTCCAGGACTCCTCCTCCAAAGGGCAAAGGTCACCCCAAATATTGATGGGATTTACATTTCTCTTTTCTTCATTCACTTCATTTTTTTCATTGACAAAAACAAACTATTAACCCTTCTATTATCAAAAGCATTTTTTCCGCACCTACCTAAAACTTTTGCACTGCCTTTGTTATGCAAATGACCGTCAACAGTTTTCAGAACCATTCGCTCAAAATATCATTATTAATATTCTATCGCCGCTTTGTTTTCCTAGTCAATCTCTATAAATGAAAGGACCTTTGCGATGCCTCCTAATAACGTGGCTTGTAATAAATGTAAATGAACTGTTCATTTTGACATTGCAACATTGTATCAAAATGACCGGAATATTTATAAGTTTGAAAAAATAAATAAATAATATTAAAAAATAAAAATCTATAAGACTCCAAAATAAGAGGCGACGTCTCTGGCACAATGTAAAACTTTAAATGACCTATTTAAAAGAACACCACTTAACAAATACATTACAGGCAAAAAACATCTGGTGACAAGACTGTGTCCTGAAGTGTTTTGCTCCCTTAATATTCGGCATCTAAAGCAAAAGCGCTTTCATGAAAATACTTTGGTTGGTGGCAGTTACTCCTTTGGGGAAGGAAGGAAATGTCATAGCTTATTTTCTCTATTTTGCAGGCCTGTTTTCTGGAGTGTCAGCTCCTCGCGTTATGAACATGTAGGGTAAGTGAGTGTGATTCCGCGATGCTGCGGAGACAACTTCACAGATCTGCGAGCTTTCATTTTTATTATTAATGCAAGATTTAAATGAAAGGAACAACATCCCATTATTATAGAGGATCATTATTTCCACCAATCCTGTGATTAATATTTTAGAAATTTAGACGTTACGTACACAAAGCGATGCATATTTTAAAGAGAATACCACATGTCATACATGAATCTAGGGCAGACGATACAATGGGGAAACTTCATGAAAAGACTTCCAAGCAACCCTTTGGCTGCTCAACCGGCCATTTCAGCAATGAATTCCCCCATCAGCACAAAGGAATTGTAGAAATCTGTAAAAGCTCAACTTATTTTACTCAATTTTTAAGGAACGCCTCAAAAAAGGTCCTGGAACTATTGATATGAGAGATCCAAGTAGGTCTTTGGTCGTTGGATTGAGTAATGCGTCACCCCCTCCACTCATGTTCAGTAGCCGGTGCCGGTCTCTGTTGACCTTTTCTATAGTGCCAGCCTGACGTCACTGTCCTTGGCACATGCTGACATCTTTGCCTTCTCTTACAACTGCTTACCCATTTGTCAAGCCTTGAGCAACGTTTTTGTATTGTAGATCTCATTGGTCTTTCAGACATGTCCGATGCATCATGTTATGCCTCATGTTAGGTCACTTTCTCGACACAAGTCTATGAAACTCACATTGAAGTTGTCATACATGCACACAGAGAAAGTGACTCAGGGTCTACATCACAAATGCTGTGTGATCGGGCAAGTCCATTTGCTGATCACATGACAGAGCAGAGGACCTAAACCTAAAGAATCTAAAACTACAACAAGGCAGGGAACTCACCATATGGCAGTCCAACAGATGAGCTACAGGGGCTTTAAGGGCCCGGTTACATGGCAGAATCTTCCACTGATTTTGTGGCGGATCTTCCCCCAAATCAGCAGCAGATTCTGTCCTGATTTTATGTCCCATTGTATTCCCATTGTATTGTTTGATCTTGCTGTGGATTCCGTGGCTGATTTAGTCGCAGAGTTCGCAGGCTTGAGATTCCCTGCTGATTTATCTGGGACTGATCAGGGGCAGAAAGCCAAGGCTCTTCTTTGTTATTCCAACACAGGTAACCCATAGGGGTGTGGAAAATGAAAATGAATCTGAGACAGGTGTCCACCTCAAATTCCTTTTCACTCTCCATAGTATCAACAAGCCTTTGCTAAGACTCCAGAATTGATTAAGACCCCAGACCGCTAAATAAAATTAGAAACCAAACCAGACTTCAAAAATAATTCAGATCTCAGATCAAGCATCGTGTAATAGGGCACATATAGAGGTACATGCAGCTCATACTGAGGTTTTTGCTGTCTGATTTTTACATAAAAGGATGGGGGAAAAATCATGGTATTCTCCTATGTACGACAGGTACGATATTTGAGAGAATGTCATAAGGTGGCTTTGCCATGTGCATGAAACATAGCTTTTCTAAAAGAGGTATCTATAATGTATATATGTATAATATGTATAATATTTTACCATGTAGGGTACTTTGTGCTTTTTCATGGTGACAAAGCTCCTTAGGGATGTTCTTATAATTTACAGTAGACAGTGCATATATTATTCATACTAGACCAGCAAGCCACTAATATTGTACAGCCATATACACTGGCATCACTCCATATACAGGATCTATATACATAATAAAATAGTATTCATTAGTATAGTGAGATCACTTCATCTAATATATGATTGTGAATGGGTCTTGGCTCGGAGTATCACCTCCACACCCCCAATTAATAAGCTACTGTCCTGTAGACTTGTTACATACTTTACTTCTTTAGATATTCATCCATGTGTTACTAAAGCTTATATATTCTATATCCTAAGCATCAGGTTGAATGTAGATTTCCATATATATCTATATCTAGATATATATTTGAATCTGAAACCTCACCTTGTGAGCAAATCATTGAGCCACATACACATATAAGAGCAAACTACTGTATATACATGAGACTACACACATTGTATACAGATAGAATTGTCCATGGTACAAGGATATACACATATGTAGAAAACTAGGACTTGTTATGTTGCTCAGGTGATGTGAACTGGAGCCAGGATTCCCATGCCAACATGAACACTGCTATGCCAGTTTAATGTCCCTAGTGACTAGATTTTAGTGCCAAATTATCTGCCTTGGCCGGACAGAAATACCAAGAGAAAAATATGTAAATTTAGGGCTAAATGCTGGAAAAACAGTTGTAGTGGCTGTATATGTGAATTCATCCAAATGTAAAATACATAAATTTACAAGAAAGTAGCAAATGACAAGATGTAAAATTAGTGCACATAGTATATAACCTACAAGCATGACAAGCCCTGTATATTCTGTTCTATCCTTCTGATATGATTATATCTGGTGCTGTATATAGACAGTGTTAGGTAAGATTAAAGTTAATCTCTCAGCTGATGTCTGCTGTGCTATCTAAGAGCAGGATGTGATAGAAGGAGAGAAGCTGAGCTCTGTGATATATAGGTTATATGATAGAGGAGAGAAGCTGAGCTCTGTGATATATAGGGTTATATGATAGAGGAGAGAAGCTGAGCTCTGTGATATATAGGGTTATATGGTAGAGGAGAGAAGCTGAGCTCTGTGATATATAGGTTATATGATAGGGGCCCGAGGAGTGAGAGAGGAGAGCTGAGCTCTGTGATATATAGGGTTATATGATAGAGGAGAGAAACTGAGCTCTGTGATATATAGGTTATATGATAGAGGAGAGAAGCTGAGCTCTGTGATATATAGGTTATATGATAGAGGAGAGAAGCTGAGCTCTGTGATATATAGGGTTATATGATAGAGGAGAGAAACTGAGCTCTGTGATATATAGGTTATATGATAGAGGAGAGAAGCTGAGCTCTGTGATATATAGGTTATATGATAGAGGAGAGAAGTGGCTCTGTGAATAGGGTTAGTAGGGAGAGAGCTGAGCTCTGTGATATATAGGGTTATATGATAGAGGAGAGAAGCTGAGCTCTGTGATATATAGGGTTATATGGTAGAGGGGAGGGAGAGAAGACTGAGCTCTGTGATATATAGGGTTATATGATAGAGGAGAGAAGCTGGGCTCTGTGATATATAGGGTTATATGATAGAGGAGAGAAACTGAGCTCTGTGATATATAGGGTTATATGATAGAGGAGAGAAGCTGAGCTCTGTGATATATAGGGTTATATGGTAGAGGAGAGAAGCTGAGCTCTGTGATATATAGGTTATATGATAGAGGAGAGAAGCTGAGCTCTCTGATATAAAGGGTTATATGATAGAGGAGAGAAGCTGAGCTCTGTGATATATAGGTTATATGATAGAGGAGAGAAGCTGAGCTCTGTGATATATAGGGTTATATGATAGAGTAGAGAAACTGAGCTCTGTGATATATAGGGTTATATGATAGAGGAGAGAAGCTGAGCTCTGTGATATATAGGGTTATATGATAGAGGAGAGAAGCTGAGCTCTGTGATATATAGGGTTATATGATAGAGGAGAGAAGCTGAGCTCTGTGATATATAGGGTTATATGATAGAGGGGGGGGGGGGAGCTGAGCTCTGTGATATAAGGTGGAGAGAGGAGAGAAGCTGAGCTCTGGATAGGGTTATATGATAGAGGATATATGGTAGAAGGAGGAGAGAAGCTGAGCTCTGTGATATATAGGTTATATGATAGAGGAGAGAAGCTGAGCTCTGTGATATATAGGTTATATGATAGAGGAGAGAAGCTGAGCTCTGTGATATATAGGGTTATATGATAGAGGAGAGAAGCTGAGCTCTGTGATATATAAGGTATATGGTAGAGGAGAGAAGCTGATCTCTGTGATATATAAGGTATATGGTAGAGGAGAGAAGCTGATCTCTGTGATATATAAGGTATATGGCAGAGGAGAGAAGCTGATCTCTGTGATATATAAGGTATATGGTAGAGGAGAGAAGCTGAGCTCTGTGATATGTATTGTTACATCTGGCCTCCGTAGGCCCCTCTGGCCTCTGGGCCCGGTTGCAGCTGCCACCTATAGCTGCACCAGTGATGCAGTGATACGCCAAAGGTAGAGAAATTTTTTAGCTGTTCTACTTCCTAGCTAGTTGTACCTTTATGACTTCAGAATTGCCTAACGGTATTTTGAAGCCAGACAACCATTTTACATTTTTGACAATCTATTGTTGGCCTAAGGTTGCATAAGTGGAAGACTAAAAACAAGATCTATAGAAATTTCTTTAAGCTGCCCATACATGTTCGTCCAGAGTGAATGTTCGTCAGTCGGTCATACAGATGTCCCAAATACACAAACAACAATGAATGTTTCACCGTATGTTCGTTTACCCCAAACACATGATCTCTACTAGATTAAACTCTGATAATATAAAGGACATGACACTAAGGAGATGATGTCAACTTTATAGAACAGTTTCATGAAAAAAAAGTTTTAAGAAAAACATTTCAATAAGTTAAGGTAAAAATGAAATATTTAAAGTGCTTTTATGTTGCATTTTATATGCTTTATTAAACAGTGGGGAATATGATGCAGGTATACTGTATGTACATTGGTGATACAAAAGGAACGTTCATTATCATTACAACCCACAAGGTTTCTGACCAGCCCATAGATCACGCTTGTCGGAAGAATGAGGAGATCACGGCAATCTTCTGTGCATTGATTGGACATCATCAGAACTCTTATAGAGACTCAGAGAAGAGCTTAGTTGGCCACCCAGTTGGTGATTAATTCTATATTTTCATACAGCGCATACAAATTACCAGGGGCAACATTTAAATAATCTGTGAAGCAGCGAAAACAAGGTAAAGTTAGGTTATACTACAGTCATGGCCAAAAGTTTTGAGAATGATACAAATATTAATTTTTACAAAGTCTACTGCTTCAGTTTTTCTAATGGCAATTTGCATATACTCCAGAATGTTATAAAGAGTGATCAGCTTAACAGCAATTACTTGCAAAGTCAATATTTGCCTAGAAAATGAACTTTATCCCCCAAAACACATTTCAACATCATTGCAGCCCTGCCTTAAAAGGACCACCTAACATCGTTTCAGTGATTGCTCCATTAACACAGGTGTGGGTGTTGATGAGGACAGGGCTGGAGATCAATCTGTCATGATTAAGTAAGAATGACACCACTGGACACTTTAAAAGGAGGCTGGTGCTTGCCATCATTGTTTCTCTTCTGTTAACCATGGTTATCTCTAAAGAAACACGTGCAGTCATCATTGCACTGCACAAAAATGGCCTAACTGGGAAGAGTATTGCAGCTAGAAAGATTGCACCTCAGTCAACAATCTATCGCATCATCAAGAACTTCAAGGAGAGAGGTTCCATTGGTGCCAAAAAGGCTCCAGGGCGCCCAAGAAAGACCAGCAAGCGGCAGGACCGTCTCTTACAAGTGTTTCAGCTGCGGGATCGGGCTACCAGCAGTGCAGAGCTTGCTGAGGAATGGCAGCAGGCAGGTGTGAGTGCATCTGCACGCACTGTGAGGCGGAGACTCTTGGAGCAAGGCCTGGTCTAAAGGAGGGCAGCAAAGAAGCCACTTCTCTCCAGAAAAAACATAAGGGACAGACTGATATTCCGCAAAAGGTACAGGGAGTGGACTGCTGAGGACTGGGGTAAAGTCATTTTCCCTAATGAATCCCCTTTTCGATTGTTTGGAACATCTGGAAAACAGCTTATTCGGAGAAGAAGAGGTGAGCGCTACCACCAGTCTTGTCTCATGCCAACTGTAAAGCATCCTGAAACCATTCATGTGTGGGGTTGCTTCTCAGCCAAGGGAATCGGCTCTCTCACAGTCTTGCCTAAAAACACAGCCATGAATAAAGAATGGTACCAGAATTTCCTCCAAGAGCAACTTCTCCCAACCGTCCAAGAGCAGTTTGGCGCTCAACAATGCCTTTTCCAGCATGATGGAGCACCTTGCCATAAAGCAAAGGTGATAACTAAATGGCTCAGGGAACAAAACATAGAGATTTTGGGTCCATGGCCTGGAAACTCCCCAGATCTTAATCCCATTGAGAACTTGTGGTCAATCATCAAGAGATGGGTGGACAAACAAAAACCAACAAATTCAGACAAAATTAAAGCATTGATTCTGCAAGAATGGACTGCTATCAGTCAGGATTTGGTCCAGAAGTTGATTGAGAGCATGCCAGGGAGAATTGCAGAGGTCCTGAAGAAGAAGGGTCAACACTGCAAATATTGACTTGCTGCATTAACTCATTCTAACTGTCAATATAAGCTTCTGTTACTCATAATATGAATGCAATTATATTTCTGTATGTGATAAAAACATCTGACAAACACACATAAAAACCAGAGGGCAGCAGATCATGTGAAAATAGAATATTTGTGTCATTCTCAAAACTTTTGGCCATGACTGTAGAGTTGTTGTCCTCATTAGGGACAACACCAGAAAGGTAGACCTCTAAAACAGCGGTTCCACAAGGAGCCTGGCAGACCCTATTGACTATAATGGGGTCCGTCATTTTTAAATTGAATCTTGCAAAGGAAGACGTCTTCTGTGCAGGACTCTCTCCTCCACCGACTATGCGATGGAAGAACGGAAGAATGTAGCCTTAGAAAATAGAGACGTTAGACAAAGTGACAGATTCTCCTTTGCTACTATGGCTTCTGCTCTATGGAGTTGGCCATATTAGGCCAACTTTTTGGATTTTTGGTCATTACAAGTGGAAGGTAGATTTACTCCCAGTTTAGAAAGCTCAAAATAATCCCAAATAGAAGCAACACAAGTGTTATCATAAATCAAGGCTTTGGATAATTCTGTTCATCTTCCAATGAAAACATGAACTCATCACATCACTTATGTCATGGGGATCATAGTGACAAGTTAGCGAGTTAATTAGCAGACGAGTCACACCAAGGATAAATATAATCTTCTCTGAAGAATCCCAGTGTTGGGTTAATGTGTTTTGCAGGAGCACATGGAATGTATAAGTGTCTTTTAAGGAAATCAGGGATTGTTTAGCAATGCAAACCTGAAAGGCAGTTTAACAGATGGCAACAATAAACCCAATCTCAGGACTCCAGAGCGGAGAATACCTTTTTGAATTGGTTTTATTGGATTTCAGCAGCCAAACACCTTTTCAAACAGCTTGTATCTGGTAAGCAGTGTGTATTTCAGTACTCCCTTAAGGAAAATATTTTTTTTTTCTCTGAGAGAAAGTGAGATACATTCTACCTCTGCCTTTCCCCAACCAATCAGTACTAAAACAAATTGAGAAATTGGTGCAGCCATGTGAATCTGCAAGAGACGTGAATCGGGAGACATGTGTGTATGTTTAGCCTGGGGCATGTGATCTCCAGCCAAGTTCAACTACAAAAAGATCTTGAATGGAAATATCAGTAATTGTTAGTTTTATCTTGATTGCATACCTTGGAGGGTAAGAGGTGTTGGACGCCCTAGTATAATAGTTCAAAGAGAGAAGATAGCTGTTATATAGAAGTAAATGGATAGACTCATATATCTATAAATAAAGAGTTATGGAACAGATAGATAGCTAGTAGATTTAGCTAATATTTTATTCCCTCTATCTATTGATAGAAAGATAGCTAGTTAGATAGTTATGAGATAGATAGATAAGAGATAGGTAGATGGATAGATAGATAATAGATAGATAGGTAATAGATAGATAATAGATAGACAGATAGATAGACAGATAGACAGATAGATAGATAGATAGATAGATAGATAGATAGATAGATAGATAGATGAAGAGAATGAATAAGCAGCATTCTTCAAACCTGATGCTAGGTTGACACTAGAGTTTGGCTTTCCATTCCAAAGAACGGAAACCTAATCCGCTTAAAAAGCGGTTACCCGTGGAAACCCGCGGACCTTATAGACTATAATGGGGTCCGCCAGGTTTCCACCCAAAAATTTGGAAAAATGTGGAGAGAAAAGTCAGTAAAGAAGAATTATTTTTTTCTGTGAATTTTTAGTGACTGATGCAAATAGATAGATAGATAGATAGATAGATATTTGACTACCTGAAGGATAGAAAACAGAGGGTGGTTATAAATGGAATAAACAGGATCACATTCACTAGTGGGGCCCCACAAGGGTCAATCCTGGAGGGATGGAATGGAAGGATTTTTTTTCATCTAATATGGGACATTTGGAATTAGCTTCAATGGACTTTTTACCCTCCTTTTCATCAATACTGTATGACTATAGGTCCAACTTGATGGACATGTGTTGTTGTTTTACAACCTCATGAACTATGTATGTCCAGTATGTATCCAGGACATGGACGGGATTACCATGGCATCATCTCTGGTAGCTTATTTTATCTATGAACGTCCCTCCTCACCCTTGCCTGTCAATTGCCATCTTTGGCCACTGCCTCTAACTTGTGGAACGTTTCTTCAGTCTGCTTGTTTTCACCTGGGATTCCTCTCTGGACTTTACCTCTTGTCTTGTCCCTTAGGTTGTCATTTATTGGGTCCCTCTGGTTTGACCTTCAACCTGAATGTCTGACTCTATTATGTCACCCCCACTGACCCGCCAGTTTGGACCTTAAGGTGCCACACAACTAACCTCACACATCTTGCTACTAACCAGTGACTATGTTGAGAACATGATCCAAGGATCCGACTGGTTATGTTTATACCTCCTTGCTGGGGTCTTTGGTAAAGAACAGGATGATCCCTTAGGCTCTGCACTTTAGTCAAGCCAGGCCAGTTGACGCACAAGGTGCCATGCACGTTACACTGGTCTAACAGTATGGCTTACAGAGAAGTCTGGAAAGGAAGGTTATGGTTTGTATTGTGCCATGGAAGGCCCTATCCTCCTAATATGGGTGCAATTATAAGGGATAGAAGCCCCTCCACAGCTAAATCTCACAGGCGCCCTCACTCAGGCTATAATACGCGGTCCACTCACTAAGAAACTCCAATGCTGTGACCACTTATGGCTGGCAAGTACCCAAGTCTCCCACACCTAACATACTTATTGCATTTATTGCAGGAAGCAGGTGACGTAAGCCACAACTACTAGTCTACAGAGATACTGAGGATTAAGAAGACAAGCTTTAGGGTTTAATATACAAAGGTACAGAGGCTAATAGGTACTAAACAAAAAGAAAAGAAAAAATAGACATACATATAATCTGAAAAAAAGGTCTAAAAAGAAAAAAGTAGCAAAAACAGAAGAGCTCAATGGTTTACCATTGGCTTTGTCCTTTGCCTGATCCCACTGATATGGACATAAAGTGGACACACATTCAATTGGTTTGGGTTACAAATTTGGGTCGACCTAGTGTAAATGGACAATTATTTTTTTACCACTAGGGTTCTTTGGAAGGGTCCTCTATCCTGGGTCCATCCATTATTTATTGGGTTCTCCAAGACACCTATCATCACCTCCTTACTCTGGAGGAAATATGTGATGAACTCAGGAATACCCCGGCTAACTCTGACCCTGGGTCATGTGATTGGAACCAGCCCCCGGCCCCTGAGTCTGACTCCTCCCTCCTCTCCCATATTAATTTACCATGGGGGCCGGCTTAACAATTTCAAAAAAAATATTCAGTCAGCCCTCCATGATACAGCCTGGTAACTAGTAGCGAACATGGGAGAGGAGGGAAGGTGCGGGGGTTTGTCATATATACAAAACCCTAAAGGAAGTAAGTGATAATAGACTCTCTGGAGAGCCCCTTTAATGTACAATGCCATATACCTCTTCTTGACTATATACAGTATGTATACATAATTATAGAAGAATAAAATCCCATCATAATCATTTATGATCTATCCAGAGGATATGCCATAACTGCCTGATAGGTGCAGAGACATAAGTTGAAGCTCCTGGGCCCCCGCTTATCCTGTGCTACCTATAATACTGGTGTCTTCTCATGTTGCTGAGAAGTCTTTGGGCCCCATGAGGCTCCAGGGCCTCGTAGCGAGTGCTACCTCTGCACCCATTATAGCTATGCCTCTTTATTGGTGTGGGCCCACTTCTGGGAGAAAGGGGATCTAAAGAAACCTGTTCCCCAATTACTGGCTTCTAGAGATGGGTGAACTGATTTGACCCAAATATTCTAAATTGTTCATTGGTGACGTCACTGAGGAAACCAAGTGAGAGTGACGGATAGCTCGAGAAGGCCCAAAAGAGGTGAGGGAAGGTGAATATAAATGTTTTTTTACACCTCCCCTGGGCATCTACCTATTATACACTAGAGTCTGAAGACACCCCAGAGTATAATAATTTCACTTCTATCCGAACTTGTTCGACCTGCAATGAATCAGAGACCAAAGCTGCCCAAAACTAAATGAATCTTGGGAGGTTCACCCATCTCTACTGGCGTCCAAAGTCTCAGTGGAAGGGTGCCCACTTGTGCGCTATTGCACTCAATAAACCTTCAAGGCCCTGAATACTTATATACTAGGCTTGTAAGACGTGGTTGTGGGTTTCCCTTTCAAGGAGACAATCACAAATTGTAATGGAAGTAAAGAAGACTTTACTTTTCCCTTTCACACAACAGTGGCACAGATTTGTGGTTCTTACAAATGTGGCACATTCCACTTGATGGTTACAGTTCACAATATCTGGCACTATATGCTTGGTGATTGTTAAACCCTCTAGGTCAGGGTCAGCAATGTTCAGCACTCCAGCTGTTGTGAAACTACAACTTCCATCATGAAAACTTGCTCTGCCATTCTTGGAACTCTCATGGAAATGAATAGACCATGCTGAGAGTTGTAGTTGCACAACAATTGGAGCGCTGAAGGTTGCTGACCCCTGCTCTAGGTGGTACAGTAATGCTTGGCGGTTGCTCATCACACTTGGTGGTACAGGACACTAGAACATTCCAGATGTCAGTTTCACACACTCGCACTTTAGTTAGACACATGTTAAAAGGAATTTATCTCCATTTTTTAACATATTTATTAAATTATAGTATATATATATATATATATATATATATAAATTTTTTTCTAATTTGTTTTTATTTTCTGATTATAGATTTTTTATTCTATTTTCTGTCCATGATTATGGGGGCGGCCATCTTGCCTGAGCTTCTCCTCTCCTCTACTAACAGCATTTAGTAATCTGCTTTACAGTATAGTTATGACCATAGGCATAGAATAGTCTAGAGCCGACTCATTGAGGTCTATGGGGAGAGTTTTCTAGACATGTTCTGTGCAGTATGGGGGGGGGGGAGGGATAAGCTGTGACATCATCTATTGTCAGTAGTGATGTATTGATGGCCCAGTGGTGTTATGTATAAAGCTGTTATCTTCTATTGTAATATTGTCTGTTGTATAAATGAGATGACTGCTGCAAAGAAAACCCCAAAAGATTTGGCAAGTGTCTGTCTATTATTAGGCTTAGTGGCCAGAGTGAAAACTGCAGTAATTAGTGACATTAAAAAATTCTAAATAAAAATCACCAAACTTTCTTAAAAAATATATATAACATATAAACTTTGTCTAAAAAATACATCATTTTCTGGTGACACATTCCTTTTAACTTGCCAGAGACTGCAGATCAGTTATCTTCACATTGACCACTACAACCTAGCACAGATAAACAGCATGGCACACAAATACAGCAATGTTAATGTCAGAGAGACTTGGGACCCATCTTCATGTATCAGAACAGAGAACCATTCTGTTGTACCTGTCACCCAAAGTGCCCGCACGTTACATGGACGATCTTACATTTGCATGGCCTCCATATAATGCTACATTACCCCTGCAATGGCCACTGCAAGGGAAATGTGTGCACGGACCTATGACATACCCCGGCTAAAGCAATTTATTGCCAGAGGTGAGAAAAATTTCATTTTAAAAATGGTCTCTCCGCAGAACTTGAGACCGCCCCTATAAAAGAGGATTGTTGCCCCCAAATGGGCTTTTTATACCTATCCACAGGTGCCCAAAGGCTGCCAGCACAGTTGATCTGTGTGGGCTCCGGCTGTCAGACCCCCACAGGTCACATATTGAGGACCTATCCTGTGCACCCCTGCTCTATACAGACATGAACCCATCCAGGGACTACAAGAAGCTCCTGGTCTCTGAAGAATCTGTCCCAGACTGTACAGGTCTCCTTATATTAGGAAGAGACACACTATATACCCCCTAGGACTCCAGGGCCAGGGTGTGACTGAACCCCCTATATCACATCAGCTTACACCCCTGTGCAGGATGTTGAAAGCTTATGTCACCTGCATATACTGTATAAGCTGCCAGAAAATCAGAAGCTTTTTGATGCAGCTTTGGGTGTAAATGGAGCACAAAATATGTTAATAAACAATTAAGGCAAATATTTTTCGGAGTTATTCTACTTTCTACTGATGTAAACTGAAAAATAACATTATAACTCAGGTTATTTCTGTATACTGTGTATCGTACAGATATTACAGCTGCACATCGCACTGGTTATTGTAATAAAATGAGGATTTCATAGTGAATGTCCATCATGTTTGCAGAAAACAGTGTCCTGGTAGAGGATGTTACTGATAGCCATTGTATATTGTATACAGCATGTATCTGGCACCTACGCCTGTCTTCCATGGTGCTGTTCTGCCCCCTTGTGCCTCTCTGCAGAATTCCATTAAATGCCATTTATTCGCCAAATATTAACTGCACAAACGCTTCTCTCTACTGTCAAGTTCAAGGTCAGTGTTGAGCTATTTTCAGCCCATCTCTTCTTGATCCATGCCGAGACATGACAAGGTAACATGATTTGGGGTCATCTGTATTACAAGAGTCGTTATAGAAGGGAATAGAGAGGGAATCAATCCCACATGACAGTGTCTTCAGGATAAGCGGCGCTCACTCCATGCCGCTGTCATTTCCCTCCAATCAAAATCAATGTTCGCTTTGTCATATAATTTTAATGGAAAAACATATTCCGCATTTTTGGCAACATAACTGAATGTTTCACTCAGCTGGTGATTAATTGCTGGTATGAGACATCCTTCATGTGACTGCTGCATGGATATGGAGGTTGTCACCCAGGAAATGTCTGTTCACATTATTTATGGGGCCATCCTATAGAAGCAATCTATAAAGCAGGTGTCAACATATTTAATACCCTGCATAAATACACATTATAGAGGGAGAGACAGAAGTAGATAGATAGATAGATAGATAGATAGATAGATAGGAATAGATAGATAGATGGAATGGATAGATAGATAGATAGATAGATAGATAGATAGATAGATAGATATATGATAGATGGATATGCAGATAGATAGATAGATAGATAGATAGATGAGATAGATAGATGACAGATAAATAGAAAGATAGATAGAAAGATAGATAAATAGATAGACATGAGATCAATAAGGTAGATAGATAAATTGGGAAAGATGGATAAGTAGGAGGTGGATATGTAAATATAAGATTCATAGACAGATGATAGATAGATAGATAGATAGATAGATAGATAGATAGAGATAGATAGATAGATAGAGATAGATGAGATAGATAGATAGATAGATAGATAGATGAAAAATTAATACAGATTACACCCCAAAAGTTGGTGACAGATACACTTCATTAAAAATATAGAGAGATATGATAGATAGATTGATTGATAGATAGATAGATAATGGATAGATACATTACACCTCAAAAATTGTTGAAAGATACACTTCAAGAATAATAGAGGGATAGATAGGCAGAATAGATAGATAGGCAGAATAGATAGATAGATAGATAGATAGATAGATAGATAGATATGACTGTGAAAGGTTCCAGTTAGATAGATAGATAGTTTGACAATATTACAATAATGACTATTTGGGTTCCTGAGCTTAAGGCCTGGCTTTCACACACTTATTAGTCTGTACATTCCTCAAATGAAAAATATTTCATGATAAAAATGTTCTTTTTGAGCTCATTTTGAGCAGTGGTTCCCAACCTGTAGCTCTCTCACTATTGCATAGCCTGACATCTTCTCCTGCTCCAGCTTTTCACTGGTAAACTAGTAAGTAACAGATATCTATATAAAGATTATCTATATAATTGTCTGACTGCTGGGTATTTCCACCGCTGGGACCCTCAGCTATCAGAAGAATAGGGGTACCCAAGTGCCCTATGTGAATAGAGTAGTAGTGCACATGTGAAGCCAAATCTCCATTCACTTATAGGGGTCTGTGTCAGATATGCCATACAAGTGAATGAAGCAAGGGCCAAGCATGTGCACCCCCTGTAGCTATAGGGGTTTAGTGGTAGCAATCACTACTTGGCCCTGAAGTCTGAGGGGGCCCAAAGGTCTCTCTATAAAATAAGAAGGGTATTACAGATTTTGCATTGGGGCCCAAGTTACACCTCTGATGTGCACTACTGCTGTATTTACATGGGGCACTTGGGGACCCCAATTCTTGTGATGACTGGAGGTTCCAGAGGTCGGACCCTGGCAATCAGACGCTTATCCCCTACCTAAATATTATTGTATTCCTTAAGGGGACTGTTTGGGACTTAATGGTGCACTATATTCTTTAGTTTTTGTCTCTCCCATTTTATGTTTCATATACAAGGGCTTGTTTTTTGTGGAAGGAATTGTATTTGTCTATGGCACTGCTTGGGGCTACATATAAATGACTTTCTAGTGTATATAATTCTTTTGTAGCACTATATATATATATAAAAAAAAAAATCTTTTTCCATACTTTTTATTCCATCCATGTTTCACACTAAATAACCTGTAAATTTCAATATTCAGGTTATGATGGTGTGAATATGTGATAATTATTTTTATACAATGTATGCACAAAAAAATTTATTTTATTCTAAATACTGTCATTGTTTTTATCATCTTCTGAATTTTAAAATTATTTTTTTAATTACATTTTTAATCACATTAAGCGACTATCATTTCCCATCTTACGTGAAGCTAGTAATGTGAGCTAATACTTTATGCTTTGTGTACTTTTGTTACAGTCTGTAGTTAGGTTAACACGTATTGTATTGTAACTAGAGATGGGCGAACGTTTCGATTCATTGCAAGCCTGGTTATACCGAAATATTCCAAATTGTTTGTTTCTTAGCTAAACTGAACAATTGAAGATTTGTCTCAGACGAACTAAAATGGCCGCATGACATACATTACGGTAAATTATTATACTCTCTTCAGACCCCAGAGTATAATAAGTGAAAGCCTGGGGGATGTGAAAAAAATAAAATAAACATTTATATTCACCTTCTCTCACCTCTTTTTTGCCTCCTATCAGTGTCTGGCACTATCCTGTGACATCATGAGCCCAGGGTCACCTCTGAATCCTGTGATTGAGCCACAGTGGTCACATGGGCACATCAAGCATCATCACATCACGGAGGAGACCAAGAGAGAGCAACGGACGGACGAGGAGGACCAAAAGAGGTGAGGGAAGATGAGTGTAAATGTTTTTTAATTTTTTTACACTTCCCCTGGGCCTCCACCTATTATACTCTGTGACTGAAGATATCAGGTATAATAGTTTCCAGTTTTATCCTAACTAGAGATGAGCAAAGTATTCAAAAATTCGATTCGGCAACTTCGCCGAATTTCGTGATATGATTCTATTCAATCCGAATTAAATTGCAGCGAATCGCGTACCAAAAACAGATATTTATTGGCTGCAGAGATGTTTGACTGCGGCATCCAAGTTGTTAAAACGTGGATCAGTTATGGAGCAGGGTGTTAGGTGTCAGTTACAGCTGTCAGTTACAGCTAACACCCTGCTCCAAAACCGATCGGGGGGATTTAACACCTTGGATGCAGCGGTCAAACATGCCGTGAGCGCTTGCGAAGGGGTTAAAGGGATGTGACATCACAGGGCTGGCTGCTGATTGGCTGCACACATGGCATTGTGGGTGATCGCACGTTCCCAGAGTTCCTTGCCCCATGTAGAGCAGCCATTTTGGACTAAATGTGAATCGTTACCATGAAGCGTGGGGAATTCGCATTCGAGCGAGTCGAATATTTCCTGAAATTCGGATCGAATTCCACTTCTGTAGCTTCGATTTCGCTGCTCTCTAATCCTACTCGAAACTTATCAGGAACCTGAGCCCCCCGAACCCAAAAGGAAATGTATCTTGGGTGGTTCGCCTATCTCTAATTGTAACAGTAGGTTTAGTACATATACAGCCCTGGGGTCCTTTCTTAATCTCCATGGAGGTCCCTCAGTCCTCCATCACAATCTAAGCCAACCCAATGACTGAAGGAGGGAATCCCCTTGGATCATGTCATGGCTGATGAAAGATTCCTCTAACATTACACAGATATTAGACTTCAGACATCCAAGCATTCACTCCAGGAAGGTTTCTTATATGGACCTTATTATGTCGCACTTATATTTTTCCCAATCCTCTAACTGCAGATATGATGTTTACTCCAAGGGTATGTTCACACGATGGAATTTGGCACTGATTTCGAGGCACATTCTGCTTCAAAATTTGTAGCAAACTTGGCCCTGAATCTGTCTCCAAATGTATTCAATGGGAAACAGAGACTAAAAGAGGGCACTGAAAAAATAAGCGTTCAATTTGTTTTTGCCATGGAGTCCTACAAGCCACTCTGCTGATTACTTGCTCTGAGGTTGCCATGGCACCAACCTCAGAGTGACAAACACAGACTACCTGTCATGTGATTTTTACTTTTAAGGGTATGTTCACACCGAGGAATTTGGTCAGGCATAAAAATCTGCTTTAGGGATTTTAATCAAATTTTGGAAATCTGCTTCCAAGAATTGCTCTAAAATTTGCCTCTAATTCATTGCAATTGAAGTTTCAGGCGGAACCTATAATCTTCTATTAGCTGAAAAATTCCTTAAAGGGGTTTTCCAGGCAAAAAAATGTTTTTTTTTTTTTTTTTAAAAGGTCTGTAAGTGCTATTAATGGGTTAATAAATGCACCCATATACCTTTAGCAGTGTTTTGAGTGATTTCTGGGTGTCTCTGGGAGCTCCTGGTATCTTCTGCATTTGTTTACATGGTTCGGCTTCCTGCTATGTAACTTCCACGCTAGCTACCTCTCACCTCACTCCCCCCTTCCTCTCTCCCTCCCTCCCATACACCCCCCTCCCTATCTCTCTAGCTATCCTGCTGACAACTACTAGCCCTTCCCTACCTACTCAGCTCAACCCCCGACCCCATTATATACTTACCTCTCTTCCTTGCAGTCTTCCTCCTGCAGGACGCCCATCCTTCTTTTCTGACTGCTATAGACCGAGCGCTGCTCTCTAGCCAATGATCCTCTACTGCGCAGGTCTCTGATGCTGCTTCCATGCCTGCACAGTAGATGTGGATAATTGGCTGCACAGAGCAGCGCTGGGTCTATAGCGCGGGCAGACGTCACAGAAGGAGGAGGAGCCATCCAGCAGGAAAAAGCCTGGAAGGAAAAAGATAGGTAAGTATGATGGAGTGGATGGGGGGGGGGAGTAGTAGTAACGTTGCGTTTCCGGAAACGGGGAAACGGATCGTCACTAGATAACCAGAAAATGTCACCAGGGATATGGGTAAATATACAGTCACATGAAAAAGTTTGGGCACCCCTATTAATCTTAATCATTTTTAGTTCTAAATATTTGGGTGTTTGCAACAGCCATTTCAATTTGATATATCTAATAACTGATGGACACAGTAATATTTCAGGATTGAAATGAGGTTTATTGTACAAACAGAAAATGTGCAATATGCATTAAACCAAAATTTGACCGGTGCAAAAATTTGGGTATCCTTATCATTTTATTGATTTGAATACTCCTAACTACTTTTTACTGACTTACTGAAGCACAAAATTGGTTTTGTAACCTCACTGAGCTTTGAACTTCATAGCCAGGTGTATCCAATCATGAGAAAAGGTATTTAAGGTGGCCAATTGCAAGTTGTTCTCCTATTTGAATCTCCTCTGAAGAGTGGCATCATGGGCTCCTCAAAACAACTCTCAAATTATCTGAAAACAAAGATTGTTCAACATAGTTGTTCAGGGGAAGGATACAAAAAGTTGTCTCAGAGATTTAACCTGTCAGTTTCCACTGTGAGGAACATAGTAAGGAAATGGAAGACCACAGGGACAGTTCTTGTTAAGCCCAGAAGTGGCAGGCCAAGAAAAATATCAGAAAGGCAGAGAAGAAGAATGGTGAGAACAGTCAAGGACAATCCACAGACCACCTCCAAAGAGCTGCAGCATCATCTTGCTGCAGATGGTGTCACTGTGCATCGGTCAACAATACAGCACACTTTGCACAAGGAGAAGCTGTATGGGAGAGTAATGCGAAAGAAGCCGTTTCTGAAAGCACGCCACAAACAGAGTCGCCTGAGGTATGCAAAAGCACATTTGGACAAGCCAGCTTCATTTTGGAAGAAGGTCCTGTGGACTGATGAAACAAAGATTGAGTTGTTTGGTCATACAAAAAGGCGTTATGCATGGCGTCCAAAAAACACAGCATTCCAAGAAAAACACTTGTTACCCACTGTAAAATTTGGTGGAGGTTCCATCATGCTTTGGGGCTGTGTGGCCAATGCCGGCACCGGGAATCTTGTTAAAGTTGAGGGTCGCATGGATTCAACTTAGTATCAGCAGATTCTTGAGAATAATGTACAAGAATCAGTGACGAATTTGAAGTTACGCCGGGGATGGATATTTCAGCAAGACAATGACCAAACACAGCTCCAAATCTACTCAGGCATTCATGCAGAGGAACAATTACAATGTTCTGGAATGGCCATCCCAGTCCCCAGACCTGAATATCATTGAACATCTGTGGGATAATTTGAAGCGGGCTGTCCATGCTCGGCGACCATCAAACTTAACTGAACTGGAATTGTTTTGTAGAGAGGAATGGTCAAAAATACCTTCATCCAGGATCCAGGAACTGATTAAAAGCTACAGGAAGTGACTAGAGGCTGTTATTTTTGCAAAAGGAGGATCTACTAAATATTAATGTCACTTTTCTGTTGAGGTGCCCATACTTTTGCATCGGTCAAATTTTGGTTTAATGCATATTGCACATTTTCTGTTAGTACAATAAACCTCATTTCAATCCTGAAATATTACTGTGTCCATCAGTTATTAGATATATCAAATTGAAATGGCTGTTGCAAACACCCAAATATTTAGAACTAAAAATGATTAAGATTAATAGGGGTGCCCAAACTTTTTCATATGACTGTACATTTTTGATTAATTATGTTATTTAGAAAGTAGGAGGGTGTTTAGATTAGTGTAGGGATTTCAACCCCTTTAATCTCCCATTAAAATACATGAGAGGCAGAGGTAGAATCCGTCTCAGAATCAGCTCTGAATTCCTTCATGTAAACATCCCCTAAGAAGACATTCAGATGAGGTCACATGACAGGAAGTCCGTGTACAGTGAGTCTACTGATGCTGCCATGACAACCATTCAGTTGAGGTCACATGACAGGAAGTCCATCAGTGAGTCTACTGATGCTCCTATGACAACCCGAGAGCAAGCACGACATGTACATTATTGCAGCTGTTAGGAAATCAGCATAAGGAAACCACAAATAAAATCCAGCTCTGCTACATCAGATTTGCACAACCAGCATTTCACAAGTCAAGCAGAGTTTTGGAAACAGACAGTATATAATAATTCATTATTTACCTGTATAAATGGCTCATGTCTATAGTGAGTACACACTCACTATATCATATCTAATAACCACTATACAATATGTAATAATTCATAATTTACCTGTATAAATGTCACATGTATATAGTGAGTACACGCTCACTATACTATATTTAATAATCTACTATACAGTATATTAGTGTCTCAAAACCAATCCAAAGTACCAAAAACATCACTTTGGCTCTTTCCAGTTACATGCACTTTTACTTTTCAATGAATCTGAGCAGGCCACAATGTTAACCCATGATTGACCAAGAGGTCTTGGTGGCCATTACCAGAGATATTGCTGACCAGTCCCCATTCTGGATAAAGAAAAGTGTCAGAAAATTACATACTGCCCTTTAACTAGTACAAGCGTTCCAACAGTCCCAATTTTGTTAGGACAAAAACTGGGCCAGTAAAGCGCCAGGACTTATGTAAACCCCTTACAAAACTTGCCATTTTGGGGTTGTTTCTGGGAGATTTGAGGGAATTCTCAGATGGTCCCAAGTGCAGTTCTTAAAGAGGTTGTCTTTGAGCTCCACTTCCTTTTCTGAGGCAGTGACATCATTTCCATTACAACACCAATCGGCCAGTGACCAAATATTAGACAGACCACTCCACCAAGCAAATAAATACCGCAAAAAATAAATGTGAAACAAGGTCTAAATATTAAATCCAAACCTCATCCACATACTGGAACTAAAACCTGCAGCACAAAAGTGCCAGCCCTATGGGTTTTATACCTGCTGTGTGTCAATATTTGCGGTTGGTTTTACCAGTTTTCACCCCTTACAGTACAAACGTTGAAACATCTGGAGACCTGCAGTAATTCCAACAGGTGAACTGCTGTAAAAACTGCACAAGTTCTGGTCTTTTTTTTCAGTGACAGCTTTAACCAGTTCCGGACCGCCCATAGACTTTTTACGTCCGGGTGGTCCACTCTTAACCCTACAAGGATATACCTATACGTCCTTGCAGTGTTAAGCAGCTGCACAATTTCGACCTGGGGAGCCGACTGTAACAATGACCGGAGCTCCTATAGAGAAGACAGGGACGGTTTATTACTGTCCCTGTCATCCCACTCACTATATACAGCTATGGGAGCTGCCATGATGTAGCTCCCCTCTGATCCGGCGGTCATGTGATCCTCTGGGGATAAGAGACTGTTATAACTGCTGGGTCCTAGAGGACCCAGATCAGCAGTTATGGGCAGGAGACTGCATTCCTCCTGTAACTGTGACTAAATGTGTCAGCCCCAGTTACAGAGGAAACCAGCCCCCTGCTAAAAAAAAAAAAAAAATACTGTTAAAATGCCCCAAAAGGTCTTTTATGACCTTATGGAGACACAATGTAAAAAAAAAAAAAAAAAAGAAAAGTAAAAAACAAAAATTAATGTGAAATAATTTAAAAAATAAAATATATAATACGCCAATACCACATCCACATCACAGGTTCTAGCCCCACTCCTGATGACGCAAAAAAAATATTAAAATTACCAGAGGGGGGAAACTATTTTGAAAAGTTTTTAGTAGCACTTTGTGCTATAAAAAAAAAAAAAACATGAAATATGTGAAAAGCAGACACTTTTTCCTTCCTTTTTTTATTTACATTTTCCCCGATATAAAAAAAAAAAGAAAAAACATGCAAAAATAAAAATAACATAAAAAAGCTCTATGTTTAGTTGATTTAGTTGAATAACCCAAATAAAAAAAAAAAGTTAAAGCCCTCAAAACCGCATGCACCAAAAAACAAACAAACATGTGTCTGGTCCTGAACCAGGGAAATTGGCATGGTACTGAAGTGGTTAAAGGGGACTTTTCACCACCTCCACTAACTCCAGCTCTTTGTATCCTTCAATAGATATCGCTCCACTGATTACCACAGAGTTGGAATTATTTCTCTAGCCCCCAGCATTTCTAAGCATTTGGTGCTGTTAGTTTCAGCCCCCGATATGCAAGTTAGACAACTGTCAGGTGACCGATCCTGGACTGAAGGTCTAGGACCACCCATTTGACACTAGAGAGGCTACTTAGCATGTTGTGTGCTGAAACTATCTGCACTGATTGCTCAGGAACAGTTGGGACTAGAGAAAAAATTTCAACTGCAATGGAATCACTGGCGTAACAGCTATTAAATGCAAAGAGTTGGAGTTAGTGGCGAAAAGTCCCGTTTAAGAAAAACACACTACTGAATTTCTCTTACCAACATTCACTGTGTACATCTCAGCCCAAAAAGAGTTTTTACTTATATTATTTTGTTTGCTGTTGGCAGTTGGAAAATCACTTGAATCTAATAGTATTGTTAGGGCTAAGTTCACACCTGCACTAATGTTTGCCATTATTCTGATCTGTCAGAGGGTCAGAAAAACAGAAAAGAAGGAAGTTTCCTCTTTCGGAAGGCAACTGAAACATAAAGTACAACTCAAACTTTTTCAGTTTCCCTTTTTATATCTAAGGGTAGTTTCACACTAATTAAAAAACAAAAAAAACAAAAAAAAAACACCACTGCAGTTGTTGATACTATTTTTAAACCAAAATCAATGTGGATGCAGTAGGAAGAGGAAGTAGAAGGAGTAGAAATGTCTTCCTTTATATTCCCCATTCTGGCTTTAGCTTGAAAAACCATATCAAAAATGCTGTGTCGTTTTTCAAAAAAAAAAAAAAAGAGATTTGGGAGTGATAGAGGTTTGGAGGGCCTATGTGGGTTTTTGATCTTGTTGATCTATTGTTAGGAGATTTGTGGGGGTTCAGCACCCAGGGCCCCCACAGAACTGTTGTCCTTATCGGCTTCCCCCACTGGAACGATATAGTGTATAGACTTGGAAGCAGAAGGCGCCATACACTGTGTAGTGGCTGAACTGGGGTACTGCAAATCTGGATCCAGTTAAAGGGAAGAATGTGCCCAATTTTGATTTTGAGAATTTTTTTTCGTTTTGCCTTACTGTATTCTGCCAACCATCATTTTTGCCATCTTACTGTATATACTGTACATGGTGATTTGAATATTCATAAAAAAGTGATTATTGCATTACTTCATCGTTTTGCAGCCACAAAGGTGTGTTTCTGCTCCTATTAAAGACCCCTACACAACAGTATGATTTTTGAGGCATTTTAGACCTGCGAGGTTCCTTTTTGTACCACAAGAAAACTTTTCATTATATTAGGATACCTGTATTAGTGTCTGTCAGAAAAAAAACTGACCAGCAACAAATCATGTCTGAATACATATGGCAGCCATTGAAATCTGAAAAGCCTAGATGCTATATTTAACCCTTAGGACCACAATCATATCATAAGGGTTGGTGATGGGAAAACAGAAGTAGCCATCTTGAGCAGCCATCTTCCTTTGGTCTGATCACTCTCACAGCCACTATTGTTAGTTGTGTCTAAGGGATTAAATGGGAAAGATCTCGGCCATTGTTGGAGGTTAGTGATGAATCATATCAGTTTTTCGCCCATGACTAGACAGTGGAAAGTGATGGCGTAGATGCAGATTTTTGGGCTACATCCTTACTATGTGATACATTTGCAAATCTGGTTTTTATGAGCAAGATGTTTTCTTCTGTTTGACCATTCCGTATCTATCTAAGACAATGTCTGATACTGTGTAATATATTCTCTTTGCAAGTAAGATGGTGATGACACTATACAGAATTGTTATTTAGGAATCTGTACGGGAGTGCAAGTTACCCAACATATGATAAGGTCACTTGGGCATCAAAATTTACAGTAAATATATAGATATGTCTTTCTGTCCCTTTCATCTTGGTCTGACATATTGGGAGACAGATGATCAGCTTTGACAAAAAAAACATGTTTTTTGTTGATACTCTGTCCAGAGTTCTTTACATTACAGATATGTCATCCCTTACCTGTTCTCTTGGATGGACACATATGTATAAGTTTAAGCGGCTTTTCTAAAAACAACATAATTTTATGATATGTTATCACAAAGTGATATGCTAACTTTCATATTTGTGTCTATATGCAGTCACCCAGTAAGGTGGTGAATTGCTGCCTTTGAAGACTTTTGTAAGCATGTTGTGATATTATGTTGAATTGGTTTCATGACCAAACTAGAGATCAGTAAAGTGCGGACACATGTACATGTGCTTTATTTGTGCCCACCCAGTAGTTAACATCTGCAGTACAGTGCTTGAGAGTTTTGCTAGCATGTCGCTATAATGTTGTGGATTTGTATCATAAAACGGTAAGAGTGGACACACCTGTATTAATTTTTTTTTTGTGCCCATCAAGTGGTTATGATGTATATGGCAGCTGTTCAGAGAATTCTATCATGTCACTTATAAAGTTGTGAGTTGTGTCAAAAGGTAAGGGGGAGACCAGTGATGTGCAGACCTTACAAGATACATTTTATAAATATTTATTATATTATAGGTTTGCCCAGAAGTTTTGGTTTAATCCCAACTTGTTCAGTTCAAACTGGAAGTGCGATTGTTATACTCTGGTGTCCGGGGTCTTGGAGAAGTTAGGAAAGGTGAGTATGCATGTTTATTACCTGCACCTCCCCGAGCCTCCAATTATTATATTATGGGGTCTAAAGAGACCCTAGAGTACAATAATGATCTATAGGTGGAACACCGAACCTGAAATTTTTGGAGAATTTGTTACAAACCAATTCACTCATTCCTAGTGGAGATATCTGTATGCTTTTACATAGGCAATGGATGTAACTTTACACTTAACACATTAAAGGGGTTGCCCAGAAATGTCACAAATCCTGGAGGAGATGAAACATAAAAAAAAAAAATCATACTCACCTGTCCCTGGCGCTCCGGTGTCCGCCGCTGCAGTTTGTTCTGGCGAAGCTAACACCAGAAGTCCTTCACCGCACAAGACCATTCACATATGTCACCAGTTCCTTCCCTGTTATATGCGGCGCAGGAACTCCAGCAGTGGCTTTACGATGAGTGTGTGTGAGTGTGATATATATATTTTTTTATTTTTTTTTTTACACCTTCTCCAAAATTTATGGACATTCCCTTTAACTACACTGTGGTATACAACATTAATCCAACTTTTTCAATGGTTTTTATTGTATCCTGCAACAATATATCACACTACAGCAAGTTATCATTGTCATGTTAAACTTTGCCACCTCTGTACTTGCACCCTATATGACAGTACACTACAGATGTAGCCATTTACCCAATGGACTTTCATACCACACTACCGAAACTTTGTATAACACTAACACTACCCACGCTAAAAACAATTGGCATCAACAGTTTAGTGCCACAAATGGTTGCTTGGCAAAAGTTATATCTGTATAGAAGAGGAGCACCGACAGAATGTCACATAAACTACTCCTCCCCACCCACTTTGGATCCCCCCTAAAAACCAAATTAAAAAACGTCACGATGCAACCACACCACCGTGCGTCTGTCAGTTCGAGGGCCGAGCCGAATCCCGTCCTTACCTACCCCGTGTTATTGTAAAAGTAGCGCCTCATCTAAAACCCATTTACCATCATATTAGTTGTCAGTAAATATTCAAACACACAACTCGTAAAGCTATAAAAATGGATTAGAAGCCATTTAAAAAAGAATTAACAAACTAGAGGAAAAGTATACTGTCAACAAACAAATGCTTCATCATAGCACTGTAATTCGGAATTTTAATTACCCCTCTGCTTCTGTAACAAAACAGTGTCTGAACTGGCAGCCATTTGAATCTCTCACAGGTCATTGAGCATTGCAGTTAATTACTCCATGAATAGCCCGCTTCTCTCCCCTCTGGAAACACATTTCTAATGGCAGTCAGGGTCTGACAAATGTGTCATCTACATAATTAGCTAGGAAGCAACACAAAACATTAAACATGCTTTGTGCCGACAACTATCAAAACATTTCATTTGTTGTCAATTATTCATCACTTTGTAGGTTCTGAAGGGGTTGTTATTATGGAAATCAGTCCAGATGCTAACAAGGTTAGGAGTTTTTGATTTAAATTACTTATCGGAGGCTAACTTGAACAAATAAAAACAATTCCATTGTATTCAGATGGAAGACAGTTTTCAATCACCAGTAGATTACAAAAGGAATTTGTTCTGCTCAAACCTTTTTCCTCGGAAAGTAATTAGAAATTAGATGGAATGAACGGTGGCAGAGGTGACCGTGGACCGGCTGAATGTCGACTGGAGGTCTTAGAGCTGGTTGTGTCGTGCCTTTTTGTGGCTTGGTTAAGACCTTGTTCAAGGGTCTTGTCCAAGAACATTGGTGTAACGATAGTGGTAGACGCTGCCGCCGGGTCCATAAGTCAGTGGGGCCCACAGGTCACCTTCATTAAGACTAGGCATGAGTGAACTTGTTCGTAACAAGCTGACTTAGATTAAAAATACCCCAAAAATTTTGGGATTAGCCAAATCTTTAATTTTTGTTGTTTGCCACCCACAAATCGCTATTATACTTTGGGGACTCCTCAGATTCCAGAATATAATAAGATGAGGCACAGGGGAGGTGCTGAAGAATGATAAATACCGATACTCACTTTTCCTCACCACTGTTGGGCTCTTTCACAGCATCTGGTGCCCATTCTACAGCATGGTCATGTCTCTTCTGTGATGTCACAGGCCCAGGGGGTTACGAATGAGCGGTCACACAAGCACCAAAACTATGGCACTTGTGTAAAAGCCCCATGATGTTGGCACATGATGACTGTGGCCCCACCACAGGACACATAAGAGGCATAAAGATGTCAAAATACATTGGGGAATGCGCACTGGATGAGGGGGGAGACAAGGAGAAGTGAGGGAAGGTGAGTATCAGCGTTTATTAATTTTCTGCACCTCCCCGGGCCTCCATTTATTATTCTGTAGGGTTTGAAGAGGAGGAAAGAGAATTATAAATTCTGCTGAAATGTACAGATGAGACAGGCTAGTGAGGTGAAGTTGCGCACGGGGGAACCACAGCCCATGAGTCTTTAGATAGGTCCATGACCAAGAATGACATTTCTACTGCACAATAAAGAGGATCTGTCATAATTTTGCTATCAAATTCCCTCAAAATCTTCCCCACATAACAATTGAAGCACCTTTCAGAAGAATTACTCGTACAAATGTATCTACAAATCTATTGTAAAGTTACAGCTAGAAAACTAAATTCTGGCTACCAGCAGCCACCACTAGTGGGAGCTCAGGAGCATACTGTATACAGTATTATTATTGAGCTCAGTACAATGTATATAAACATTATAGATGTGTCCACCGTTATCTTAGCTTAAATTTGGTTAAGGACTCCAATTTCTCACGAAACAAATTAAATACAATATCAAAAAATACGAGTAAAATGCCCAAAAGCGGCAACACAATCACTGGGTGTGCAAGAAGCAGCATCTGATCACAAGCACAATCCCGCAGCCTCCAAAAAGTGGTGTCTCTAGCCCAATGAGACTTTTGAACAAGTTATTCCAAGTTCCCATTCATGACATTATTAGATACCTGTTGAATCACAAACCTGTGAGCATAGCAATAAGCTTTTATACATGTATCTGTCTGCTGGTAGATGTCCTTTAAGGTAAGTGCGTATTGCTCCTGAGTGGTGACCATTTTTAAATTTAAATGGAATCTCTCACGTGTTCTATCTAAGGACACCATAAGATAGAGAATGAGATGCTGAGTTCGGGGATATATAGTTTGCTATGATTTGATTCACTATTTTCATGTAAAAAGCTGTCGAGAATCAAAAGCCTGTGAGTCCTCACCCAGCCCCGCCTACACAGTGTGATTGGTGGTTCTCCCTATCAATCATTGTGTGGGCGGAGGAAGCAGGACTCACAGGCTTTCATTGTGGAAAAACTTAGGTGGCTTTTTTTCAGGAAAACACTGAATCAAATCATAGAAAACCATATATCCCCGAGCTCAGGATCTCCGCCTCTATTCTATGCCTTCAAAAGGAGAGACCTGAAAGAATCACTTTAAGAAATGATTCTAGAAAGAGAACCTTGTATGTGGAATTACCTGTAAAAGCTGTACATGTAAACCAACAAACCCCAACAAACTGTAAAGCGACCTAAAACACATCACAATAAAACACTGGAGCACATGTATATACTGGAGCACATGTATATACTGGAGCACATGTATATACTGGATCTTATGTAGATATGAAGTCATTGCACAGTTTTTTATATCATACTCGGCTGCCATGTTTTGCAAATGTATAAACGATTGACATTCCCTGTGGCTGTTTGCAGCAGTTTACTTGCACATTTATGACTAGCATGGCGCTTTTGAAGATGTCTACATAAATAGGTATGACCTGTCTGGTGTGATGATCTATGAAACGTGGCTTTAAAAAAATGCAGAAAAAAGTCAAAATTAGAAAAAAAAATCTCACCTCTGCTTCACACAGACCCTGACATTAAAAAAGTGACATAGTTTTAGCTTGTGTGAATGTTAATGGCAGTGATGTATGTTGTGACAGATTTATCAGACAGGACCATGTAGTGATACATTTGATTCTGAATCTTTGATAAATCTGGGAATTTAATTGGCAGAGGATTTGGTGCTCTGTATCAGAAAACAAAGTTATGACCATCACAGAGATATGTTATTAAATTGCTTGGCACAGAACACTTGAAATAGGACATGATGTTAAAGAATAGATATTACACTTATAGGATATTTACATTTATATTGTATTTTATATAACTTTAGCTGGCCAGATTCTTAGGAGTTAAAGAGAACCTGTCACCAGTTCTGACAAGCCCAATGACATCCACCATCTGATAAGTGCTGTCACCTTGAGAATTATGGTGGTTTGTTTATCCAAATCTATTCAGCTATTCCAATGATATAAGCCCTGTTAAGTATTAATGTAAAATTGGATCTACTAGCCAAGTGGGCAGTAACACTATGGTTTCTCTGGGGGACCCTCTGCAGGATGGATGTCATGCAGTGATACCAACCACTTGGCTAGCATACCCTAATTTGCAATACTAACAGGGCTTATATCTTTGGAATGGCTGAATAGATTTAGAGAAACAAAACACCAATATGCCCAGGGTTGACAGCGCTGGTCAAATAATGGATGTCATTGGGCTTTTCAGACCCGGTGGCAGGTCCTCTTTAAATAGAGTCACAATTGATATCCTTTATGTCTGGTGTGTCACCACCAAAGTGCAAAGTCTGCAAAGTGTGTAGATGAAGCCAAGGCCAGTGCAAGCTTGCTTTACTGCACATGTCAACTGGATGTTGTGATAACATACGCAGCCCGTAGGACATCAATCAAACAAGCAGTGGGCACGATCACCTTGATTCTTCTTCACCCACAAGGCTACTTATAGCTCTCAAAGTTCTTCCATTTACTTTAGTCATGCTGACACATAAAATGGGTTTCCTTAGAATAGGTTGTCAATAATAAATTGGTGGTATCTGACCCTCACCACCCCACCAGTCTGCGAATTGAAGGGCATCCCTATATTGTTTACCCCATACAATTGGGTACATTAGTAGTGCCTATGTCTAGTATTAAAACTAGGCCCCATTCGCTTGAGCTCTAATCCCAGGCACAGGCACTACTAAATGTATGGTGCTGTACTTGGAAAACCACCTACTAGATTTCCTGGCCCTAGGGATATAACTACAGCTTGGTCCCCCCTGCGTAACTTCTCACGACTGTCAGATATATCTAGGCCCAGACAACCATAGAGATTTGTTCACATCATGTCTGTACACATAAGCTTTCCATCATTCCCGTCCCCTGCCAGTGCCCCCTCCTTTTGTGTTGTGGCTGCAGATCTTCTACTCCTTTTGGCATTAAAATGTCATTTTTCTTTTCTGACAGTGGAAGGCTGTGTATACAGGTTCAGGGGTAGTTAACGATGCAGAGACTGAAGGCCATCAAAGGAAATCAGAAAGGATAATTAAAGAAGTTTATCCATCTCTAGTGTGGTGAGGGTAATCTGTGGCTGGAACCACTAAAACCCTTATAGTTACACCTATGGTCTTTAAAGGGTACCTTAATTTTTTTAAAAAGTTTAATTATGTGTAGGGTCTTTCTGGGCATTTTGTTCTATGACTGTATAAGCCTTCATATATGATGTCCTATCATATACATATTGCAATTATGACTGAAACACGATTTACATTTCTGTCTGAGGCTGTGGGTGTGTACGATATGGAGCAGTCTGCCCCTCTCCACCATCAATTACTGATAATGTTCTGCCATTCTGCCAGGAGTAACTATACAATTGCAAGCAAATAACTGAGAAAAGCCCAAGTGACCATAATATATCACATCCTGAAACACTGGACTGCAAATACAAGGCAAATACAAGGCAAATACATGCAATAAATCAGATATAATGCAAGAAAAAAAACAAAAATACAGTCTATGAACACAGTCAGGAAAGCTGCTGCTATCTGTGAATAATATCCCATCTGTATCCACACAAGCAGCCAGAAGTAGATATGAGTACATAGCAGACTTTTCTCACATTATAAGCTGTGAGATTTGTAGAATCATCAGTTTTTTGGACACGTCAACAGTTTGCAGACATGTCTGCGCAGGCTGTGAGCAGAATCAACCCCTTCGCCCCCATTCACTGTGAAGAGAGAAAAGGAAAGCCCTCTGCACTCACTGAGATAAGAAAGACGGAATGGAATGTATCTATGGACAGACATCCTTAGGAGTGAACAGTAAATCAGCTAGAAGGGAGACACCTAATGTCAGGAACTTTAGAGAGGTTTTTCAGGCAGAAATCAGCCACATTTTTAATTAAAGTGTATTACATTTTGGTCCAGAATTGTACACTCTATGAAAGGAGGGTAAGTTGTCTGAAAAGTTAGTGGCCATTTAAGTCTCTTGGGCCTAAGAAACCTACCTGGATGTGTATGTATTGAGTCTCTACAAAGGATGAATGAAAAAAAAAATTGCTTTGCCTCTTAAAATCAATGTCTGTTTTGTGTATGTGGAGCGCCTGGTATTGCAGCTTAGCTCAACTGAAGTGAAAGAATCTGAGTTGCAATACCAGACATAACCAGATCTATCTATCTATCTATCTATCTATCTATCTATCTATCTATCTTTATAGTACTTGCATACAGGTGGTCTTGAGGTTGTCTAAGATTTGACATTCAATGCCCTGTCCCATAAGCTACACCTGGCCCCCACTGATCAGTCACAAGCAGACAGCTCTGTACATTGTGTAGTAGCCATGCTACACTATTGTTGTTCAACTCTTATAGACTTGAATGAGAGCTGATCAGAAGTACCTTAGCATTGTCCGTAACACAGCTTAAGGAGCTGTAAGCTACTTACTCCCTGCAGCTTCAGTAGTCTGGCTGTCGGACCCCACAATCTGATATTGATGACCTGTCCTAAGAATTGGCCATAAATACCAAGCCTTAGCCAACCCCTTTAAGTGAACAGACCCCACGATCCACCACTTTGCATCTCCCGTATAAAGTCCCTGCCCCTTACACTGTTATATTTATTTCGCTCCGAGCTCCTTCCCAGCATCTGCCGGATCCTTATTGAGTAACTGCATCATTTGCAATGTTTAATATTCTAAAACAACAGTATCATTTTTCTGTCCTGCTTATAAAGGACACATAGTAGTGATCCATAAAACAATACCAATATAGAGCAGATTAAGGAACGTATTTAATATTTTTTATTGCAGACTAGGGATACAAAACGTTTAACAGGGAGTATTAAAAATAAATTTGACAAAAAATAATTTGCGATAACATCAGCTATGCTAGTCTTGTGCCATTTATCTCCTTTCTGTGGGCAGATAGCGTTACTTTTATAATTGCGTGGTGTAACTAGGTTTTCATATTAAGTGCTTAATTATGCTTTTGTTTAGCATAAAATTACTATTATAGTCTTCTTTATAATTCATCATAAAGAGGGCAAAAAGAATCGAAGAAATATTTGTGAGAGGAAGAGCACTCACTAGACACGGTGGAGAATTGTTTATTAAAATGGAACAGATGTACGCCATGTATGATTTTGTCGGTAAATTTACCTAATTTAAGGTGTCCGAGCACGCTGAGATACTGCAGCTGATATCAGGCGACGGATACGTGTGGCCTCCAAACTAGATTCTTGAAAGATAATGATCCTTTCACACCTGAGAGGATTGTCATCGAGAATGTAGCAGCAGTCATCTCCGGAAAACAACAACATTCTCCACTGAGCCAAAAATATTGGAAGGAAGATGAACGGTTGGCTCACCTCTGATGTGGTCACATTGAACCTTTAGATGATCAACGTAACATAGGTTCAAGCTTAAAGGGGTTTTCCTACAAAAGCAATTTTGGATATTGGATGAGTGGGAGTCCAACTGCTCAGAATGGAGAGGTGGTCGGGCAGCATGTGCATCACTCTATTCATTTGAATGGGAGAAGCAGAGACAACTTTACTTCGGCTATTGCCGGCATTTCCATTGAAATGAATGGAGTGGTGGACACTCTGCCCGACCACCACTCCATTCAGAACAGGAGGTCCCCCATTCTTCTAATCAGTGGGGGTCTGAGCAGTCGGACCCCTACTAATCTGCAAGTTATCATCTATCCTATCTGGGGTAATATCAGATCTGTAGGTTTATGACACCCAGCACTCCCATTGATCAGCCATTCTCAGCATCTGATACACAGATTATAGAGCAGGAAACAGACATCTCTGGGTTACTGCCGCTTAGCTCCCATTCAAATGAATGTGAGCTGATCTGGCCACTACACAGAGAACGGCGCTGTCTGCTTCCTGCTCTATTTTCTGTGTATCAGCTGCTGAGAACAGATGATCGATGAGGGTGTTGAGTGTCGGACACCCACAAATTTTTTAGGATAGGTCATCAATATTTTTAGCCCATTTAAGGATTCATTCATCCAAATCATAGACTGCCAATCTTTGAGTAGATATCTAGATCATAGCAACAGGATGTAACAAAAATAATCTGCTAGTTTTCAAAAATTCAAAAAATGTCTTCACAGCTTCAATGGGAGCTCATAGATCTCTCCAGCAGTAAAAGTATAATGAATGTGTTAGAAAATCTATACTGTATCTATAGTATAGCACCAGAGATGTACGTTCACCAGAACTGGAAAGTCACAGGTTCGAGAAGTGAAAATAATCATGGGGCACTTTAAATGACACTTCAGAGCCTGAGATCTCCACAGCTGCCAAAGTACCCCAAGACTTGACTCACATTGCAAGTGTGTTTACAGTGCCTTGTGAGAGTATTGGGCCCCCTTGAACTTTTCAACCTTTTGCCACATTTCAGGCTTCAAACATAAAGATATAAAATTTAAATTTTTTGGTGAAGAATCAACAACAACTGGGACACAATCGTGAAGTGGAACTAAATTTATTGGATATTTTAAACTTTTGTAAAAAATAAAAAACTGAAAAGTGGGGCGTGCCAAATTATTCGGCCCCTTAAGTTAATACTTTGTAGCGCCACCTTTTGCTGCGATTACAGCTACAAGTCGCTTGCGGTATGTCTCTATCAGTTTTGCACATCAAGAGACTGAAATTCTTGCCCATTCTTCCTTGGAAAACAGCCGGAGCTCAGTGAGGTTGGATGGAGAGCGTTTGTGAACAGCAGTTTTCAGCTCTTTCCACAGATTCTCGATTGGATTCAGGTCCGGACTTTGACTTGGCCATTCTAACACCTGGATACGTTTATTTGTGAACCATTCCATTGTAGATTTTGCTTTATGTTTGGGATCATTGTCTTGTTGGAAGATAAATCTCCGTCGCAGTCTCAGGTCTTTTGCAGACTCCAACAGGTTTTCTTCCAGAATGGCCCTGTATTTGGCTCCATTCATAATATTGCACGCCCCACTTTTCAGTTTTTTATTATTTACAAAAGTTTAAACTAACCAATAAAATTCGTTCCACTTCACAATTGTGTCCCACTTGTTGTTGATTCTTCACCAAAAAATTTTAATTTTATATCCTTATTTTTGAAGCCTGAAATGTGGCAAAAGGTTGAAAAGTTCAAGGGGGCCGAATACTTTCGCAAGGCACTGTATGTTGCTGGATATAGCCATGCACAGTGACAAAAACTACCACAAAGCTGCTTTATGATATTATGAGCAGAACCTGCAAAATCGCCTGTTCAAGTATGGTCACGTGACCGTATCCTCTGTGTAGGTCCTGATGCCAAAGAGAGGAGCAGGAAAGAGAGCATGAGTGCCATATAAGTTTATGGGATCTGTACTGGTTTAGTGGGTTTGCGCTGAAATTTATGTTTAGGGGGTCTAGAGTCTGAATTTATTTTGGAGGTCTCAATTGGAGTATGTACAGTATTAGTTTAGGGGTCTGGTCTATGATTTGTGTTTATGTTGCCTGGGATCTGAACTTATTTTTGTGGTCTACCCTAGGTCTGTAGTATGTGTAGTCTGTGGTCTGGATTTATTTAGGTCTGGTCTGATTCTTTAATTAAGGGTCTGCTTTGGGAGTTTGGATTTATTTAGGGGATCTAGTCTGGGTCTGTATATTTAGAGAGTCTGGATTTGGTTGAGAGTCTGCAACGGTGGTGCCTGGTCTGAGGACTGTGGTATTTTAGTGGTCTGAGGTCTGTAGTTGTTTAAGGGGTTGTATTTCTTCCTAGGTCTGTTTTTATTATGGCGTTTGGTCTGCAGTCTGAATTCAATTTGGGTCTTGGGTCTGAATTAATTTAGGGTCAATCTGGAGTCTGAATTTATTTTTACAATGACAAAGGTTGTGAATGGCTGCAGAAGTGAAGAGGCAAAGATGTCCCAGCAGCAAACTCTGCAGTCATTGGGAAAAGGTGCTATGGGCCACATATAGAAGCAAAGGAAAAAGATGTACAATCAGATGAGACGTCGCCTGTGAGTCACTGGATTTAGAGAGCCGTCACCTTTCCTGACATGACTGTTATAGTAAAATCTAGTATTCCACAAAAAGACTTTCTGTAGCCCAGGCCTAATTGAAAAGTGGACGTTACCATTCTCCATGATGATTGGAAACCATCAGAGCATTGGGGGCATAGCCCTATGGAAAAGAGAATGGTAGCGCAGAGCTGTCAATGCTAGCACACAACGGTGATGATGTCTTCAGATACAGTGTAGCAAGTTATATATATACAGTACAGACCAAAAGTTTGGACACACCTTCTCATTCCAAGAGTTTTCTGTATTTTCATGACTATAAAAATTGTAGATTCACACTGAAGGCATCAAAACTATGAATTAACACATGTGGAATTATATACTTAACAAAAAACTGTGAAACAACTGAAAATATGTCTTATATTCTAGGTTCTTCAAAGTAGCCACCTTTTGCTTTGATTACTGCTTTGCACACTCTTGGCATTCTCTTAATGAGCTTCAAGATGTAGTCACCTGAAATGGTCTTCCAACAGTCTTGAAGGAGTTCCCAGAGATACTTAGCACTTGTTGGCCCTTTTGCCTTCACTCTGCGGTCCAGCTCACCCCAAACCATCTCGATTGGGTTCAGGTCTGGTGACTGTGGAGGCCAGGTCATCTGGCGTAGCACCCCAGCACTCTCCTTCTTGGTCAAATAGCCCTTACACAGTCTGGAGGTGTGTTTGGGGTCATTGTCCTGTTGAAAAATAAATGATGGTCCAACTAAACTCAAACCGGATGAAATAGCATGCCGCTGCAAGATGCTGTGGTAACCATGCTGGTTCAGTATTCCTTCAATTTTGAATAAATCCCCAACAGTGTCACCAGCAAAGCACCCCCACACCATCACACCTCCTCCTCCATGCTTCACGGTGGGAACCAGGCATGTAGATTCCATTTGTTCACCTTTTCTGCATCGCACAAAGACACGGTGGTTGGAACCAAAGATCTCAAATTTGGACTCATCAGACCAAAGCACAGATTTCCACAGGTCTAATGTCCATTCCTTGTGTTCTTTAGCCCAAACAAGTCTCTTCTGCTTGTTGCCTGTCCTTAGCAGTGGTTTCCTAGCAGCTATTTTACCATGAAGACCTGCTGCACACAGTCTCCTCTTAACAGTTGTTGTAGAGATGTGTCTGCTGCTAGAACTCTGTGTGGCATTGACCTGGTCTCTAATCTGAGCTGCTGTTAACCTGCAATTTCTGAGGATGGTGACTCAGATGAACTTATCCTCCGCAGCAGAGGTGATTCTTGGTCTTCCTTTCCTGGGGCGGTCCTCATGTGAGCCAGTTTCTTTGTAGCGCTTGATGGTTTTGGCCACTGCACTTGGGGACACTTTCAAAGTTTTCCCAATTTTTCAGACTGACTGACCTTCATTTCTTAAAGTAATGATGGCCACTCGTTTTTCTTTACTTAGCTGCTTTTTTCTTGCCATAATACAAATTTTAACACTCCATTTAGTAGGACTATCAGCTGTGTATCCACCTGACTTCTGAACAACACAACTGATGGTCCCAACCCCATTTATAAGGCAAGAAATCCCACTGACAGGGAACACCTGTGAAGTGAAAACCATTTCAGGTGACTACCTCTTGAAGCTCATCAAGGGAATGCCAAGAGTGTGCAAAGCAAAGGGTGGCTACTTTGAAGAACCTAGAATATAAGACATATTTTCAGTTGTTTCACACTTTTTTTTTAAGTATATAATTCCACATGTGTTAATTCATAGTTTTGATGCCTTCAGTGTGAATCTACAATTTTTATAGTCATGAAAATACAGAAAACTCTTGGAATGAGAAGGTGTGTCCAAACTTTTGTTCTGTACTGTATATATATATACAATGTCGCTTATGTAATTTAACTTAAATGGTAAATGGTAAAAAAAATCTATGGCAGAATTGCAGGGTTTTTTTTTTCCAGAATTGCTCATCATTATCGATGGTAAAAGTAAAAGTTATAGCTCTTAAAATGCAGTGATGAGCAAAGCAAACAAAAAAAAAAAAAAATGACACCTACCATGCAGCACTATAGAGCCATAACTACTGCTTCTAGGAAACCTATAGGCAGTGAGAACTTATAGGGACTCTCTTTCCACAGACATTGCAATGTTAGCAACTAAGGAAGTTACCCTTAGTACAAGTTATACAAGGACGGCTGAGGAACAAGTGCCAGACTCTTATCTTTTTTGATGGGTATATGTGATGATGTGAACAGGCACTAGGAATAAGATCAAATCTAACTTATGGAACATTTTATAAACAATTACATTACATTTTGTCCACTCATCTCCATGGTTATAAACAAACTAATGTTGTAGTCTAATCCTGCCCTACTCAGCTTCTTATTACTGTAACATATATGTAGTAGAGAAAAAGTAGATCCTGGCACCCCCGTGACAGAGTAATGGTGGGTTAGTAAGGTAATAGAACAGTACTAGGCTGTTCAGATAAGGCTTGCTGCTGCTCTTACCCAGTGACCATCCAAAACTAGTTTGGTGGTAATGTAATACAGATATCTGCAAATATTTTATTGATACACCCTTACTTGCAGCGGTCAACCATAATATCCCAGTTTTTTTCCCTACTTTTTTCTGTCTTATAAACATATATTCGGTTATAATCATTTGTCAGTAAGCCAGCAGTCTGACTTCCCCGTGAGCATACCCCTAGGCTCAGCTAAAGGTCTAGGGTATTTCATATGTTGGCAAGAATCCCGATGGACTTCCAGTACATAGGACAAAAATGCAGGGTATATACACGTGCATCTCAATAAATTAGAATATATTTGAAACGTTTATTTAGTTCAGTAATTACATTAAAAAAGTGACCTCCTATATTTTCTAGATTCTTTACACAGAGTCTTCTATTTCAAGTGTTTTATTTCTGTAAATGTTGATTATGGATCACAGGTAATGAAAACCCAACTCTAAGAAAAGTAGAATATTGTAAAAAAGTTCAGTCTTGTAAATTCAGTGTCACCTGCCAAGGTTTCCTAAGCCTTTAAATGGTCCCTCAGTCTGGTTCAGTAGGACACACAATCATGGAAGACGCTGATTATGGATTGTATTACTGAATTACTGAAATGAATGAACGTTTCACAGATATGCTAATTTACTGAGATGCACCTGTAATGTGTTTTAGGATTTTAATCTCAGGTTTGAGATCTTATACTAGAACACACAACATCTAGGTACTGTCCTGCTAGGTCCTTCCCTCTCAATTCAACCAAAGAACTACTGCATTTCTTGGTTTGGGCACACGACCATCACTGCATAGTATAGGATTTATTTGTCTCTAATTGTCTACCTGGCTCATTAAGTATTGTGATGGGAAGGACTCGTACTGACCAACTGGGACAGAAGGAAGGGTGGGTTTCTCCACTTAGGACTATCCATAATAGTCCCTTGACAACAGGCTGCTCACAAAGTGTCCACCTGCACTTTGTTTGTTCAGCGATCGGCTGAAATCTGTGGAATAACCTGGCAGCGCCACCACAAGGCAAAGTAAGCATTACACAGTGCATGTTGAACTCAGTAGGGTGACTGTGTATTTCAGGAAAGGATAGGTCCTCCAGAACTAGACATACTGTTTGTAACTGCTCAAGAGATGAGGATGCTGAACAAAGGCTTTGCTATATTAAAGGAGGTTTTTTTATTTTTTTTTTTATTTGTTAATGCCCTAACCTTAAGATAGGATATCAATTAAAGACCAGTCGTGGTCTGAATGTTGCAGGTGATTGGTGGGGGGCTCAAGTCATGACCTACCCTAATAATAAGTCATCCAATAAGCCTAGAAAACCCCTTTAACTCAGAATTTCCTAATAGAGTATATAAAAATAAGTTTTCTAACGTACTCTGTCCTGCAATGTACAGACGCCACATTAATTTGAATGTAAATATGTGTATTGCTTAATTTCCCCTGCGGTGGCGCTGCAGGGAAACTGCACACATATAGCCAGGTCGTGCCACAGATTGCAGATGATCTCTGGGGCATCCGAGAGGGACACTCTGTTATCAAACTTTTGTCAGGGTAATTTTTCTAACAAATAAGTGTTACATAGTTACATAGTTAGTATGGCTGAAACCAGACATATGTCCATCACATTCAACAAGGGGATGGGAAAGGGCATGCCAGTCTATACATTTCCATAACCCTCAACATGGGTATTTACTGGGGAAGTTAAAAGACCTAATTCAAAACCAGATATCGGGTCTTAGAAATTTCACCGACACCTCCATTTCTGGTCTGGTTCTGACAAAGGGCCTCAATTCAGAACCCAAAGTAGCCCCTTCTCTGGCAGGAGAACCCATTCATAACGTCACCGACAATGTCATAGGAGGGCGGACGTTCTCTGTCACGTTACCTGGTGCTGGAGGTAGTGGAGGTGCTGAGGTCCAGTATTTCCCTGGACAATCCCTTGAATGGGTTTTCCCTGGACTATGATAATGATAACCTTAGTATAGACCATCACTTTTAGATTGGTAGAGTCTGACACCCAGTAACCCCACCATTTAAAGAGCTTGTAGTATTTGGCTGAGCTCCACTTCCTCTTCTCAGGCCAGTATATTCATGCCCATTGGTCACACGGCAAAGTTGCAGCTCAGTCCCATTCAAATGAATGGGGCTGAGCTGCAATACCAAGCACAGTCACTATACAATGTACACCACTGTGCTAGGTAAGAGGCTACCACACTTGTCCAAACACCGCAACCCCTTTAATCAGCTGATCTGTAGGGGATCCAGGTGTCAAACCTCCATCTATCTGATATTGGTGACCTATCCTAAGGACATGTGATCAGTATCATGAGTCTTACAGAACCCCTTTAACCTTGAAAATCCATAGCCTTATTATATATGTAAAAAAGTAACAAAAAAAATAAAATAACAGAAAATCAGTTATAAATAAGTCTAAATGTGGCAACAACCCGTGTTCAGTGATGAATCTCCTCTATGCCGCAATGCAGAAAATGTCTCTTATAAATAATTATGACGGCAATCCTAATACTCATTTAGAATTACTATATGACATTTATGCCATACTGTTGAAGGCCATAAACTGTCCTAGTCCTGTTCTCAGTAATGGCTGTGACAGCTCTGCCAACACCAGGGGGTTCTCCTAAAACCGGAGCAGCCGCCCATCAATCCTTGATCTATGTTAGGAAGCAGCATGGTATCATATTAATGCTTGTTGCTGCAATCCACCTCAGACGATTTGTATAGAAAAATACATTGTGCATTTGCCAAAAATAATTAAACAGTGTATGCATTACATCTGCCATCCAATACCGCAATAACATGTCAAGTTTCCTTCCTAATAGAACATTGCGCTCTTCCAATGTAACTGGCAAAACTCCATAGCAGTCCCATCTCCCATAATGTCGCAGGTATCGCGGGTACCACGACAACCTCTTCGCCCTGCTCCTTAGTTGCAAACAACTTTTTTTTTTTTTCTTTGCAGCTCGAAACTCATTTGCCGCTAATTGTCCTGAATATTTTGCCAAAAAAAAAAAAAAAAAAAAAAACTGAACTTATATAACAAGGTAATGTCAACAATGAAAAACTGCATGATAAAATCCTATCCAAAAGTGAAAAATGCTAATTTTGTCTCATTTAGCAGCTGGATACAGAAATGCTCATTAGTTTTAAGAGGGTTAATCTTTTTAACTTTTGCATATTGATATGCCAATTATGCCTAATTGTACAAGAGGCATCCGTCAAGGTAATAGTGCAGAAACACATGAAAGTTATTAAGTATATCCCAACATGTAATAAAGTAGGTGTTAATTGGTAGCTGAGTTCTGCAGGCTATTGAGGTGGATAATTCATTGCGAAATGGATCACTTGTAATTTCTCGACATAATTCCTTTTGCAGTCTCACGCTGTGATGTTTTCATGCTTGTCAAAAAACAACTGCAGCCGGGTGCCTTTTGTTAAACACAGGCAATAAAATATGTTTGGCTTCATTAAATATACTTAACTTTTTAACTTTTTTTTTTTTTTTTTTTGAAAGGTATTTGTCCTGGTCAACGAATGCTGTCAATGGAAGATCACTTGCCGACCAAACGGGAACTAAGCGCTGCGACTTTGCGCAACCAATTAAAAAGTAACTTTATGTATTATTCCATGTCAATGGACTTGGATTATAGTATTTAATGCGGTGTACACTATGGCAAAATTCACTTTTTTTTGTTGCATGAACTTTTTGAGATAGTATTCATTAGCAGAGTGTTCCCTAAGTCATATACTTTAGATTTCAGACGGCCGTCACGCAACCCTCTGATTCTATAGCCATAGGTGGTATTAATGTGTCTGTAACAACCTATACTCTAAAAATAAAACATTATTTATCCCGCACGGATGCATCAATACCAAATATGGCTACTTATTCTTCTTATTATTGTTATTATTTTTTTTATTTTTTATTTTTCTCTGTTACCAAAAATATATATTGGGAAAAGGACTATTTATGTTGTTTTATTGAATTATTTCTTTAATAAATTGCATCTTATTTTTTTTTTTTTACATTTGCACTTAGTCCTATAGTTAGATTTGAACAAGTGGCATTATGGTTACTATAGTACATTGCAATGCTTCTGCATTGCAATATACTATTGTTTAACGAAAAATGAAAGTAAACCTATGAGGCTCCTGATGTAATAATATGTCATGGGGCAGGAACTGGTTAATTTCCAGTACACTACGTCAGGGTTCACTTATTTTTTGCATGGACTTTTTGGACAGGAGCACAACTAAAGACTTTCAGTCCCTGGTGAAAAAGATTCAGCTTGGGTCCTTCCGCTTAATTCTCGGGCCCAGAACTCCATGAAGACAACATGTCTATGCACATAAGCCTCCCATCGTTCCCATTTGTCGGTGCCCTCCACGTATTACTCATCCCCCCTTTTGTGCCACAGCGTCACCCACAGACTAGCTCCTTGACTATATGTTGCTGACCAACTGCTATTTACAAAACAAAGTGTTAATTTTCTCCTTTCTGACAGTGGAAGGCTGTGTATCATAAATCTTCTCACTCCAGTGCACCAGAAGGCAGGGGGAATAAATTTACGAAGCACAAATTGCCAGCGATCAAAAGAAAAGATATCAAAGGAGTTCAACAAGCCCTGGTGTGGTGCGGGTAACCTGTGGGCCCCCTTGATTTCTGGGCTTGGTCACAGCTGCAACCACTCCAGCCACTATAGTTACATCAGTGTTTTTGGGATGGTATTCATATCCAAAGTGTTCCATAAGACTGGCCATTTCATTCTTGATGGTGTAGCTCATACGATCGATCCCACCATCAAGATTAATTAAACTGCTCAAAAAAAGAAAAAAAAAAAGTTGGCTGATGATCGACCAACAGTCAGCCAAAATCCATCACAGTTGATCTGCTATGCAGGCTAGAGTCTTCCATCGTCAGTTTCTAATGACCGCTATCTACATATCACATCATTCATCATTTGCCATTTTGGCTATTTTGGATGATTAAAATCTAGTGTGTATGACCACCTTTAGGCTAATGGAGCTCTGGTGGTTCTACATGTGAAAATCTCGTGGGGCATAGGTACAGATACTGGATGTCCAACCTTATCTTTCTGCAAATTTATCCATTATCACAACATCATTATCACATCACAACCACTTTGTGACCACATACAGACACATATAGCAGCAGGAAATCATGTTTTTTTTTTCAGAGCTGGTTATTTCAGGCCACTAATCTCGTGATGTGGTGAACCAAGGGGAGAGGTAATGAAGGACATATCTATATATAACTCTGTCTGCCATCATAGAGTTGTTGTATGTGGAAATACATCATGGCACGTGGCACATAAAATAGGAGGCATACAGAGGTTTAGTAAGAGCCCACAGAAGTCTAGGTGTGACTATTATGGCTTGATACAGCCATGTGCTTGAGACCTATGGAGAGGGTACTCCAAGTAAGTTGTTCTATATAGTCATTCAGGGCACAAAACCTTGTACATAAAAGAACCACCATGGCCACTACCACTACTGTCCAGGTGAAAATATGCCTCTGTATCATGTCAGAAAGATATAACCGGAGCCCATAGAAGTCTATGAATGCCTATTATGATTCTGTACATTAATGCTAAGGAAAGTGTATATACATAGAACACTCTAATCAATAAGGTTCCTGATACTCGTAGACCGAGCCTACCCTATATCCAATGCAAAACGCAACCACTATGGAACAATAGTAGTATAATGCTGTACCGTGTTAGCCATTGAAAGTAGTGGAAGAGTGAAGAAATCAGGCGATACCTTTTAGAGGCTAACTGAGTATATTTATAAGTAAGCTTTCAGGAGTACTAGCTAGCTCCCTTCATCAGACATGGTGTGATACAAGAACTGAAAATTCACAGATTTTTATACACATGGTTTTCAAAGCATTTTAGAGTCCTTAAAAAAATGCAATCTAAGTAGAGAAGTTATTTACAACAGGTAAAAAAAAAAACAGTCTGGAAACTTGTGGTGCGTGACGGAGGGATCAGTAATTCTTGCTGTTATCTGTTTGCTATCAGGAGGTGATTTGTGTCCCTCACAGTTCATACATAGTGTGACTTGAAGCTGGCATGAATATTGAGTTCAGTTCATGGTTCATACATAGTGTGACATGAAGCTGGCATGAATATTAAGTCCAAATTGCAGAGTTTGAAATTTTTGCATTATGCAAAATTGAGATGAGACATAGGAGCAGATTATCTTCAAGTCCTTCTGATGCTACTGAAGGGATCAGAGGGATCATTGAGGGGAAGAGAACTGATACAGATGAATCAGGGGCATAACCAGAGGGGCTGCAAATATTGTGGTCTCACGTGGGTTGTAGAACTTGAGGACTTTTTTTCCGATGAGGAAACAATATTACGAATAATGTGTTATACAGTAGTTGGGTGCCCTGTTACAAATTTTGCATTTGGTCCCTAGAGCATTTGTAATAAATAAGTGTACAGCAGTGACGACTGACTCCAATGACACTCCACTGCTTTATATAACTTTATATTATTGAAACTTCTCCAATAGTACACATGACAGAACTTACGTAAACAGGTAATAAGTTACACTATGCAGATGTCATGTCTTCGCAAGCACACCTGTATGGAGGAAGTCTCCTTCTCCTCCTACTCATAGTCTCCTGGGATCACCGTGACTTCTATCCTTATCCTAATATGTGTAGAAGCTGATGCTTGGTTTATCAGTTTTACAGTCTCTCAACAATGTGAAGAAGGATTACTACTGGACACTCTGCACACACTTGGAATCATTAGCAGTCACTCTCTCTGTATCTTCATCACCTTGTCTGCACAGACTTGCAGACCCACAGAACTACAAATTTAGGTTCTCTGTCCATAACTTTGAGCACTTCAGAACACCTCCATTCTTGTGCTCCGCTGCTCCTGAACTGCACTGACTGCATAGCCCGCTTTCTTTTCTCCTCTGGCTATATCTCAAGGTGCCCAAAAATGAGAAAACTGTCTCCCCCAGTTCCTTCACTATACATGTTATACACCCAAAATCTGAAATGTCCTCACAAATGACTCCCTGATCTATTGTTCCTGCATGCGTTCTGTTAGTTTATGTCTTTTTCCAGGATACTCATCCCTTTCTAAACCAACGAGGTCCCTGTTGGTTCATGCTCTGGCCATGGCTTTATACTGGGGCCCATGGTGGCCACTGAGACATTGACAACAGATTTATTAAAAATGTCATTAAAAGTCAACATTGTCAGTACAAATGCAGGGTGGGCACCTGAAACAAGGCTTGCAGAAACTAAGTATACAAGCCATGACTGTCGAGATACAAGAAATGACTGTTGGCAGGTGCACAAACTAAGCATTTTTCCAATGATGCAAATTTGGGACGCATTGTAATTTTATACACAAACTCAAGATATCAGAATATATTAGTAAGACTATGGTTTGCTCTCTTACTGGCTTTGTTGCCTCTGCAGCATCAATAAGGACCATAGATTTGCTCTGGCTCAGTCGATCATGTTGTAAATTGGTACTTTTGATCCTCATCTGTACGGCACCAGCATTTCGTGACGATGGTGACTTCTCTTCTGGAGACTGGGGAGGTGCCTTGATATAAAAAAGCATAAGATACAATGATGGCAGGTAAATAACTCCTTCATAGCAATAGTTGCAATATAACATATATGAGATATTACATGGAAGCAATGCACATGTCTATGGAGGACAGGTTGACTGCTGGTGGTGGTGGTGGTTGTGCGTTGGAAATGAAGAGGAAAACTGCCCCCTAGTTTTATCCTGAGATTCATACCAGCTTTAGGATCATGAACCACACCTCAAGGTTTATCATCATGACTTAAAGAAGAAAATTGAGTGATAGGCGAGACTCGCAAAATTTCTTTTGCCAATATTTATGAATTTTCCTGGGAAAATTTGTCTCAGACCGAACTTATTTGGTCCAAACTGAAAGTGCAGGGCAAAGTTGATTATTCCACCCTTGGACTTCTTCAGGTCCCAGAGTAAAAATTCAGAGACCAGGGAAGGTTTAAAAAAAAAAATCATATTCGCTTTTCCTTGGCTCTTCGGCAGTATCCTCTGGTTTTCTGGCCTTCTTCCTGGTCCGTCCACTATGTCTTCCAGGCCCTAAGTCACTGTATCACTATAGTCTGATGACGTTGACCCCCTACATGACCAGTAAGGTCCAATCACAGTCCTCAGCAGTGACCTGAGGACAGGAAGACATGGCGCCTAGCCCAGAAAGTAGACCAGAATGCCAAAGGAAGCTGCCGTGGAGCCCAGTAAAGGTGAGAAGTTTTTTTGTGTACCGCCCCAATTATTATAGCCTGCAGAGTATGTGAATGAGGCATCTATGTACTTGCTCCATTCACTGCTATGGGGTGCTAGGACTGAAATCTCCGACAGCCCTAGAAGCCACATAGAAGTGAATGGAGGACCGGTCACTCAAGCATACTGATGCTTCATTCACATGGAGGATGCCTTGGAAATTTGAGTCTGATTCTTGAGGGATGCAACGGTCGGACCCCCAGTGATGTGACACGTATCCCCCATCCTAGATAGAGGAAGGGTGCCTCTAATAGGAAAACCCCTTTAACCACAACTGTGCAGATGTTGCAAAGCTGAGTTTCTCGGAAAACTGTTTATTTTTCTCCATTAATGAAATTTATTGAAGCTTCATCTAAATTCCCATATACAAGCACGGATAACACAATGTGACATGACCATACATTATACCACATGACAAAGTCAGACCTGCTATATAGTAAGCGTGCATTATATATTGTTATATCATGCTCGTGACTCTTCAGCACTGCTCGGTTTTGTGGTTCCGGGTGGAGTTACCTTTCTCTGCTTCATTGCATGCAGTTTCACTTTTCGTCACGGCACCTTTCACACCACTAACACCTTTATGGGTCTCCTGCAGATATTGTTTCACATATTGTCATTAACCTTTTATTTGTCTGATTTCTTTTACTATGTGAATTAATATACAGTATGGACGATCTCAAGTGCGAGGATAAGTTATCAAAAGTGCATTTATATAGTCTAGAGAAGAGAAGGTGGCGGGGTGGGGGATGATATCTTTATATAAATGTGGAAACGCTCCTTATACTGTAAAACCTACTGCAAAACATTATTTGTTCTACAGACCCAAGAGAGAATGTGGGGTCACTGCCCATAGTCTAAGAAAATGGAGTTTGGAAGCGTTACTTTACTCTCCGGACTGTAAAGTTATGGAACATGCTCCGGCAGCGTATGCTGATGGCGCGCTATACAGGGAAGCCTCGCGGTATTAGTTTTGGGGGAATATTCATGAGGTTCATCTGCAAGTTTCAGTTTCCGAACCGGAAGTGCTATTATTATACTGTGGTTTTTCTTCAGACCCAGAATATAATAAGCAGAGGCCCAGGGGATGTGCGGACAAAGTAAAAAACACTGATCCTCACCTTTCCTCACCTCTCCCGAGCCTTCTTTCCCGGTGTTTTGTCTTCACTCGCGGCCCCTTGTGACCTCTTGCAGCCTATTCCAGAATATTTTCCAACATCATCTACCCACATGACCACTGAGGCCCAAGCACAGGTCTCAGCAGTGACCCTGGGGCTACTGACATCAGAAAAGACACTGAAAAAGGCCACAAAAGGCTCCAGAAAACGACTAGACGCTCAGGAGAGGTGAGTAAATGTGAGCATCTGGGTTTCCTATTTTGTCTGCACATGCCCTGGGCCTCTGCTTATGAAATATTATATAATATAATAACGATTTGTGGGTCGGGATCCCTAAAAATTCGGGCTTTGGAGAAATTCAAACTTTTTAGAAAGTTTGTAACAAACCCAGCTCATCTCTACTACTGGTATTAAAGGGTTTTTGGGTGAAAAATATTTATGACCTGTTCCTATATTCTTTTGATTGGTCATTCATATCAGATTGATGGGGGTATGGCTCCCGGCACCCTCACCATTCATCTGTTCTCTGCGGTTGATACTTAGAGAATAGAGCAGGAAGCAGACAGCTCCGTTCTCTGTCTAGTGGCCAGACCAAGTACTGCAGATCAGATCATATTCTCTTGAACAGATGCTGAGCTGCAATGACTAGATTCAGTCACTACACGGAGAACGGAGCTGTCTACTTCCTGCACCATTCTTTGTGTATCGGCTGCTGAGAACTGAAGATTGGTGGAAATACCAAGTGCTGGACCTCCTGCCGATCTGATACTGATAAATATTTTTAGCCTTGATTGTAGAATGTTACCCAGTAAAATTGGTGCAGCATTTTCCTAATGCAGGATGGAAAGTAACGCAATGATGGTTCTATAAATATGAAAAATTTCAGTTTTCAATTTTCAATTGGACCAGTTTTATACTTCAATTATATCAGCACACAAAAAATAAAATTCCGGTACCCGACACATCGGCTCCATCTGTGCTCCTAACATTCCCATTACAAAACCCACCATACCCTGCTGAACATACTTCCTTCCATGCCTGAGTAAACTTGGTTCATTTCCTTCCTGAATTATTTATAATGAGCGTCGTAGTGCGGTACATAATGTATCACTGAGGGTCACTGAGCCCAGATGCCAGGCAGACACAGCCCATAACACAGGGATGCCATCTGCAGGGGCACTAACTATTACATGTAACTACTATTTGTACAATGTGATGATGTATTATTAGTGAATAACAGCTGTACATGCAATGCTTAATACTAGTACATTTGCTGACAGATGTAAATTGCAGGGACAGAGGTAAAAGCCTAGAGAACTTAAAGGGATTGCCTGGTATAGTGAACCCATTTTTAAGTATTGCATTATGGAAATCTGGTTTACAGTTCAGGACCCTATCTACTAGAGCAAGACTGGTCGTATAGATCAGTGCCGAGGACCCAGCATTGCCCTTCATTACATAGTAATTATTTCAATAAGAACTTGTAATGCTCTATTGCTCCTGTGGAGGTGCTGCAGGGAAATTAAACAGAAGAGGGACATACCTTGAGATCAGTTTATTGTGAGGAGACCCTTGTAATAAAAAATATATTGTCCAAAGCGGAAAACCACTTCAATATAACATACAACTACATATTCAGATTTCAACACTGAGTCATTTGGCTTAAAGGGGTTATCCAAAAAATTGTATTGATAGTTTATCCTTAGACTAGATCATCAATCTGAGATTCATGGGGGTCCGACATCTGGCACCACCATTGATGAACTGTTGTATGCTCCGTACACTGTCCAATGGCTGTACTGCGCTACTGCAGCTGAGTTATACTAGTGTGACCAGGCCACTACATATTGTACAGAGCTACTGTTTTTAATGTCTGTTATTCTCATCCATCATAGGATGAGAGCAACGGACATTAATTGTAGAGGGCAGATGGAGCCTGGAACACTCATGTTAAAAAAAACCTGATGGAAGCTTCCATCATGTTGTTTACATTACAATCAATGGGAATAGACACATATGGAGAGGGCTCCATCTATGTCCATTGGTCTATCATTGTGAAAGTCTGTTGCTCTTTTCCTTTGATGGATGAGAGCAATGGGCATTCACAATGGTAATGTTAACAACCTCTTATAATGTAGGCATTCATATATTTACTGTATCTTTCTATAAATGTAAACCATGGTGGTACCCTTTGGAACACCATTTTGTAACTTTTTGTGCATGTTTGAAGCTTTCTTTGAGCAATTCTTATTTTTAGAGCCTTCAAATAGGAGTTATGTGCAATGGTGATGCAGTGTAAGACAGGACTATTATATGTACAACTCAGATAATAAAACTGGAAGAAGTCCTCCTGTCTTATAAAATAATACATCACTAGAATATACCATCACTTTATGAAAAGTTGGGGTTCCACCTCCTGGATCAGTGTCCTGAAAATGAAGGGGTCACAGCTCTGGTTCCCTGCATAGCCAGGTTTCTGGGAGTGCAGCTCTGCAAGGAAAACGTTGAAAGGAATACAGTGCTAGACTAATTCTATGGCCCCTCCATTCGCAGAGTCATGGGAGTCCCAGAGGTCAGACTTCCACAGAACCAAAAGTGATGGAATATACTAGTGACTAGAGATGAGCGAATCGAAGCTGCAGAAGTGGAATTCGATCCGAATTTCAGGAAATATTCGATTCTCATCGAATCTGAATTTCCTCACGCTTCGTGGTAACGATTCGCATTTAGTTCAAAATGGCTGCTCTACATGGGGCAAGGAACTCTGGGATCACCCACAATGTCATGCATGCAGCCAATCAGCAGCCACCTCTGTGATGTCACATCTCTTTAACCCCTTCGCGAGCGCACACGGCATGTTTGACCGCTGCATCTAATGTGTTAAATCCCCCCGATCGGTTATGGAGCAGGGTGTTAGCTGTAACTGACAAACATGACCACGGCATCCAAGGGGTTCCACCATTTTGCCGCCCACCCACCCACCCCAGATCTTTGCAGCCAATAAATAGCTGATTTTGGTACGCCTTTCGCCGCAATTTAATTTGGATCGAATAGAATCATATCGCGAAATTCGGCGAAGTTGTCGAATCAAATTTTTGAATACTTCGCTCATCTCTAGTAGCAACATACTGTCACTTGGTGCGAAAACAAAGCAATTGTATCATCCTATACTTTACTATATACTTTACTATTCACACTAGTATCCAGGTACCTTGGTGTCAGTCTTTGGTGGGATTGATCTTGGAGGCTTCCAGGATCTTTCCTTGCTGATGATATTCACATAATATTTCCTTCCAGATGTGTCTTCATAAACTTCCCACTGGTCCAGGACCTGGACTGGTGGGCCCGCAGGACTCGGAGGCTCCAGGATGATATCTTTCACTTCTGGCTAAAAAGTATCCAGGTGGTCTAAGAATGCTGGAAACAAATATTCACTGCTAAGTCACATGTTGGTATGAAGTGTGAAGACATCTAAAACTTCTTATAGGAAAACTCTAGGTAAAGGTTCAAAGAACACTGGAGGCAAAAACCGCATCTTCTGGACTTGGGATGGATTTGGGGAGGGGAGTTAAGGGGTCCACCATCAAGCCACTTTGCCTTGGTCACAGTATTTACATAGAAGGCAAGAACAGCAAACCGAACCCTTGTCCCGGATATACTGTCACCCTGTGCAGAGGATTCCTTAGACTGGATACAATATTTGCAAACCTTCCTCTTTGAGTTATATTAACGCATATAAATAAGGCAAAAGGGGGTCATACACAATTGACAGCTCTCCGCCAAACACATGTTCAGCTGACATCCAACTCATCCCACCTCCACATACATGTCTGGGTTCGCACATATCCTGAACTGGGAGGAAGGAGAAAGCAAGACACCTCTGGCCACAGCTTTTCACCCCATGAACAATATGGTCCATCATGATGATCCCTCATTATCTCCCCCAGTATCTGCTGTTGGGGAGTGTCAGGCAGCCCCATACACAGTAAATGGTCAGTCAGTCCCACTGAAAGCCGTGTGTTTGTCTGGTGCACATCTAATGTGTATGGCCAAGTCTAAGCATGCCAAACCCTTTTGTTAGTTGTACTCTGGATGCTCACTTTCACTCATGCACTCACTTCATGCACATGCACTCTCGGCTCAGAGGTGTATGTGTACTGGACTCATAAAGGAAAACTACTGCTGATCCAACTTTCGGATCCTTATCTTCCCTGACATCTGCCGTTGGGATTAGGATAGCATTAGTTTGCTGGCCAGTCCCATTAGAATCTGTGCATTCGGTGGATACACATCTATATGTATGACTAGTTTAAGACTCTACATTAATGTTTGGTGATCAATGTCAATATGTCACAGTAATATCACAGAATTGCCCAAAATGCACACAATCTCAGTAATTCCCTATGGAGAAAAAAAATTGGGCACATTCATAAGATTTTCAGCCTTGTCAGAATTCTTAAAGTCATTGCCAGCTTAGTATTCTCTAATAAGTAAAGTTGTGGTTATGCCAGATTGTACCCTATATAGGGGGTAACTCGGTGTCATGGTGGAGCCCCAGCTTAGTACTTCATTAATCCACAGATTTTAATATTTTTATAGGACGGAGTTTCAGTTTCACTCTAAGAAGGGAAATTAATGGCGCTGAATCACGCTGAGGTTTTTGGTGAGAGCCCTGGAGCCCAAAGTGACTTTTATCAGAATATCTGAACATCACAATATTCCTGAAACACTATCATTACTTTTTGCTTTCATCAGTTCTTATTTAATGAATTCAGTGTAATATAAAAACATAAAAAATAATGCAATGTATTAGAATATGGTATAATACGCTGAATGGCCATTTTATTAGAGACACCTGAGCTCTCATAGTTGAAGCTTCCCTGTATAGACATTAGATATGTGAATCCCCCAGTGCAGAATAAATACTAGTGGGATCAATTTCAGTGAGAATCCACATTAGATGGGAAAACTGAGGGATATAAGCAACTTGGAGCAAAGTCTGGGCAAATAATAAAGTGGCCATTTGGTATATACCATAATAGAAATTAACACACAAAAAAACTAATATGTGAAACATATCTAAAGGAGTGGTCTGTGACTTTATTTTTTTGGGGGAAAATGTCCACCCAAACAGGGAATGCTACCAAATAATAAAATAATTGACACTTATCAGGTAACTTGCCGTTGTTCCGGGGCTGCCATTCTGGCGGTCCACTGTCTTTGTTAGCTGTCCTGTAGTGATGACATGCTGACTGTTCTACCATCATCGAGGCCAGTGATTGGCTGTGAGTGTGGGGTCGTATACAGGTAGTCTGAACTTCATCACTGCTGAATTGCTAACAAAGACCACCAGGACCATCGCAGTGGCAGGGATTTATCTGCTCAGGAGAAGCTTTTCCTGCTTTGTGGACATATTTTTCACCTTGGACAACCCCTTCAATGAAAAATGACAATACAACTTTTGCATCACATCATGAAGTTGCACACAACTACACATCTAACATCTCACAACTACATCATATGTCAAGTGACATCACAATAGAATTTACTGTGGGCACTATAGTTACTTGTTTCCAATACAGACCCAAACAAGGATGGACCAGCAGAATACAATGGGGATCCTTCAGAGGCCAAAGTTCTAATGCAAAAATGAGCCCCAGGGACCTTGGATGCCTAGGGTTAACCTCTTATGGGAAGATTTTCTATTGGTGATACATCCTATGCATACAATGACTATAAGTGAATGTGCACGTGTTCTCTATAGATATAGAGTCACCCTCAAAATCATCCAAGGAAGCCAAGTCTGATACTAGACCCAATAAAACTGAGGGCTCTTGTCAACTGCAGGGGTCTCTGACTGGCTCTTACCATGGATAGCTTCTGTCAATGAGACGTTCATACAGTAGCTGTTAGCACAGAATAGGCATAACATCTGAGCACTGTACCCAGGGGTGTGCTACAAGGGGTGCAGAGGTAACAGTTGCCCAAAGGTCCCTTTACCCATAAAATAAACCACTATTGTAAATGGCACAAGGTAAGTAGGGTCTATGGCCCAGTGCACAGCAGCAATGCCCGAAGGAAAGATGTCACACCTTTATACTAAGTGCAAGTTTAGGTAATGATTTAAGACTTACTGCTATTAATAATGGAAAATGTTCATCCTGTTTACCAGTCAATTTTTTTGCACCAAAATCCACCGGTCGGCTCCCCATTCATTTGAATGGCAGACAAACTCTTCTTTTTTCCTTTTTTCCACTAGCCAAAAAAAATCAGCTAACGGAATAAAGAAGTGCCTTGTCCAATGTTCAGCCGAGTCTCCCATTGATGTGAATGGGAGTAAAAAACTTTCTCCTGGTTTTCAGACCATATCTTGCATGGTGGGTCCATTGTGTGAATTTACCCCAATAATCCAGATCACCAGAGCAGAATTACAGGAGGAATAAAACTGCACATTACTAATGCAGGAAACATACTGTAGACATATGGCAAGTTGCACAATATTGCCTACTCATAAAACAGAGGTCTTAGCATGACTAGTCAAATGTAGCAGTGCTCGATATGTTGTTGCAAATATATCTAATGGACTTGTCAGAGATGATGTAGCTGCAAATTTTAGTGTCACATTTAATACTGTTGGTATATATATATATATATATATATATATATATATATATACTGTATATTCTTAAATAGCTAAAAGTAGCAGCTGTTAATACATCATGAATTGTTACTTTGGTAAGTTAAGATGATTTATTATGTAACTCTACCTGTAGTCTTACATAAGGTATCATATAATACAACATGACAGTAGCCTGATAGTAACTTAGCTTTGTTGCCCAGCTGCACTATTTATGCAGTATTTCACAATTTCACAGTCAGCGGCAGAACATTGCCCATCTTAGGCCATACATACAACATATTATAGGATATTATACTATACACTTGCTGTGTATCCACTTACCCCGGGATGCTGATCGTCGTTTTTTTCCACGTAATATGTCCTTGCTTAAAAATGAGCAGTTTTTAAGTGACAGAGGAAATCACAAGCATCACATGTACGACACAATCGAGAGGAATCTGTAACTGTTGCTGATTGTAACGAATGCTCTACTGTAACAGGGCGAAAAGCAAACACAACCACTTCCTGCTCTCTGTACTTTACGTATTTCACTTCCACTTTATCTGTTTTGAGACATCAAGACGTTTACTTAGTTCTTGTACTGTCCGGGTTGGCTGACATATTGTGTTGTTCACACTGTGTAAGGTGTCATCATATGGTCTGTGTATTTTAAGGAGAAATAGTGACTTCGGATTCTTCATGTTGGTCACTTCCTTGTTGCCTAACGTATAGTTTATCTGACATCTAAAAGACATAGAAATAACCTGTTATGTCATATTATTATACCCTATACAAGTACACAGCACCACATACAGAGTCTATGCTTTATGGCAGCTGCAAACAATGGAAGTTGATGGTTCGAAAGTGCTCATAGACTAAAACAGCCTCCAGTGAGTAAGATGTGTGCATATGTATCAACCAAGAGGATCAATGCCTGGAGGATGAGAGTAGTAGTCTTCACGGTTGGGCTCATGGTGGCTGTAGTGGACTCGACTATTACTGTCACAGCGACAAAGGGCCTGCAGGATAGAAGATGTTGGTAGTAGTATCCCCCAGAGCACTTTCCTGTCGTAAGTCTCCCTGAGCCTAATGGTGGTTGGAGTGCCATTGATGATGAATACGGGATAGAGGATGCACCACACAGTAGAACACTCATGGGTTACGTGCAGTAATCGAGGCAACAACAACAGCAAATCTTCCATAGGCACAGTTCTTGGAGACCACAAGGCTAGAAGTGAGGCGATGGTACTCCCTGGGATCAGTCAGTGTCTCCTGTGCTGGGATGGTCTTTTCCTCATAAAGTGTGCTCTAAATCTCTCATAAAAATACCATAAAGTATCTGTAATGCCCAGGCTATTGGGTGCAAATTCCAGAAAGGGAGTCCAGCCTGGCCCAAGGCTCACAGATTGGATCATAGCTATGATGTCCATCCAAAATTACTCTGACAGTTTCCGTGACACACACTGGTTCCAAAGAGTGGGCAATGACCCAACTCCAGGTTACACAATGACAGGTGAGCTGACAGGTTGTCAGCCTAACAAGGAACTCCAAGTTCCTCCCTCTTCCTAACTGGGGATGAAGAAAACTCACAGTCTCCTCCCCCTGTTTAGAATATTCTGTCAAGGGCTGCACCATCAGCTAAACCTCGGCCTAGATGGTTTGTCACACTAAAAACAACACAAGTCTTATACAGCAATACCGTGAGTTACAGTGCAAATTCACTTAAAGTGACATCAAATAAGTTCAAATTAAGCAGTTCTTTTCCCAGTGTTCCACTGGAATGCTACATATAGTGTTCCTAGGCAGATCTAGGTGTCAGGATTCTCTATCTGATTGCTACACCTTTAACGCTACCATGACAACCTGGGAAGCTTTTGCAGTTTCAGAGGCTTCCTGGCTTGGTCCAGTTAGCAGCTGAGGAGGCCTATATAAGACCCCGCCCTCATGACACAAGTGCTGACAAATTTTATTTTGCTTCCTACTGTAGTTTGGCTCTCCATCTTGGCTGTGTATACCTGTTTACTTACTGACTTTTGGCTTGCTCTCTGAATTCCCTATTGCTTCCTGATTCTGCAATGACATTTCCATTTGCATTTGTGACCCTTGTCTTGTTTTCCGGATATTGCTCTCGTCTCCTGATTTTATATATTGCGCTCTCTCCTGCTGAGACCTGTTTTCTTGTTTCCACACCATTAAGTTTTACTAAGTATTAGTGTAAGTTTTAGTGGATTTTGTGTGGGTTTCTGCATCAGTGCATTTATTATTGGTACATCTTTCTGTTTGGTGACAAATCAGATTTCCAGATTCAGCACAAGTCCAACTGGCCTCGCAGTGAGTTCGGGTGAAGGTGTCTGGAGGTCTGTCTTGGCTCACATAGGTTTGCTAGTTTTAGATGTCTCTACTGCTCACAGTTATCAGCCAATTTCCTGCTATTGCTTTTGTTGTGGCCTTGCATCTAACTATAACACTAGGAGTCAAGAAGCATTACAGTGTTGTGATCTGTCAATAAAAGTTATGGCTTCCAATGAAAATGAGATGGCTCTGCTGACCTTGTTCCAGTATACACAGCAAAGTAGAAACTGGAGCCACAGGAAAGAGAAAATGAAAGTGCCCTGTAGTGGCCAGTTTGAGAACTGGAATATTTCAAGATTACTATTTTATATTTCCCCAACACAGTAATTCTTCAAGTAAGTAAAATGTAGCAGAAAGCTTTAAGTTCCTTCTGGATCCATTATACCAAATGATAGATATCATCAGTGATCATTCACATCAGTCCCTGTTCCCAATGGGGTCCATTTTAAGTAAATACATACTTGAGTCAATTTCAGAGGAATTCAATTAATCTTTCTTGATATTTCAACTAGAAAAAAATGAGGAGAACCAGGAGGAAATTCACACGTGGGACAAATTTACAAACTCTATGCAGATGTTATCCTTGGTCAGAGTTGAACCCACACCCTGAACATTGCAAATCATTAGTGCTTGTAGAAGTTGTTCATTGGCATATAGGGGTTGTGCCATCACACACAGCTTAGGGGATACGTGTCAGATTTTTGGGGGTCTGGTGCTCCATTCACTTCTACAAGGCTGCCAGGACTGCAAATTCCAGCAACCCCATAGACATGAATGCAGCACCAACTACACAAGGTGGTTCCATGAGGACTTATGGGCTTCTGTTCTCCTGATAGCTGGAGGTCCAAGCGATCCTGTGGATAGGGGATAACTGTCTGTAATGACACAACCCTTTTAAGACTACACTGCTGCTTTGTTATGATATATATATATATATATATATATATATATATATATACGTGTTTCTCCGAAAATAAGACAGGGTCTTATATTATCTTTTTTCTCCAAAAAAAAAAGGGCTAGGGCTTATTTTCAGGGTCGGTCTTATTTTCCAGGCACCAGAGTGAATCAGAATCTTTTCTGTAGTGGAGTGGCTGCATTTGTGGGAACAAGTAGGGGTGGCACCTGATGTCTGGTCACATAGGTAGCTAAGTCCAAAGCATAGTAGTGTCCGGGAGGCGGGGCCTAGGAGGTGGCACTCAGAAGGCAGACTCGGGAGGCCGACTCAGAAGGCGGCACTCTGCAGCGGGTGAGTGTATTTTGCCCTGCTGATACGGGAGGTAGCAAAGCACTTGTCCAGGACGGTTGGGAGTTATGGTATGCCTATTCTCCATCTCTGTGACATCATAACCTGTTACTAGGGCTTATTTTTGGTATAGGGCTTATCTTTCAAGCCTACTCCAAAAACCCTGCAAAATCAAGCTAGGGCTTACTTTCGGAGTAGGGCTTATTTTCGAAGAAACAGGGTATATATGTTATGAAAACTTCTTAAGGCCGGGGCCCCACATGGAGTAAACTGCAGCGTAAACTGCAGCAGAAACGCCATGGAAAAAAACACAGCATTTTACAGTCACTGCAAGGTAGATGAAATTCTAGTGAATCTCATCCACACCATGTGGAAATAAATGCACAGCGGACACGCTGCGGTTTACAAAACCATTGTGGTTTTGAAAATCGCAGCATGTCAAAACCTCTACGGATTTTTTGTGAAAAGCACTGCGGGAAAAACCATGATGTGTTGCCGCCACAGTTTTTTCCACAGTGCTTTTTTGCTGCGGCCCGCTACGTGGGGTTTTAGCCTTACAAACTCTTCATGTTTGTCTTGCACATTTTACAGAGTCATGTGATTGGAGCCTATAGGGGGGAACTTGGAATCCCTGCAGTCCCATATCAGGAGGTTGTAGGTTGCAAGCAGCCAAAATATGATCTTGTGTATGAAGACTAGAGGGTCTTATTGTTTTTACTGTTGGATTGTGCTGTTTTTATGTTTTTTTTTATTACTGTCAGATCTCATGTGATCGGCTTAACAGAAAATAAAAAGATTAAAATAAGCTCAGAGATATTATCTCTGAAAGATCTTACTTATTGAGTTCCTCTATGATATCTCAGTACAGCGAGATAACAAGTCACATGTAGTGAATATTATCGTTTTCTGTTTTTGCTATATATATATTCCATTGTGCACATGTTGTGGGATCATTTTCTAAATTCTTCTGATTTTGAATAATATTCTTTTCTTTGTTGGCTTTTTTTTCATTTTATGTTATTTTTTGGTGTGCGTTGCTCATTCCATCACTTTAGGTCGTCCATTTGGTAACGTTCACTTCAGTTTTTCTCTATTAAAATATTTCCTGTCTTACTTTTTCAATACAACTGGAAATAACAAGAATATCTCCAATTAATATTTTATTTAAAGGGACTTTACCAAATCTCTTCTAAATCACTTATATATTAACTGCCCGTGTTTCTCCAAAAATAATACAAGGTCTCATATTATTTTTTCTCGAAAAAAAGGGCTAGGGCTTATTTTTGGGGTAGGTTTTATTTTTCAGGCAACGGAGTGAATCAGAATCAATTGTGAATCTAACATTCACAATTGATGGTGCAGGGTTAGTGGCTCTTAAACAGACTTTCTGGCACTTTCTCTCTCTAAACACGTTGTGCGGCAGTGGCACCGTGCCCTCTCTGTCGCCTATAATTTATGCTAAGAGGGAGATGTTGTACTGCAGTGGCTGCGTCTATGGGAGCGAGCAGGGGTAGCACCTGATGTCTAGTCATGTAGGTAGCCAAACCCACATCATAGTAACGGCTGGGAGGTGGGAACCAAGAGGAGGCACTCGGAAGGTGGACTTGGGAGGTAGGAGACGGAACTTGGAAGCGGGTGAGCAGATTTTACCCTGCCGTGGCAGGAGGTAGCGGGGTACTTGTCCAGGACGATTGGGAGTTACAGTATTCCTATTCTCCATCTCCGTTATGTCACATGACATAACTTAGTGCTGGAGGCGCTGACTGTAAGTAGGGCTTATTTTTGGAGCAGGGCTTATATTTCAAGCCTACTCCAAAAACTCTGCAAAATCAAGCTAGGGCTTATTTTTGGGGTAAGGCTTATTTTTGGAGAAACAACGTATATCACTAAACAACCCTACAGCAGCATATCAGTTGTTAAGAAGAGATTTTGGTGGTGGTAGACTCCCTTTAAAGGGAATCTGTCATCTCGATTTAACCTCCTAAACCACCATCAGTCTGTGGATCACACAGATCAACTGTTCTAGTGACCTCCAGGCTCTTCTGGGAAAGTTGACAAGTTGTAATACAGAGCCATACATATTATAGAAATGGCCAAAAGTGGACGAAAGACCGTGGGGAATGCTCACCAGATGCCGCAGGTGAGCCCAGGAGAGGCGCATAGTGGTGAGTATCCGCATTTTGGGTTTTAACACACCTCCCCTGGGCTGAGCCTCTAAAGAGACCCCAGACTATAATAGTTTTTTGTCGGTGGCAAACACCAAAAATCTCAGGTTCGGCCAAACCAAACTCAAGATTTTTAAAAAATCTATAACGAACCCGGCTTATTTAGTCATCTCTACAAAGGAGCCTCATGTAACGTTCAGTATGACAGCCTACATAATGTGTGTATGAGGTCTTATCCTCAGCCAAAGGGGGAAAAAAATCACATAAAACCCTTTTAGCAACATTGAAACAAATGTTGCTAATGTCGGATACAACTTGAAACAATTTGATACATTTTAAAATAATAGATATCAAGTCTCTTAGTAGAAAACTTTTTCTTCTTTGCATCAAGCTTTTTGCCCCTTCACACATCTTCTACCTTGCTCTCTACTTATTCCTAAGATCTTCCTTGAATTTTAAGCATGACATTTATTGCAGGAGTCTTCCTCTCAGTGTGGTTCCTCCTCCATGGTTGTGTCTGTAAGGAAGTTGCTCAATAAATGTAAAGTCACTGTGAGGGCACAAATGCAATGAAGAACCAGCGACATCTGTCAGATTTTATCATGTAAACAGTTGTTCTCCGCTCTGTATGTAGCAACTGACTGGAAAGTGACATTTAAAGAAGCTACTCGATGGCGAAGTTCGTCTTGTTTAATCATATTTAAAGGGGACTGTCACCAAAAAATGAAGTCCAATCTGCCAGCGGCAGGTTATAGAGCAGGAGGAGCTGAGAGGATTGATGTATAGTTTTGTGGGAACAGGTTCAGTATAACCTATCATTTCTTAATCGAAAAGATTAGGTGTCCAGTGGGCGGTACGATCAGTGATTGACAATCTTTTGTGTATGAGATGACTGTCAATCATTCATTAGGACTTCCCACTGGACAAATTATGCTCAATCTTTTTTTTTTTTTTTTTTCCACAAAGCAATACACCAATCTGCTGCCTGCAGACTGGACTCCATGTTTATGGGACCAGGTTACCTTTAAGACAACATGGCACTTGTTATGATATACTAGCCATCTAGCTCAGGATCTGTAGCACTATAGACCTCCTTATCCTCTTCTTCCTTTCATACAGTCATAGAGGGATATTTATCATGCCTTATATGACAGTTTTCAGATGCAAATTATTTGCTCAAATTGGACTTTTGCACATAAATTTGATAGTTTTTTTTTTTTCACTTTTGCAATGACTTCTTTTTTTTTTTACTTTTGAAAAACCAGCCATAAATCTGCACCCATAGAGTTTAATAATAACATTTTCTTGACCTACCACTAGGGGGTGGGAATACAGTAATACCTTGTACATTCGCGAGGTTAGGTGCCAGAGCGGGTCGCGGATCGCGAGGAATCGCGAATGTTTGGTACAAGCTTAGAAGCGCTTACAATGCCGATTTCTAATGTTTAACCCCTAAATATCAATAAACTTTACCCTACAGTACTGTACAGTATACTAAAGTATACTGTACAGTACTGTATATTAATACATTCATTCATTTTTCTTATACACTCACAGTAAAATGAAACTAATTACCGGGTACGTAACGAACAGGACGCTACTACCCAATAGCGAAGGTGTTTTTTTTAATTAAATTTCACAGATCTGAGAAAAAAGAGCAAAATCTATATATGTTAGTTGCCAAAAAAATATCGCGAATCTGTGAATTCGCAAATTCGGAAACGCGAGTGTACGAGGTATTACTGTATATAGGAAGTTTTTATACTTCTCCCTTCCGCTAAATCGACTCCCGGCTTTGGCTGAAAAAAACTGCAGCAAAATCTGCAACAAAAAAAGCTGCGTTTCCACAACTTGGGGCCTTATCCTAAAAAGCGGTTACCCCTGGGTTTCCATCTGGTTTCTACCCGAAAAAGGTGGAAACATGTGGAGAGAAATGAACTTTGAGTAACATGGAATTATTTCAAAAAATATGTTTTTTTTTTTCCTTTATTTTTTTTTTTTAATATTCTATATACAAAAAACAAACATCTATGGCGTGAATATGTAAGACAAGTGACGGTAAGTGAGCGGCCGCGGGCCCCGACGTTTACTCTTCCACGCCGTCTTTATCTGTTGAGTTTCCTCTGACAAAGGTCAGAGCTTCTCCCAAAATTTGAATAAACTTGTAAACATCGTGGAAAGTGTTGTAGAGAGGAACTGGAGCGATCCGCAGACCATTGGGCTCACGCATATCACACTGCAAGAGAAAACAAAATATCTGGGCTTTAGTGACTTCACAAAGGGCTACAGGAATATAAAACCTTTTTAAAAAAAATTATTGAAAACAGATAATGAAATTTATCACTTTTTTCAAATCTGTTTTTATTTTCTGATTCCAGATTTTTTTAATTCTATTTTCTGTCCATGATTATGGGGCCGGCCACCTTGCCTGAGCTTCTCCTCTATTTTAGCAGCATTTAGTGATCTGCTTTACAGCATAGTCCTGTCCATAGGCAGCAATAGACTGGAGCCGATGCATTGAAGTCTATGGGAGAGTTTTCTAGACTTGCTCTGTGCAGGGAAGGGGAGGAGATAAGCTGTGACATCATCTATTGTCAGTAGTGATGTAATGTTATATACAGTGGTGTAATCTTCTATTGTAATCCTGTCTGTGAGGTATGTGAGGTGACACCTATAGAATTGGCATAGGTCAGGCTATTAGGCTTAGTGGCCAGAGTGAAAATTGCAGGATATAGTACTTTTATGTTTGTTTGTTTTTTTTTCAATATAGATTATGACATGGAAAATTATCAAAACAATGTTTAAAAAATATGTTTAACATAAAAACATAGTTTAAAAATAGATCATTTTCTGGTGACATTACTTTTAAGAGTCTAATTTATCAGTCAACTTTGTATCAGTCAAATTTGTACATCCATACAAATATCCAGAACTAGTCAATACCTTAGTTTTTTTTTGTCTGTTTTCATAGCTAGATATTACTTTTTAATATATATTTATTTATACATATTTTTATGCTCTTCCATTGGAGCGGAATTGGAATTTGGTGCAGAATTTGTCAAAATCCACTTGCGGAAATTGGAATTTGGCTTCAAATTCAGCGTCAAAATCCTCATCGGTTTTTGACAAGCAGAAAAAAAACTGCTTCAAATTCCTATGTGTGAACACCCCTTAGGCTGAGGCCCCGTGTTGTGGAAACGCGGCTTTTTTTTGTTGCAGATTTTTGAGCCAAAGCCAGGAGTGGATTAAGCAGAAGGTAGAAGTATAAGAACTTCTTATATATCTCCCATTCATTTTGTAGCCATTCTTGGCTTTGGCTCAACAACTTGCAGCAAAATCTGCAACAGAAAAGTTGCGTTTCTCACCAAAACACATTAATTTGCACATTGCAGTATTTTTTTTTCTGGTGTTCAGTCATACTTGGGCATATGTAATATATATATATATATATATATATATATATATATATATTTTTTTTTTTTACATTTATCGTTTTATTATTAATCTTTTATACTTTTTTTTAACATTTTGTTGTTTACATTGATTATTATTTATGTTTTATACTTTTTTTTAAACTTTTTTCACTTTTTTCACACAAATAGCAAATCCCTTTAAGGATTGTTTTCCTTACAAATATTTTTTTTTTCCTTGAAAATGAAAAATTCAGAGAGGGCAATGACATCCTACAAAGAAGCAGGAGGAAGTCGACAGTCACAAAGTGGGATGTTTGGTAAACTTTGTAACATCTTAATGTTATTACCGGGTCAAGGGCAATTTTATTAAACAAAACGGTTATTGACATTGTTAATTTGCAAACACGTCTACGACAAAGGACAATATCTCGTACCGCAACGCCTCTCTTTTCAAGTTCTTTGTAAACAGCTTTTATGGGCAGAGAAAACGCCAGGGAGAGCTGACATCCCCTGTCTTCAAAGTGAGAGGGCGTGATTATTTTTGCATAAGGTTTCTTGGGTTCAGCCATTTTTTCACTGTAATAATGTTTAATTAAGTACTCCAAATAGCCGGTCAGTAAAATTGACTTTTCCCGTAAAGCCTTCAGGCTGGTTTGATTGAAAACCTGCAAAGAAAAAAAAAATGAGACGCTTAAAATGTAAATGTATAAACAGAATAATCGCTTAGAAAACTCCATTTACAGCTTCTGGATCTGTAAGTAATAAAGTGGCCAACATTGTAAAGAGCCGCAGTGTAAAAATACAGCGGCCCAGGTAGAGGAGCAATGGCCTCAGTAATAATGTGCAATAATAACCATCATTATAGATGTAGCAGAGCTGAGTTTGCTGTTTGGCTCATTAGCATATTACAATGCCTTATCTGTGGTTTTACATAGAACTGCATGGATTTGTGAGTTAATATGATTGATAAAATAATAAAATAAAAAAAATCAGCTCTGCTGTCCATAAAGTTAATGGAGCTATGAGGAGAGAAAAAAAACCTTTTCACCCTGCTTTCACTGCACTGTACAAACAGTATACATGATGTTCTCTTGGCGTCCCAATGGTTAGATTTGCAGGGTGCAGCAGGAAACAGGGCAGTAGTCGTATTCCTCGGCCTGCCCTGCTAGTGCTCCAGCTCGCTATGAAGTCACTGACTCTGCTCTACTCCGGCTATGGCTCCATATATACTATATAGTGTAGTGCAGAGTGTGATTCCAGTACAGTACTATATAATGTAGTGCAGTGTGTTAGGTATTGTATAGCATAGTACAATGTGTAATGTACTGTTTACTGTAATGCAATGAATAATATACTTTATAGTGTAGTGTGTAATCAGTACTGTACAGTATACAGCAGTGTGTAATATTCAGTACTATATAGTGTACAGCAGTGTGAAATAATACTGTATAGTGTACAGCAGTGTGTAATATTCAGTACTGTACTGTATAGTTCAATGCAGTATGTAATATACTATATAGTGTAGTGCGGTTTGGCATGTGCAGTGCTATTCTGTATAGTGTAATACACTATAATTTAGTGTGCTGCATAGCATAATACAATGGGTAATAGAGCGCAATATGTATGGTGTAATATACTGTGTAGTTAAGTGGGTAATGTTCAATACTGTACTGTATAGTGTAGAACAGAATGTAAAATACTATATAATGTAATGGAGTGTGTAATGTACAGTATTATACTGTATAGAGTAATGCGGTGTGTAGTACTGTGTAGTGCAGTGTGTAATATTCACTAGTGTAGTGCAGAATGTAACATACTGTATAATGTAATGGAGTGTGTAATATACTATATAGTGTGTAATGTATAGTACTATACTGTATAAAGTAATGCAGAGTGTAATGTACTGTTTAACCTTATACAATAAGTAATATAGTGTATAGTGTAGGATTGTGTGTAATGTGCTGTACAATACTGTATAATGTAGTGGAGTGTTTTACATATTGTATAGTATAGTGCAGTGTGTTACATATTGTGTAGTATAGTGCAGTATATTACATATTGTATAGTATAGTGCAGTGTGTTACATATTGTGTAGTATAGTGCAGTGTGTTACATATTGTATAGTATAGTGCAGTGTGTTACATATTGTATAGTATAGTGCAGTGTGTTACATATTGTATAGTATATTGCAGTGTGTTACATATTGTATAGTATAGTGCAGTGTGTTACATATTGTATAGTGCAGTGTAGTGTGTTACATATTGTATAGTATAGTGCAGTGGGTTACATATTGTATAGTATAGTGCAGTGGGTTACATATTGTATAGTGCAGTGCAGTGTGTTACATATTGTACAATATAGTGCAGTGGGTTACATATTGTACAGTATAGTGCAGTATATTACATATTATATAGTATAGTGCAGTGTGTTACATATTGTATAGTGCAGTGCAGTGTGTTACATATTGTATAGTATAGTGCAGTGTGTTACATATTGTATAGTATAGTGCAGTGTGTTACATATTGTATAGTATAGTGCAGTGGGTTACATATTGTATAGTATAGTGCAGTGTGCTACATATTGTATAGTATAGTGCAGTGTATTACATATTGTATAGTATAGTGCAGTGGGTTACATATTGTATAGTATAGTGCAGTGTGTTACATATTGTACAGTGTAGTGCAGTGTGTTACATATTGTATAGTATAGTGCAGTATATTACATATTGTATAGTATAGTGCAGTGTGTTACATATTGTACAGTATAGTGCAGTGTGTTACATATTGTACAGTGTAGTGCAGTGTGTTACATATTGTATAGTATAGTGCAGTGGGTTACATATTGTATAGTATAGTGCAGTGTGTTACATATTGTATAGTATAGTGCAGTGGGTTACATATTGTATAGTACAGTGCAGTATATTACATATTGTATAGTATAGTGCAGTGTGTTACATATTGTATAGTATAGTGCAGTGGGTTACATATTGTATAGTATAGTGCAGTATATTACATATTGTATAGTATAGTGCAGTGTGTTACATATTGTATAGTATATTGCAGTGTGTTACATATTGTATAGTGCAGTGCAGTGTGTTACATATTGTATAGTATAGTGCAGTGTGTTACATATTGTATAGTATAGTGCAGTGTGTTACATATTGTATAGTATAGTGCAGTATGTTACATATTGTATAGTGCAGTGCAGTGTGTTACATATTGTATAGTATAGTGCAGTGTGTTACATATTGTATAGTATAGTGCAGTATATTACATATTGTATAGTATAGTGCAGTGTGTTACATATTGTATAGTATAGTGCAGTATATTACATATTGTATAGTATAGTGCAGTGTGTTACATATTGTATAGTATAGTGCAGTATATTACATATTGTATAGTATAGTGCAGTGTGTTACATATTGTATAGTATAGTGCAGTATATTACATATTGTATAGTATATTGCAGTGTGTTACATATTGTATAGTATATTGCAGTGTGTTACATATTGTATAGTATAGTGCAGTATATTACATATTGTATAGTGTAGTGCAGTGTGTTACATATTGTATAGTATATTGCAGTGTGTTACATATTGTATAGTGCAGTGCAGTGTGTTACATATTGTATAGTATAGTGCAGTATATTACATATTGTATAGTATAGTGCAGTGTGTTACATATTGTATAGTATAGTGCAGTATATTACATATTGTATAGTATAGTGCAGTGTGTTACATATTGTATAGTATAGTGCAGTATATTACATATTGTATAGTATAGTGCAGTATATTACATATTGTATAGTATATTGCAGTGTGTTACATATTGTATAGTATAGTGCAGTGTGTTACATATTGTATAGTATAGTGCAGTATGTTACATATTGTATAGTGCAGTGCAGTGTGTTACATATTGTATAGTATAGTGCAGTGTGTTACATATTGTATAGTATAGTGCAGTATATTACATATTGTATAGTATAGTGCAGTGTGTTACATATTGTATAGTATATTGCAGTGTGTTACATATTGTATAGTATAGTGCAGTGTGTTGCATATTGTATAGTGCAGTGGATTGGGTTACATATTGTATAGTGCAGTGTAGTGTGTGACATATTGTATAGTATAGTGCAGTGGGTTACATATTGTATAGTATAGTGCAGTGGGTTACATATTGTATAGTGCAGTGCAGTGTGTTACATATTGTACAATATAGTGCAGTGGGTTACATATTGTACAGTATAGTGCAGTATATTACATATTATATAGTATAGTGCAGTGTGTTACGTATTGTATAGTGCAGTGCAGTGTGTTACATATAGTATAGTGTAGTGCAGTGTGTTACATATTGTATAGTGCAGTGCAGTGTGTTACATATTGTATAGTATAGTGCAGTATATTACATATTGTATAGTGCAGTGCAGTGTGTTACATATTGTACAGTATAGTGCAGTGGGTTACATATTGTACAGTATAGTGCAGTATATTACATATTGTATAGTATAGTGCAGTGTGTTACATATTGTATAGTGCAGTGCAGTGTGTTACATATTGTATAGTATAGTGCAGTGTGTTACATATTGTATAGTATAGTGCAGTGTGTTACATATTGTATAGTGTAGTGTCGTGTGTTACATATTGTATAGTGCAGTGCAGTGGGTTACATATTGTATAGTGCAGTGCAGTGTGTTACATATTGTACAGTGTAGTGCAGTGTGTTACATATTGTATAGTATAGAGCAGTGGGTTACATATTGTATAGTATAGTGCAGTGTGTTACATATTGTATAGTATATTGCAGTGTGTTACATATTGTACAGTATAGTGCAGTGTGTTACATATTGTACAGTGTAGTGCAGTGTGTTACATATTGTATAGTATAGTGCAGTGTGTTACATATTGTATAGTGCAGTGCAGTGTGTTACATATTGTATAGTATAGTGCAGTGGGTTACATATTGTATAGTATAGTGCAGTGTGTTACATATTGTATAGTATAGTGCAGTGTATTACATATTGTATAGTATAGTGCAGTGTGTTACATATTGTATAGTGCAGTGCAGTGTGTTACATATTGTATAGTATAGTGCAGTGGGTTACATATTGTATAGTATAGTGCAGTGTGCTACATATTGTATAGTATAGTGCAGTGTATTACATATTGTATAGTATAGTGCAGTGGGTTACATATTGTATAGTATAGTGCAGTGTGTTACATATTGTACAGTGTAGTGCAGTGTGTTACATATTGTATAGTATAGTGCAGTATATTACATATTGTATAGTATAATGCAGTGTGTTACATATTGTACAGTATAGTGCAGTGTGTTACATATTGTACAGTGTAGTGCAGTGTGTTACATATTGTATAGTATAGTGCAGTGGGTTACATATTGTATAGTATAGTGCAGTGTGTTACATATTGTATAGTATAGTGCAGTGGGTTACATATTGTATAGTACAGTGCAGTATATTACACATTGTGTAGTATAGTGCAGTGTGTTACATATTGTATAGTATAGTGCAGTGGGTTACATATTGTATAGTATAGTGCAGTATATAACATATTGTATAGTATAGTGCAGTGTGTTACATATTGTATAGTATATTGCAGTGTGTTACATATTGTATAGTGCAGTGCAGTGTGTTACATATTGTATAGTATAGTGCAGTGTGTTACATATTGTATAGTATAGTGCAGTGTGTTACATATTGTATAGTATAGTGCAGTATGTTACATATTGTATAGTGCAGTGCAGTGTGTTACATATTGTATAGTATAGTGCAGTGTGTTACATATTGTATAGTATAGTGCAGTATATTACATATTGTATAGTATAGTGCAGTGTGTTACATATTGTATAGTATAGTGCAGTATATTACATATTGTATAGTATAGTGCAGTGTGTTACATATTGTATAGTATAGTGCAGTATATTACATATTGTATAGTATAGTGCAGTGTGTTACATATTGTATAGTATAGTGCAGTATATTACATATTGTATAGTATATTGCAGTGTGTTACATATTGTATAGTATATTGCAGTGTGTTACATATTGTATAGTATAGTGCAGTATATTACATATTGTATAGTGTAGTGCAGTGTGTTACATATTGTATAGTATATTGCAGTGTGTTACATATTGTATAGTGCAGTGCAGTGTGTTACATATTGTATAGTATAGTGCAGTATATTACATATTGTATAGTATAGTGCAGTGTGTTACATATTGTATAGTATAGTGCAGTATATTACATATTGTATAGTATAGTGCAGTGTGTTACATATTGTATAGTATAGTGCAGTATATTACATATTGTATAGTATAGTGCAGTATATTACATATTGTATAGTATATTGCAGTGTGTTACATATTGTATAGTATAGTGCAGTGTGTTACATATTGTATAGTATAGTGCAGTATGTTACATATTGTATAGTGCAGTGCAGTGTGTTACATATTGTATAGTATAGTGCAGTGTGTTACATATTGTATAGTATAGTGCAGTATATTACATATTGTATAGTATAGTGCAGTGTGTTACATATTGTATAGTATATTGCAGTGTGTTACATATTGTATAGTATAGTGCAGTGTGTTACATATTGTATAGTGCAGTGCAGTGGGTTACATATTGTATAGTGCAGTGTAGTGTGTGACATATTGTATAGTATAGTGCAGTGGGTTCCATATTGTATAGTATAGTGCAGTGGGTTACATATTGTATAGTGCAGTGCAGTGTGTTACATATTGTACAATATAGTGCAGTGGGTTACATATTGTACAGTATAGTGCAGTATATTACATATTATATAGTATAGTGCAGTGTGTTACATATTGTATAGTGCAGTGCAGTGTGTTACATATTGTATAGTATAGTGCAGTGTGTTACATATTGTATAGTATATTGCAGTGTGTTACATATTGTATAGTATATTGCAGTGTGTTACATATTGTATAGTATAGTGCAGTATATTACATATTGTATAGTGTAGTGCAGTGTGTTACATATTGTATAGTATATTGCAGTGTGTTACATATTGTATAGTGCAGTGCAGTGTGTTACATATTGTATAGTATAGTGCAGTATATTACATATTGTATAGTATAGTACAGTGTGTTACATATTGTATAGTATAGTGCAGTATATTACATATTGTATAGTATAGTGCAGTGTGTTACATATTGTATAGTATAGTGCAGTATATTACATATTGTATAGTATAGTGCAGTATATTACATATTGTATAGTATATTGCAGTGTGTTACATATTGTATAGTATAGTGCAGTGTGTTACATATTGTATAGTATAGTGCAGTATGTTACATATTGTATAGTGCAGTGCAGTGTGTTACATATTGTATAGTATAGTGCAGTGTGTTACATATTGTATAGTATAGTGCAGTATATTACATATTGTATAGTATAGTGCAGTGTGTTACATATTGTATAGTATATTGCAGTGTGTTACATATTGTATAGTATAGTGAGGTGTGTTACATATTGTATAGTGCAGTGCAGTGGGTTACATATTGTATAGTGCAGTGTAGTGTGTGACATATTGTATAGTATAGTGCAGTGGGTTACATATTGTATAGTATAGTGCAGTGTGTTACATATTGTATAGTATAGTGCAGTATATTACATATTGTATAGTATAGTGCAGTATATTACATATTGTATAGTATATTGCAGTGTGTTACATATTGTATAGTATAGTGCAGTGTGTTACATATTGTATAGTGCAGTGTGTTACATATTGTATAGTATAGTGCAGTGTGTTACATATTGTATAGTATATTGCAGTGTGTTACATATTGTATAGTATATTGCAGTGTGTTACATATTGTATAGTATAGTGCAGTATATTACATATTGTATAGTGTAGTGCAGTGTGTTACATATTGTATAGTATATTGCAGTGTGTTACATATTGTACAGTATAGTGCAGTGGGTTACATATTGTACAGTATAGTGCAGTATATTACATATTGTATAGTATAGTGCAGTGTGTTACATATTGTATAGTGCAGTGCAGTGTGTTACATATTGTATAGTATAGTGCAGTGTGTTACATATTGTATAGTATAGTGCAGTGTGTTGCATATTGTATAGTGTAGTGTCATGTGTTACATATTGTATAGTGCAGTGCAGTGGGTTACATATTGTATAGTGCAGTGCAGTGTGTTACATATTGTACAGTGTAGTGCAGTGTGTTACATATTGTATAGTATAGAGCAGTGGGTTACATATTGTATAGTATAGTGCAGTGTGTTACATATTGTATAGTATATTGCAGTGTGTTACATATTGTACAGTATAGTGCAGTGTGTTACATATTGTACAGTGTAGTGCAGTGTGTTACATATTGTATAGTATAGTGCAGTGTGTTACATATTGTATAGTGCAGTGCAGTGTGTTACATATTGTATAGTATAGTGCAGTGGGTTACATATTGTATAGTATAGTGCAGTGTGTTGCATATTGTATAGTGTAGTGCAGTGTGTTAAATATTGTATAGTATAGTGCAGTGTGTTACATATTGTACAGTGTAGTGCAGTGTGTTACATATTGTATAGTATAGTGCAGTGGGTTACATATTGTATAGTATAGTGCAGTGTGTTACATATTGTATAGTATAGTGCAGTGGGTTACATATTGTATAGTATAGTACAGTATATTACATATTGTACAGTATAGTGCAGTATATTACATATTGTATAGTATAGTGCAGTGTGTTACATATTGTATAGTATAGTGCAGTGGGTTACATATTGTATAGTATAGTGCAGTATATTACATATTGTATAGTATATTGCAGTGTGTTACATATTGTATAGTGCAGTGCAGTGTGTTACATATTGTATAGTATAGTGCAGTGTGTTACATATTGTATAGTATAGTGCAGTGTGTTACATATTGTATAGTATAGTGCAGTATGTTACATATTGTATAGTGCAGTGCAGTGTGTTACATATTGTATAGTATAGTGCAGTGTGTTACATATTGTATAGTATAGTGCAGTATATTACATATTGTATAGTATAGTGCAGTGTGTTACATATTGTATAGTATATTGCAGTGTGTTACATATTGTATAGTATATTGCAGTGTGTTACATATTGTATAGTATAGTGCAGTATATTACATATTGTATAGTGTAGTGCAGTGTGTTACATATTGTATAGTATATTGCAGTGTGTTACATATTGTATAGTGCAGTGCAGTGTGTTACATATTGTATAGTATAGTGCAGTATATTACATATTGTATAGTATAGTGCAGTGTGTTACATATTGTATAGTATAGTGCAGTGTGTTACATATTGTATAGTATAGTGCAGTATATTACATATTGTTTAGTATAGTGCAGTGTGTTACATATTGTATAGTATAGTGCAGTATATTACATATTGTATAGTATAGTGCAGTATATTACATATTGTATAGTATAGTGCAGTGTGTTACATATTGTATAGTATAGTGCAGTATATTACATATTGTATAGTATATTGCAGTGTGTTACATATTGTATAGTATAGTGCAGTGTGTTACATATTGTATAGTGCAGTGCAGTGTGTTACATATTGTATAGTATAGTGCAGTGTGTTACATATTGTATAGTATATTGCAGTGTGTTACATATTGTATAGTATATTGCAGTGTGTTACATATTGTATAGTATAGTGCAGTATATTACATATTGTATAGTGTAGTGCAGTGTGTTACATATTGTATAGTATATTGCAGTGTGTTACATATTGTACAGTATAGTGCAGTGGGTTACATATTGTACAGTATAGTGCAGTATATTACATATTGTATAGTATAGTGCAGTGTGTTACATATTGTATAGTGCAGTGCAGTGTGTTACATATTGTATAGTATAGTGCAGTGTGTTACATATTGTATAGTATAGTGCAGTGTGTTGCATATTGTATAGTGTAGTGTCATGTGTTACATATTGTATAGTGCAGTGCAGTGGGTTACATATTGTATAGTGCAGTGCAGTGTGTTACATATTGTACAGTGTAGTGCAGTGTGTTACATATTGTATAGTATAGAGCAGTGGGTTACATATTGTATAGTATAGTGCAGTGTGTTACATATTGTATAGTATATTGCAGTGTGTTACATATTGTACAGTATAGTGCAGTGTGTTACATATTGTACAGTGTAGTGCAGTGTGTTACATATTGTATAGTATAGTGCAGTGTGTTACATATTGTATAGTGCAGTGCAGTGTGTTACATATTGTATAGTATAGTGCAGTGGGTTACATATTGTATAGTATAGTGCAGTGTGTTACATATTGTATAGTGTAGTGCAGTGTGTTAAATATTGTATAGTATAGTGCAGTGTGTTACATATTGTACAGTGTAGTGCAGTGTGTTACATATTGTATAGTATAGTGCAGTGGGTTACATATTGTATAGTATAGTGCAGTGTGTTACATATTGTATAGTATAGTGCAGTGGGTTACATATTGTATAGTATAGTACAGTATATTACATATTGTACAGTATAGTGCAGTATATTACATATTGTATAGTATAGTGCAGTGTGTTACATATTGTATAGTATAGTGCAGTGGGTTACATATTGTATAGTATAGTGCAGTATATTACATATTGTATAGTATATTGCAGTGTGTTACATATTGTATAGTGCAGTGCAGTGTGTTACATATTGTATAGTATAGTGCAGTGTGTTACATATTGTATAGTATAGTGCAGTGTGTTACATATTGTATAGTATAGTGCAGTATGTTACATATTGTATAGTGCAGTGCAGTGTGTTACATATTGTATAGTATAGTGCAGTGTGTTACATATTGTATAGTATAGTGCAGTATATTACATATTGTATAGTATATTGCAGTGTGTTACATATTGTATAGTATAGTGCAGTGTGTTACATATTGTATAGTATAGTGCAGTATGTTACATATTGTATAGTGCAGTGCAGTGTGTTACATATTGTATAGTATAGTGCAGTGTGTTACATATTGTATAGTATAGTGCAGTATATTACATATTGTATAGTATAGTGCAGTGTGTTACATATTGTATAGTATAGTGCAGTATATTACATATTGTATAGTATAGTGCAGTGTGTTACATATTGTATAGTGCAGTGCAGTGGGTTACATATTGTGTAGTATAGTGCAGTGTGTTACATATTGTATAGTATATTGCAGTGTGTTACATATTATATAGTGCAGTGCAGTGTGTTACATATTGTATAGTATAGTGCAGTGTGTTACATATTGTATAGTATAGTGCAGTATATTACATATTGTATAGTATAGTGCAGTGTGTTACATATTGTATAGTATAGTGCAGTGTGTTACATATTGTATAGTATAGTGCAGTATATTACATATTGTATAGTATAGTGCAGTGTGTTACATATTGTATAGTATAGTGCAGTGTGTTACATATTGTATAGTATAGTGCAGTGTGTTACATATTGTATAGTATAGTGCAGTGTGTTACATATTGTATAGTATAGTGCAGTATATTACATATTGTATAGTATAGTGCAGTGTGTTACATATTGTATAGTATAGTGCAGTGGGTTACATATTGTATAGTATAGTGCAGTATATTACATATTGTATAGTATAGTGCAGTGTGTTACATATTGTATAGTATAGTGCAGTGTGTTACATATTGTATAGTATAGTGCAGTATATTACATATTGTATAGTATAGTGCAGTGTGTTACATATTGTATAGTATAGTGCAGTATATTACTTATTGTATAGTATATTGCAGTGTGTTACATATTGTACAGTATAGTGCAGTGTGTTACATATTGGATAGTATAGTGCAGTATGTTACATATTGTATAGTGCAGTGCAGTGTGTTACATATTGTATAGTATAGTGCAGTGTGTTACATATTGTACAGTATAGTGCAGTATATTACATATTGTATAGTATAGTGCAGTGTGTTACATATTGTATAGTATAGTGCAGTATATTACATATTGTATAGTATATTGCAGTGTGTTACATATTGTATAGTATAGTGCAGTGTGTTACATATTGTATAGTATAGTGCAGTATATTACATATTGTATAGTATAGTGCAGTATATTACATATTGTATAGTATAGTGCAGTGGGTATTGTATTGTATTGTATAATGTAATGCAGTGTGTGATGTACGATATCATAGCGCAGTGTGTAATACATATCACAAGATCCTGGCTTTTGTTGTCTGCCACGTTGTGCGCTACAATATGGGTTTTTACTGCACTGATGTCCAGGCGAGTTGCCTTTGCAGTGCATCTTATGATTGTGTTTGACGACTTGTTGTAAATAAAGCTATTTTCAATCCAAAAGTAGATTGTAAATGGAACTATTTAGACATGAAATAATGTCTAAGGAGTAAATAGACAATAACAATGGGATAGCTTTCACCTTCCACACACCCCGCCGCCCCTCACAATGCAGGCTAGCGAGCCCGTCCTGAATTATCCGGTATTTATTCTCGCAGCATTAAAGCATTGTAGATCCATTTTGTTGATTGCATCGGGAGCTGGGACTTCGCTAGTAACGCTTAGATCCATTTTGCTGAGGTTCTACATCAGCAATTAGCATTTGGAAAGCCTAAGTCACCGTGCCAAAAAGGGTAAAATCAGCCATAAAAAGGAGAATCACTGAGCTCTCGACTCATTGCTGGAGACTCCCCGCAGCGGATTTAATGACATAGACACATCGCAGCTACGCGGTGACATAAGTTCATAAATGAAAAACCCTGTAGTCTCACATTGATGAACTAAAACCAAAAAAAGAGAGGGGAAAATATGATTTTTATAGAGTCTTTACAGTGAGGTACTTTGTGCAAATGAGCCCCTGGTGTGAAATCTTCTATCTGTACTCAGATTCCCAGGTCAAATTTGCCTAATTTAGCAGCGAAAATTCATGCAAAAAGCTTTCAGGATTTGGCTTAACAGCTTCTGTTGTTACAGATGAAGCATTAAGTTACGATGTAGAAAATGATACAAACAATCAGCGTTCAGGAACGTTATAAATGACTCTGCGATAAAAGCCTCCGAAACTCGCCAAGTAGGGAAACTTCATTTGTTTGACTCATGTCCTTGAAAATCTCTGTTGTGCCTCCGCCGGGATGGCCGTCTCCAAATTTAGGGAGCAATTTTCCAAGATGCAGTTTGGCCAATTCTAGCAAATTTTTTACTTATTGCCATAGGGATAGCTAAGGTATAGGCCGCATGCACAAAAATACTGTATGTGTAACGTCTCGGGTCTCGGCGCCGTCCTCCGCTCGCACGCTGTGGTGAAAGAGGCGTCTTCAATTTGGTTCTTTGTGTAAGCTTCTTGATGCTCAGTCTGAACACTGTCCTAGTTCTCTTGCTGTGTAAAGCCACACCCGTGTAATTAGGAACATTTCTCTCTGTCTGCATAGAGTTAATCTCTTCCTGGCCTGAGTGATTGACAGCCTGTGTACCTATCAGCTCTGGGGCTGGTCCCAGACTTTCTATAAGCAGGTTGTCAGCCCTCACATGGTTGCCGGTTATTGCTCTGTCTTTGCCTGCTCTCCTTGTGATATACCTTACTACTTTGTTACCTGATTTTCTGACCACTGGTTTTGACTTTGACTATTCTCTTGGATCTCGATTCTGTACTGCAATTGCTCGATTGTTACTGACCCCTTGGCTAGCTGACCTCCCTTTGTTGTTGTGCGTCTTGTCTGCGTTCTATGTGATCACTTATTATAAGGAGGGACTGTCGACGTGGTTGCTGGCTGTCACCTAGGACAGATCGGGCAAGTTAGTCAGGGACAGTGGGGGGGATTCAGCTTAGGGTCCACTGTCTCGTTGTGCCCCTCCCCCCTAGTTCTCCAGCAGCTTCTGGGGAATCGCTCCTCTAGTGATTCCCTTACAGAATAACCGGCCATACATTCTGCCATTGCTTCCCATAGGGTCAGCATGGATCCTACTCAGGGCCTTGCAGCCAAGTCGGAAGGTTTGGCAGTCCTGGTAAATGAGCTTGCTAACCAGGTTCAGACCCTTACTGATGCTGCTGCAGCATCCCCGCCTGTTGCTTCCCCTTTTAAGGTGAAGATGTTACTCCCGGATCGTTTTTCAGGGGATCATGAAAAATTTGAGACTTTCCGGGAGTCCTGTCGCCTGTATTTTCGGATTAATCCACATGCATCCCAGGCCCAAATGGTGGGAGTAGTTATATCCCTCCTACAGGGGGATCCACAAGCTTGGGCCCTTAAACTCTCTCCAGGGGCTGAGGATTGGACTGACTTTGAAAAATTTTTTTTTGTCTTTGGGGTCTATTTCTGCTGAGCCAGACCACATTGGTCTTGTGGAATCGCAACTCCTCACCATGCGGCAGGGCAAACGCTCTGCTGAGGAATATTGCGCAGAATTCCGCAAGTGCAGCGTGACTGCAGGTTGGTGTGAGTCAGCTCTAAAGGCCAACTTTAAACAATGCCTGTGTGACCGTGTTTAGGAGCTCTGGGTTGGTCACCCAGATCCTCTCACTCTTGAGCAGGTCATGACTTTGGCTGTCTGTATTGACCGTAGGATCCGGGAAAATGTTAAAGAGAGAATAGGGTCTGCTTCTTCCAAGTTTTCTGTCTCTCCCTCACTCTCTCCTGAGAAACCTGTTATTTCTCCCATGACTCCTGGTGAGGAACCCATGCAACTGGGAATTATGGATGCCAAGACGCGACGAGAGCATCGTCTCCGGAACAACCTCTGCCTGTACTGTGGTGCTTCCGGTCATTTCATCCGTGACTGCTCGATCAGACCCCGCACACCAGGGGAAAAACTTCAGTGCCTGAGTGGTAATCAGAAGAACCACTCAGGCAACCAGGTATTTGCCAGTAATAACAATAAGATGTTGCTATCTGTGTCTCTGTCCTCTGGGGACAGATCTGTTTCTGGCCAGGCCTTAGTTGACTCTGGGTCTGCGGCAAACTTTGTCACATTCTCGTTGGTCTCAGCTTTAGGCATTGAGCTTTTGCCACTTGACACTCCTCTGGCGGTTACTGGAGCGGATTTTGCCCCACTGGCCAGGGGTAAGGTCCGATTCAAGACCCCCTTAATAACGTTGCAAGTGGGTTCAGCTCATTCAGAGGTCATGAGCTTTTTTGTTATGGAGCATCTGTCTTCCGATATTATTTTGGGGCTCCCCTGGTTGAACCTCCATAACCCTATTTTTGATTGGGGTAAAAGGGAGTTGGTAAAATGGGGAGACCAGTGCTCATCCCACTGTATTGTTTTGCACACCTTAAATTGTGTTACTGAGGAGACTGTCTCGGCTGCAAAAGGTGGGAAATGCCAGGTGAATAAAAAATGTTTGCCTGGCCCACCAGTGTCTGTGGTTGTGCAAAAAGACCCTGAATTAAAGGCAGAGAAAATACTGGATCCTACTAAAACTGGTTTATCTGGTGAGGGTCCGGTGGCCCCTCATAAAGGGGGGGGGGTACTGTAACGTCTCTGCCGTTTCGGGTCTCGGCGCCGCCCTCCGCTCGCACGCTGTGGCGAAAGAGGCGTCTTCAATTTGGTTCTTTGTGTAAGCTTCTTGATGCTCAGTCTGAACACTGTCCTAGTTCTCTTGCCGTGTAAAGCCACACCCGTGTAATTAGGAACATTTCTCTCTGGACTGCATAGAGTTAATCTCTTCCTGGCCTGAGTGATTGACAGCCTGTGTACCTATCAGCTCTGGGGCTGGTCCCAGACTTTCTATAAGCAGGTTGTCAGCCCTCACATGGTTGCCGGTTATTGCTCTGTCTTTGCCTGCTCTCCTTGTGATATACCTTACTACTTTGTTACCTGATTTTCTGTCCACTGGCTTTGACTTTGACTATTCTCTTGGATTTCGACTTCTGTACTGCTTTGCTCGTTTGTTACTGACCCCTTGGCTAGCTGACCTCCCTTTGTTGTTGTGCGTCTTGTCTGCGTTCTATGTGATCACTTATTATAAGGAGGGACTGTCGACGTGGTTGCTGGCTGTCACCTAGGACAGATCGGGCAAGTTAGCCAGGGACAGTGGGGGGGATTCAGTTTAGGGTCCACTGTCTTGTTGTGCCCCTCCCCCCTAGTTCTCCAGCAGCTTCTGGGGAATCGCTCCTCTAGTGATTCCCTTACAGAATAACCGGCCATACATTCTGCCATTGCTTCCCATAGGGTCAGCATGGATCCTACTCAGGGCCTTGCAGCCAAGTTGGAAGGTTTGGCAGTCCTGGTAAATGAGCTTGCTAACCAGGTGCAGACCCTTACTGATGCCGCTGCAGCATCCCCGCCTGTTTCTTCCCCTTTTAAGGTGAAGATGTTACTCCCGGATCGTTTTTCAGGGGATCGTGAAAAATTTGAGACTTTCCGGGAGTCTTGTCGCCTGTATTTTCGGATTAATCCACATGCATCCCAGGCCCAAATGGTAGGAGTAGTTATATCCCTCCTACAGGGGGATCCACAAGCTTGGGCCCTTAAACTCTCTCCAGGGGCTGAGGAGTGGACTGACTTTGAAAATTTTTTTTTTGTCTTTGGGGTCTATATATGCTGAGCCAGACCACATTGGTCTTGCGGAATCGCAACTCCTCACCATGCGGCAGGGCAAACGCTCTGCTGAGGAATATTGCGCAGAATTCCGCAAGTGCAGCGTGACTGCAGGTTGGTGTGAGTCAGCTCTAAAGGCCCACTTTAAACAAGGCCTGTGTGACCATGTTAAGGAGCTCTGGGTTGGTCACCCAGATCCTCTCACTCTTGAGCAGGCCATGACTTTGGCTGTCTGTATTGACCGTAGGATCCGGGAAAATGTTAAAGAGAGAATAGGGTCTGCTTCTTCCAAGTTTTCTGTCTCTCCCTCACTCTCTCATGAGAAACCTGTTATTTCTCCCATGACTCCTGGTGAGGAACCTATGCAACTAGGAGTTATGGACGCCAAGATGCGACGAGAGCATCGTCTCAGGAACAACCTCTGCCTGTACTGTGGTGCTTCCGGTCATTTTATCAGTGACTGCTCGATCAGACCTCGCAGACCATCAGAAAAACTTCAGTGCCTGAGTGGTAATCAGAAGAACCACTCAGGCAACCAGGTATTTGCCAGTAGTAACAATAAGATGTTGTTATCTGTGTCTCTGTCCTCTGGGGACAGATCTGTTTCTGGCCAGGCCTTAGTTGACTCTGGGTCTGCGGCAAACTTTGTCACATTCTCGTTGGTCTCAGCTTTAGGCATTGAGCTTTTGCCACTTGACACTCCTCTGGCGGTTACTGGAGCGGATTTTGCCCCACTGGCCAGGGGTAAGGTCCGATTCAAGACCCCCTTAATCACGTTGCAAGTTGGTTCAGCTCATTCAGAGGTCATGAGCTTTTTTGTTATGGAGCATCTGTCTTCCGATATTATTTTGGGGCTCCCCTGGTTGAACCTCCATAACCCTATTTTTGATTGGGGTAAAAGGGAGTTGGTAAAATGGGGAGATCAGTGCTCATCCCACTGTATTGTTTTGCACACCTTAAATTGTGTTACTGAGGAGACTATCTCGGCTGCAAAAGGTGGGAAACACCAGGTGAATAAAAAATGTTTGCCTGGCCTACCAGTGTCTGTGGTTGTGCAAAAAGACCCTGAATTGAAGGCAGAGAAAATATTGGGTCCTACTAAAACTGGTTTATCTGGTGAGGGTCCGGTGGCCCCTCATAAAGGGGGGGGGGTACTGTAACGTCTCTGCCGTTTCGGGTCTCGGCGCCGCCCTCCGCTCGCACGCTGTGGCGAAAGAGGCGTCTTCAATTTGGTTCTTTGTGTAAGTTTCTTGATGCTCAGTCTGAACACTGTCCTAGTTCTCTTGCTGTGTAAAGCCACACCCGTGTAATTAGGAACATTTCTCTCTGGACTCCATAGAGTTAATCTCTTCCTGGCCTGAGTGATTGACAGCCTGTGTACCTATCAGCTCTGGGGCTGGGCCCAGACTTTCTATAAACAGGTTGTCAGCCCTCACATGGCTGCCGGTTATTGCTCTGTCTTTGCCTGCTCTCCTTGTGATTTACCTTACTACTTTGTTACCTGATTTTCTGACCACTGGCTTTGACTTTGACTATTCTCTTGGATCTCGATTCTGTGCTGCAATTGCTCGATTGTTTCTGACCCCTTGGCTAGCTGACCTCCCTTTGTTGTTGTGCGTCTTGTCTGCGTTCTATGTGATCACTTATTATAAGGAGGGACTGTCGAGGCAGCCTCTCCTGCCCTTCCAGAGGAGGACCCCGAGCCCACTTTAAAGCAAGTTACTGGACAGCTACTGGAGGCGATCCATGCCGGCACTTCCTCGCTGACCGGGAAAATTGAGGAGGTAAAAATCGACCTGGGCCTGCTCCGTCAGGACTTTCAGACCTTGCGAGGCAGGGTGTGTGAGGTGGAGGATCGGGTCTCTCAGGTAGAGGACACTGTTAACCCACTTCCTGCCAAACTCCAGGAGCTGGAGAGAGCTGCAAGTTTGTGGACCCAGCGTGCGGATGACTTGGAGAATAGATTGCGACGAAACAACCTCCGTATCCTGGGCCTGCGGAGCGGGCGGAGGGTGAAGATCCTCGGGCCTTTGTGGAGGGGTGGCTGAAAAATGTCCTGCCGGAGGCTCACTTCTCACCAATATTTGCAGTGGAACGGGCCCATAGGGTTCCGGCTAAACCGCCGCCTCAGGGCGCACCTCCTCGACCCTTGTTGGCCCGTCTGATTAACAGCACGGATCGGGATACGGCGTTGCGGGCTGCGCGCCAGGCCGGCGAGCTTAAGTACAACGGAGCAGCAGTGGCCATGTTTCCAGATTTCTCGGCGGCTCTCCAGAAGACCCGAGCATCCTTCGTGGCCGTTAAGAGGCGGTTGAGAGAAAAGGCTATACAATACTCCATGATTTACCCAGCACGTCTTCGGGTCGTCCATGACGGCAGGTCCCTTTTCTTTACTTCACCGAGGGATGTGGAGGACTGGCTATCTCTTCTTCCTCGATCTCCGAGACGATGATCCTGACGGCGTGTGGTGAGAGGTCCGATCGGACCATACATAAGGACTTATGTATTACGGGATGCTCTTGTTTATTGCATAAGTAGTTTTATGAAAAGTGCGGTTCTGTTATTATAGTATCCTGTAGTCTTATAGTTACCTGGGCTGGCGACCCCGGGGCGCCGGTGTATCTCATTTACTCATGTGAACCTGGCTCTGTTGAATAGTATATCTCCTAGCCTAGTGATTATCCATACCTTTAAGACAGTGCCCCGTATACCAACCACTTTGGGTGCACTTCTTCCCCCGTTAATTGTAGCCACGGTTAATTTAACAAATATTGTTTGTTTATGCCAGTAGTATGTCTCACACCCTTTAGGGGTGTAATGGTTCATTTCGTTTGTATATTGTTCTTAGGTTGCTGCACACCACTTTGTGTCTCACTCAGCCACGCACTACACACTCATAGGCGGGTCACTTTTGGGGTCCTGAATTGCCATGATTACATTACACTCTTAGACGACCATGGCGTCCTTTAGTGTACTATCTTGGAATGTGAGGGGCCTGGGTAGGCCACGAAAGAGGTCGTTGGTTTTCTCTCAGATTAGGAGGGCTGACCCACACCTCATATGCCTTCAGGAAACTCATTTGGTTCCAGATAATTCCAGGCGACTTCAGAAGCCATGGGTTCAGTGGGCGCTCACTCTACACACACTTCCTATTCCAGGGGGGTGTCCATCTTGGTGCATCGTAGACTCAGGTGGGAGCCAGGCCTCATTGTAAGGGACCCCAGGGACGTACGTTTTTGTCCAGGCCTGGTTGACTCTGTCCTGTATGTTATCCTGGGTGTGTACTTGCCACCGCGTCTGATCTTGCTGTGCTCCAGCAGGCTGCCGTTTCGCCCGATTCCCTGGGGCTATTGCTTATGTTTGGGTGACTTTAACAAAGTTATGGATATTGCATTGGATCGGTTCTCCGCGGAGCCAGGTTCCCCCTCTCTGCCTGCCCTACTACAATGGCCGGGTCCGGGTATTTGTCGCCTCCGCCCCCTTCCTGTCACTCCACCCCTTCCATTCCCTTTAAATCTAAAGCTACTGTTCCCATATCCTATTTACCCACGTGTCTGATCATTCCCCGTTGTTGGTCCAATTAAATAGTAGTACAGCGCTAAGCCACCGGGTCACCCCCATTTTTGAACTATTTGTACCACATGATCGAATACCTGATCAACTCACTTTTTACCATTAATTCCCCAAACACTTCCCGCCCTCTGGAAACTATGAAGGCATATCTTGTTGTTTAGCCTCCATTTCCTTTGTAAGAGGGAATCCCGCTGTGGAGACCACCTGCACCCATGGCCCGCTCGCCCATCGTGGCTACCACTATGAGCTCCGTCACTAGACATATCTGCATATACTGCATGACAAGGCACGTGGTCTCTTTTAGCACGTTTTCCCGCACCAGTCGCGCTTTTAGCTCACTATACATCAAACACGCCTCACCTGCCATACTACGGTGCTTCGCGGGTACTGTCCATGCTGCCATTAGTGACAGTTTTATAGGTATTACAGTGGTTATACCTCTCCAAGCTAGAGTCACTGACGAGAGCTGCCACCTATTGGGCTTGATCCCCCTTCCTACATTGTCAGAAGACCAACGTGAATTTTTAGATTCCCCTTTTCGCTAAGGCTTCGCCCCATTGGCGGGCTCCCCCGCGCACCCGGGTCCCGTTGGCCCTTCTCCCTGCCTGTTTACCCCTTGTTCCTCTCCCGGAGCCTTAGCGCCACCATTATCCTGTTACTTGCCCACGGCCGCTATTGTGGCTCTATGGCCTATATCACTGCTTAATATAGTTATAAACCCTTACTAAAATGTTGGCGAAAAGGCTAAATTCTGTTGTTCTCGCCTTGTCCATCCGGATCAGACAGGCTTTATGCCTGGAAAATCCACATCGGATAATCTTAGAAGGGCTCGGTGATAACTCGATTGGGGCATCATCCTCACATGACTGGGCGATGGCTTCTTTAGATGCAACAAAGGCGTTCGACTCTGTCGGTGGCCTTTTCTATTGCAGGTGTTCGGATCTTTGGAGAGGGGTTTGTTACCTGGATTCCCTTCTATACTGTTCCCCTAGGCGGCACTGTCCATTAATGCCGTTGTCTTCCTACTTTCCTTGGGGGTCGACGGATGTCCATTGTCCCCTACGTTGCTCTGGCTGCCCCATACGCTTCATGACCCCATATATAAAGGCATGTGATAGGCCCCGGGGCGCCTATATGCCATGCTTACTCCTGTTTATGGCGCCCCCCCGGCCCCACCGCTATATTGATGAATTTGTAATTATTCGCCTACGACCATGCTAGCCTCATCTCATATTGCCGCGTCTGGGGAATGTGGTATGTGGATTGACTACAGTCTCAACCTGCAAATATCTGGCATCTTTATATCTAGGGACCATAGGTGTTTTTGGAACAGAACATCTTTCCGCTCATCTCCACTTGGGTTAGTTTATCTTGGCTACCTGCCTTTGTCGGTGGCTGGTGAATCAACCTAGTTAAAATGATAGTACTACCCAAATGTCTATATGCTATAAGCCATTATGCTGTGTCCGTGCCCCTTAGATTTTTAAACAAATGGACTCCCTCATTATCTCCTTTATATGGGGAAACCTAGATCTAAGCTTAGGTTGTCATCTCTACAACGACCGAAGCAGCTCGGGCCATCACTCCCTGATCTGTTTCTTTACTACCTAGCAGGACAGCTCCGTTTATTAGGAAGTGGCTCCATCTGATTCCCTACCGGTCCGGCCATCTGGCTCCCACCGTCGCTTCTGTGGCCGTGTTGGCACCCGGCCTTGTTTGGGGGAAATTGTTGCCCATCCATGCCCTGCGGACAGGTCTGGCGTCAGGCGAAAAGGTGTCCACTTATTCTGATATACCTGCGGGCCCCGCTTGCCCCCTGGTCTGCCGCGTTATTGCCCTGCCTGGCCCCGGCCTGTCCGTATGGCGTGCCTCTCTTAGTGACCTGTATATACAAGGGGTTTTTAAAACGTTTGACTCGCTAAGCTCCTCCTATGGCATCCCTAGAACGCAGTTCTTTAGATATCTACAGATTAGACAGCCTTTCTTCTCAGTTCCCATCGATTGGACAATATTCTGGTATCCGCTTATCGGCATACTTCGCTCACGGGCCCTGGGGGTTTGATATCTACTTTATATGCACATCTGATACAGGCCAAGGTGTCCACTTTGGCGCCCCGGCCTGCGCATGGAGCATAAATATCCCAACTCTCACAGATGAGATGTTTCAAGATATCCTTGAATCTCCTCAACATGTGTCACCTTCAGCTAACAACAAACTGATTCAAACGTATATTCTACACCAATGTTACTTGACACCTCCCGTCTATACAAAATGGGACGTCTGCCCAACCCCGGATGCCTTAGGTGTCTTTGTCCACAGGCAGACTTTTGGCATATGATTTGGGAATGTCCGATCATACAATGTTTTTGGAAAGGGGTCGTGGATCTCCTGGCGGAAGTTCTGGCTAAACCTATACCATTAACCCCAGAGATATGCCTTTTCGGCGTATTAGATGAAGAAATATGGCAACACCATGTTAGAATCCTTTGAGGGAGTCTTTATTTTATGCTAGGAAAGCTATCGCACTGCGATGGATGGCTCCGAAACCCCCATCAGTATCTCAGTGGAAGAAACTTGTTAATACTGTTCTTCCTTATAACCAGATTGTGTATAAAGGGAGAGGGTGCCCTCAGAAATTCCATAAGGTGTGGGGAACATGGTGCAATTCTCCGGTAACCCAATATCGGCTCCCTCATTGCGCTCTGCCATTAATTTACTCATGCCGTGAGGGGCGCGAGACACCAGGAGTATCCACGACCTCTCATTTTGGAGTGTATCCTTGTTGTTACCCTTGACTTATTGACTGCATGTTTTGTACATGATAACTGATGTATACAGTATTACGCATGTCCTGATTATATTCTTTCTGTACCGAGTCTCGTTATATGGTCCGGATGGGACGAGGACCTGGCGGGTGGGATGTGGTGCGTTGGTGAATTTACATTGAAATTCTCGTTTTTGGTGCGCAACATGTTATGTATTTGTTTTGATTTCTTTTCCTTTGTCTGATACGCAATTTTCAATAAACGGTTTAAAGGAGGGACTGTCGACGTGGTTGCTGGCTGTCACCTAGGACAGATCGGGCAAGTTAGCCAGGGAAAGTGGGGGGATTCAGCTTAGGGTCCACTGTCTTGTTGTGCCCCTCCCCCCTAGTTCTCCAGCAGCTTCTGGGGAATCGCTCCTCTAGTGATTCCCTTACAGTATGTGTGTCAAAATATAGTAGCAGGGTCGGAGGCTCAGTATGTAATACAAGTACAGGGATGCCTATTAGGGTTAACTATTGCAACCAATCAGATCCTTATCTTTCAGTTCCTGAGTTTATTAATTTGGCTGTAATTAAAATGGATCAATTATCGGTTTTCTGCCATCTGTAGACAGCAAGTGGTATTGCAGGAGGTTCTGTACATGGAAGGTTGTCCATCTATCTCTGTGGGTGGAGTCAGCAGGACTCTACAGACGTTCTCTATGAGTCCTGTGTACATTTAAACAGCTTTTGACATGAAAATACTAAAATCATAGAAAAGTATATATCCCGGAGCTCAGCATCTCCTCTTCTATTCCATACAGCCTCAGATACACCATCATAGGACACCTGACAGATCCTATGTAGGACAGAATAAAGTTCAAAAAGAATGTAAGGGGGCATTCACACTACCATTGGTGACCATCAGTAGTGTCCACTGCTAGTGTCCATTACAAGATTTTTTTGCGGACATTAGCAGAACCGTCATAAATCCATTTAATATCCCATTGATTGCAATGGGATTTTATCTGTTGTCCGTTAGTGTTCATCTACACCAAATCCATCACATGTCCGTTATTTTCCGCGGACACAAAAATTCGCAGTACAGAATTTTTGTGTCCGCGAAAAATAACGGTTTTATGACGGATGCCAAGCATCTGTCATTTTTAAACATTAATGTCTATGGGTAACGGACGGGCGTCCGTTATACTGTCCGGTTTTTTTCTGCGCATGCTCAGAAAGCAGAAACAAAAAAAAAACGGACTGTATAAAAACGGACACTAACTGATGCTAAGGTGTCCATTAAATGGGTCAGTTAAAAAAACGTACTTATTAACATCAGTTAGTGTCCATTAATGTCAAAGGGAGCCGAGTTGCAGTAATGCTGCTCAGCCACTATACAGAGTCATCTGCTTTCCCAGCTTTGTATTCTGCATAGTACAGGGATCAGATGTATCTCCAAATAGCTGATCCGTGCGGGGCTGGCTGTTGGTTATCACCAATCAGATATTGATGGCCTATCCTAATGATATCCCATAAAAATACTCTCGGGAAACCCCTTTAAGGACACCAGATTCTCAAGCTATGAATTAGATACATTGTCAAGACATGATAGCAAAATCCCCAGAAGACTGACATTCACTGACAACCACTGGGTGTCTCCCACCGGGATGTTGTGAAATTGTCAAGTTCAAAACTGGTCATCTTGTGATGCTCATCTCAGGATATGTGGCACCAAACGAAAAGGTAAAGAAGGACCCAAGGAGGAGGAGCTTTCTGCAGAAACAATCTGTGACGTTTCTGGGATGATTCTTCAACCACCCAAATATTTTGCATTTAAATTCTATTCGATTTCATGTAAAAATATTGTCTAAACTGCGCATTATCGGGGTCATTATGACAAAACTTGGAGTCACCTATATAAGAACATGGTACATCTCACTATTGTACTTACCTCAAGACTTGCATGCAGGGAACACACCAGTAAAATTGGGGGATTTGACAGACGGAAGCCATCAATACCTTGGCTCAATTTTAATTCTAGGGAAAAAAAATGCAAAAATCCAAACGTTATTTTATATACAGTATATACATATATATATATATATATATATATATATATATATATATAACAGTACAGACCAAAAGTTTGGACACACCTTCTCATTCCAAGAGTTTTCTGTATTTTCATGACTATAAAAATTGTAGATTCACACTGAAGGCATCAAAACTATGAATTAACACATGTGGAATTATATACTTAACAAAAAAGTGTGACACAACTGAAAATATGTCTTATATTCTAGGTTCTTCAAAGTAGCCACCTGCTTTGTCTTTGCACACTCTTGGTATTCTCTTGATGAGCTTCAAGAGGTAGTCACCTGAAATGGTTTTCACTTCACAGGTGTGCCCTGTCAGGTTTAATAAGTGGGATTTCTTGCCTTATAAATGGGGTTGGGACCATCAGTTGTGTTGTTCAGAAGTCAGGTGGATACACAGCTGATAGTCCTACTGAATGGAGTGTTAGAATTTGTATTATGGCAAGAAAAAAAGCAGCTAAGTAAAGAAAAACGAGTGGCCATCATTACTTTAAGAAATGAAGGTCAGTCAGTCCGAAAAATTGGAAAAACTTTGAAAGTGTCCCCAAGTGCAGTGGCCAAAACCATCAAGTGCTACAAAGTAACTGGCTCACATGAGGACCGCCCCAGGAAAGGAAGACCAAGAGTCACCTCTGCTGCGGAGGATAAGTTCATCCGAGTCACCAGCCTCAGAAATCGCAGGTTAACAGCAGCTCAGATTAGAGACCAGGTCAATGCCACACAGAGTTCTAGCAGCAGACACATCTCTACAACAACTGTTAAGAGGAGACTGTGTGCAGCACCTGGTAAAATAGCTTCTAGGAAACCACTGCTAAGGACAGGCAACAAGCAGAAGAGACTTGTTTGGGCTAAAGAACACAAGGAATGGACATTAGACCTGTGGAAATCTGTGCTTTGGTCTGATGAGTCCAAATTTGAGATCTTTGGTTCCAACCACCGTGTCTTTGTGCGACACAGAAAAGGTGAACGAATAGACTCTACATGCCTGGTTCCCACCGTGAAGCATGGAGGAGGAGGTGTGATGGTGTGGGGGTGCTTTGCTGGTGACACTGTTGGGGATTTATTCAACATTGAAGGAATACTGAACCAGCATGGTTACCACAGCATCTTGCAGCGGCATGCTATTCCATCTGGTTTGCGTTTAGTTGGACCATCATTTATTTTTCAACAGGACAATGACCCCAAACACACCTCCAGACTGTGTAAGGGCTATTTGACCAAGAAGGAGAGTGATGCGGTGCTACGCCAGATGACCTGGCCTCCACAGTCACCAGACCTGAACCCAATCGAGATGGTTTGGGGTGAGCTGGACCGCAGAGTGAAGGCAAAAGGGCCAACAAGTGCTAAGCATCTCTGGGAACTCCTTCAAGACTGTTGGAAGACCATTTCAGGTGACTACCTCTTGAAGCTCATCAAGAGAATGCCAAGAGTGTGCAAAGCAGTAATCAAAGCAAAAGGTGGCTACTTTGAAGAACCTAGAATATAAGACATATTTTCAGTTGTTTCACACTTTTTTGTTAAGTATATAATTCCACATGTGTTAATTCATAGTTTTGATGCCTTCAGTGTGAATCTACAATTTTTATAGTCATGAAAATGCCGAAAACTCTTGGAATGAGAAGATGTGTCCAAACTTTTGGTCTGTACTGTATATACATATAGTATAATGTACCGCTGAACAACCAGCTAATCTGTTTTTTCGGATTGTAAATGCTTATTGGAGAACATTTAAGCTTTGTATGGATATATATATATATATATATATATATATATATATATATAATTTTTTTTTTCTTATATAGTGGCAGCCTATCCAGTAGTCTCGAGCATTAAAGATAATCGGTTCCCTACCATATACTTGCCAACACTTATGGAAAATGGGAAGGTCTCCTGGAACCAGAAGAACAGGTATATCTCAGGCGTTTTAAATTTTACTCGCCTCTCCTTGTTCCTGAGCGCCTCTTCGTTCCTGGGTGCTGTGGTCTGGGTCTGTATTAAGGAAGGGGGTCACAGTCTCGGTCTATATAAAGCCTGGTCTGGTTTGAGGTCTATATAAGTCTACTCTTTGGGGGTGTCTGGATAAAGGGGGATCTGGTTTGGGCTCTAATAAGGACTTTCTTAGGTCTGTATTTTTAGCTGGTCTTATCTGAGGGTCTGTATTTATTAGAGTGTGTGGTCTGAGGTCTGTAGAGTGTCTATTTAAGGGTTCTGGTGTCTCTTAGTTTAGGGGCTCTCTGGGGGTCTGTGTTTATTTATGGGACTGTATTATAGGGATTTAGAGGGATCTTTATTTTATTAATGATGTTTTCATACAGATGACCTATCCATAGGAAAGAGAGAGTATCACTGGTACCGCACACTCAATAGTTGTGGTGCTAAGCAAAAAGGGTTCTCCAACCCATACCCAGAGAATGAATTTTGCTGCACACACGAAAGTTTCTTTGTGATGAACCAAGTGAAAAAATGTATTAGCACAATAATTTGTGTAACAGGTGCTTTACAGATGCAATAACGCCGTATTTATATAGAATATGATGAAATAGGGATGTAGATAAAAAAAATGACACGTTTCGGTCTTCAGACCTTCTTCCGGCTAGATCTATCAAACGCCTTATATGTTCCTCCTACAAGCTGTGGATAGATCTAGCCGGAAGAAGGTCTGAAGACCGAAACGTTGCATTTTTTTGATCTACATCCCTATTTCATCATATTCTATATAAATATGGCATTGCTATTGCATCTGTAAAGCACCTGTTACACGAATTATTGTGCTAATAAATGTTTTCACTTGGTTCATCACAAAGAAACTTTCGTGTGTGCAGCAAAATTCATTCTCTATCCATAGGAAAGGTCATCATCAGTTTGTGATCCGTGGGGGTCAGACACCCGAACTCCGCACAGATCAGCTGTTCCGGCAGCCTCCGAATGGTGCAGTGATGTGTCCCCAGGTTCTTGAGTGTAACATAGCAATTACTCTATTTTTACTAACTCTTACTGGATATTCGGATGTAGCAGAGCTGAATTTGTCATTTAACCTGTAATGCTATCAGTGAATGTAGCTCCTCCTGGACATATACAGCACCAGGTTATTCTTTACAGTGCACCACCAACAAAACTGTGAGTCCTTTGTTGGCATACTGTCCCCCCTGGCATGGACGCCAATATACCTCTGTTCCCCGCTGGTAACCTACTCCGCTGTTTGTCCCACCTCCTTCCTCTCCTTAAAGCTCCTGTAGGACATGTGTGTGCTCCCTTGCTGATTCTTAAAAGGCCATCACACACTCCTTAATTTTCCCCAACCAATCCTTGCTGCCCAGAACCTATTTAAAGTTGTTCTAATGTCCCTGATGCCTGAGCAATATAGGGTCACGCTTAGCTTGTTCCTGTGATGGTTTGTCCTGCATACTGACTGTTTTCCTGTGCATCGGCCTTTGGTCTGTTTCTTGCCTTTGTATTTGTCTGCGCATTCCTAATCAGCCTGATTCCTTGGCTTGCCTTTGACTAGTGAACCCGTGCTACTTGCCCTGACCTTCGGCCTGTCTACGACTCTGAGCAGTATCCGCCTGCCCACAATCTTGGCCCTCTTGGCTGGCCCCTGGTGCTACGCATTGTCTTCACTCTGGCCTTTTCGACCACTGCTACCTATACTGGGACCACTCCGAGCAGTAGGGACCTGGTAGTCTCCCCACAGTGAAGTCCAGATCCCTGTACGGGGGTTAAAGGGTAAATGTCGGGGGAGGCTATTTAGACAACACCCCGGGAGTGGCCCAAAGTCAAACCGCTTAGGTGGTATGGTGGCTCTACAGACCATTACGTAACCATTCCTTTCATTTGCTTTGATATTGTAAACCATTAAAGAGGTTGCCAAAAAATTGGACAACTATCGCGCTGTTTTTGGAAGAAACTAGACATTTTTTTCTAAAATATTGCATAGGTTTTCCCGGATACCTGCATAGCAGCCCATTGTAATAACAGGAAGAATTATGGTACATGACAAACCCCTCCCTGCTACATCTGTATGGGTAGAACTCAATCTGTCTGGACTTATGTTAGTCTGAGAGGCCTTGTACAAGACAAATCTGTATTTGAGGTCTTAAAAACAGCGATGTTTCTTCTATCCTGGAATGACAGGTCCATTTAAAGATCAAGGCAGAAAACATAACTGTAGAGTCCGCCGTTCGCCTTGGACATCATAAAAGATTAGTTGAGTGCCCGTCTATCTCGCCCTAGCTGTGCGCAGAATGAAATGATCTTCCGAGCACATTGTTTTATGGAGACGCCGCCACATTAAAGGCTATGGATGTTTTATCAGGACGCGGGTACGTACTGTTCTCCATGCTGAATCTGGATTTGAACTCGTGACCCCACCAGCCGACCAACCTGGAATAAAAGGGAAATAAAAATCATTATCCTCAATTACAGCAGCCGTGGAATGAGCTCATTCCCGGCAAACACACGACTGTATGCAGAAAACAGCCCGTCGGCTCAGCGGGCGACAGACGCAATGTGTTAACATTACAGCGACGATATTGCTGAGTTCAGATCAAACATCACAGTAGGAGATAGTCGGGAACATGAATTTACAATTACTGACCAGAGAGAGTGCAGAAGAAATACATTACAGTCAAGGGCGCAAGGACTGAGGCCTACACGCAGTCTATCAGCCTAAGCAGATGGAAGGAAAATCAACTGCGCCCTTTATCCTGAGGGCCTATAGTATGACTGCAAAAAGGGTCTCACTAGAACAGAAATATACGCTCTGAAGTGGCTGCCAAATACTGCCATACAGTGCAATCCATGCTGCCAAACATGTTCCAGTAAAACCTCCATACAGTACAAGACATGCCCCCATAGAGGTGCCAGGGATACCGCCATATAGTTGTCACATATACTCCCATACAGTGCGATACATGCTGCCAAACATAAGCCAGTAAAACCTCCATACAGTACAAGACATGCCCCCATAGAGGAGCCAGGGATACCGCCATATAGCTGTCACATATGTTCCCATACAATACATGCTGGCACATATGTGCCAGTAAAACCTCAATATACAGTAGTATCAGACATTCTCCTATTTAGATGCCAGCAATACCGCCATATGGTGCCATATATCCTCCCATACCATAGCAGACATGTTCCCAGTCAGGTGCCAGATGTACTGTCATACAGTGCCAAATATGCTCCTATACAGCAAAAGGCATGCCTCTACACAGTTCTAGGTATATTTCAGGTTTAAAGATCATCAGACATGTTTCCATACAGATCCCAGGGTTAGCAGTAAGGAGATGGTGCAGTGAAGGAGGCCCAAGATGGCAGTCCTTCACTCCCTCCTGTCATGGTGACTTTGTCGTCAAATCCTCTTACAGGTGGCATAGTGATGAGGGGTTGCACCTAAGTGGTTAATGGTAGAATTTTTTTACCCCAGATCACTCCCAGCTGTGGGTCTCCTGGCCAGTGGTGTTTCGAAAAAACCTTGACATTGGGTGCGAATGAGCCGCAGGCTACATAGGGGCAGTTGTATATGTGATACTTACGGCACAGTTTACTTAGCTATATGGAGACACAGCTCTAATAGTATTGACAGGCCACTCTACAAACACAGACAGAAGTGGCATCTGCTCTTCGCTCCCTCCTCTAGTCCTCTGTCCCTTTCCACCATGGTGAACATGGGGCAACCCCAGACTTGTTCCTTTGTTTCAGCCAATATTGGGAGAATGAAGGGCTTGTTTTGGCCACAGATACCACCGATAGGTTGTGAGGTTGGTAAGATTTCCTTCTGTGACCTGTGGGGCCCAATTGCGTGGGGAAGCCTGTCATGGCCTAACTACCACTAACTAGAGAGTTCCCTGGAACATGTCTGCACTACAACGTAGCTAACCACACACTAACTATGGTTAACAGGCTAAGGGTAGGGGGTTGCTATTTACTAGCTATCTGCTCCCACTTTTTAGAAACAACTGTTTACACCGTGGTATAATAAAGACTGATTAACCCTCAAGAATCCAGAATAAAGCTGGAAAAGTGCAATACACATTATAAAACAATGTAAATCATGGAAAGCATCATCAGGACAATGAAAGGGAACCTGTCAGCAGTTTTGCCACTACAGCTGTGACTAGTACCAGACAAGGCATCTTGCCTCTTGTCTAATGTTGACTTTATAAGACCAGTGAACTGCTTCCATCTTTATCAAAACCACTTTTATTCAATATGCAATTTAGTGGGTGGAGAACTCTCCACGTCTTGTGTCTTCCCCACTGTCATTGACCTCCCCTATCCATAGGACATCACCACTGTGGCCCAATGAAATCCCACACCTGTTCCATGGAAGTGAAGCTCATCACTACACATGCGTCTGATGCATCTCAGTCAGGTGCGCATGCGCGCGCAGGTTCTGTAGTGACCCTGATACACTCTGAGCCCCTGCAGATAGGACACTAAATCCTGTATCAAGTGCAATTTACAAGATGGCAGTAAGAATGTCACCCTGGCACACACCTTAGGTGTCAGTTAATGCGCCTCATATCCACTAGTAAAACTATAGTAAGTTCATAAAAAAGAGAATTTTACGTACGATGGTTTAATGGTGCAAGAATGTTTCTCGTGGATGAACGCTCCAGCCAGCCCTCCGGCCCCCGAGTTCAGATACTGCAAGCAAATGAAAGAATTACATTGACCAACGTATAACAAAAATGGAGGCAAGCTTACAAAACAGCTCCATTATCTGCAAGTCTGAACTAGTCTGAAATTAACCTCCTGTACTTGTACTGGTCTTCTTCCATACTTTACACTGCAGGTAGGTTTGTTCAGAATTCTGCATGAGAACTCCTGTTGTAAGAAATGGAAAGCGGAAAATGCTCCTTTTCTGTCAGCCCAGAATTGGATGCTGCATTTGGCCCTGCCCAGCAAAGGCAAAATAGGTAAAATACAGCGACACTCGTCTCCAAATTCCACTTCAAATTCAGCGTCGAAATCCTTGTCGGTGTTTGACAAGCAGAAAAAAATTGCTTTAAATTCCTGAAGTAGAAATTTTCTGCTTGACAAATTCAGTGTCAAATTCCTACATGTGAACACCCCCCTTAGGATGACCTCACCATGGAATAATTGATCTAGCACAACCATCTAAGAGGTAACTCCCTAGTTTAATGTCTGGTTTTCAAGAAACCTAGTGGCATGATCTGGGATTAAAGCAAAACCAGAATATCTCCTCCAAAAGGCAGAGATCCCAGATCCTGCCATGAAAACCAGGCATTGATCTATAAGGAATTACCTTCCAAAAAGTGGCTCTACAGCAAGTTTTCTTTTTTCCATCAAGGAGAGCTTATTTGCATATTCTTTTCCCAGAATTCTTAGCAGACCATGTATGGTTAGTAAGACTCTGCACACCGTAAGGTGGCGTGCAAAGGTTGTCTCTATAAGGAATGATAGTAGATCTTTTGATCCATGGAATCATAATAAACTATGGGCAAATATGGGGGTGAGAATATGATCAGATAACTGGGACACATGTAAGGAAATATAGGAGCAAAAGCAAGGCTTGAAATCCATTTTAAAGGGGTCTTCTGAGACTTTTGAATGACCTGTCCTTAGGACACCACCGTACATCTGCATAGTGGCTGTGCTTGGTATTGCAGCTCAGACTTTCACTTGAGGCCATGTGACTGATGAACAAGACACCATAGGGTCTGTGATGTCTCAAGCAGCTGATCCGTGGAGATCCCTAGTGTCAGACCCCCAAGGATCTTCAATTCCTAAGATCAATTAAAATGTCCTGGAAAACCCCTTTAGGCTGAGGGCCACGTTGTGGAAACACAGCTTTTTTTGTTGCAGATTTTGCTGTGGTTTTGGTGGAGCCAAAGCCAGGAGTGGATTGAGCAGGAGGTAGACGTATAAGAACTTCCTATAAATTTCCCATTCCTTACGTAGCCATTCTTGGCTTTGGCTCTAAAAACTGCAGCAAAATCTGCAACAAAAAAAGCTGCGTTTCTGCAATGTGGGGCTTCAGCCTTAAGGTGGAGGAGACACTGTATGGACCGGCTATCAGCCCAATTTCCCAAAAACATTCACATTCTACTAAGCTTTTAGGAATGACAGGGTCGCAGGGCTAATTTATTGCTATGTCCCTTTGCAAGTGATCTGGGCACGGCAGGGCTCATGGCCTCCCTCTGTGCAGGGAACCGCAACGTGGGGCCATTTATGGCCTCTGAGCCCCCACTGGTCCTGACAATGAAGGGGCCACTGGGCTGTGCATGGAACTGCAGCTGGTCTCACTGTAATGGGATCACTGCAGTCCTGATGCACAATAGATAGGTGGCAGGTCATGGTGCAAGAAAACATGGTGAAGAGGCGCTAAACCGCACTCCTTTATGCCCTACCAATCAAAAAGTGACGGTGATATCACTTTATTAGATGGGAATAACTCTTAACCCTTTACCACTAGCAGATCTACCTTATCCTTTAAGGCAGCCGACACAAGACATCTCCTTTAACTGAGTAAACATGCAGGATAAATGTTCAGGCACCTTATAAGAACACCAGCAGGCAAAGTCCACTTCCCAGTCGTGTAAGCGAAGTTCAACGTTACCAACAGCGTGGGCCAAATCAAAGCCGACATAACAGCCCTGGAATAGAACATATATTAACAATAATTATTCATTACAGTAAGTGCAGAGAATTTATAGTCTTATTTATGGAAATGCAGTTCCAAAAAAATAACACTAGAGGGCAGCAGTGGCATAAAAATAAATGCTCAATGGCTAAAACTAGAGCGCAGAAGTTCCAGGTGGCAGGCTTGTATCACTGCTGCCCTATATTGTAACACTCTATGGTATGGCCTATACCGGAGTATACAGCAATATACTATAGTTGTGCCAAGTTTACGTAAGTCCATGTCCCATATCCGTGTTTATAGGACACATTTGGTAAAAACTGCTGCGTGTCCTCCTATGATAAACCGACATAACCAGACTATAGTCTCATACTGTACCTCTGTATCTGTAATATTATATTATTGTATTACCGCACCACTGTACTCAGACATACATGTAGTTCTGCCATAAGCAGGAGCCTAAGCTAAAATCTAGTAACAAATTCTAATCATTGGGACCCACACCTATCTCCAGAAGCAGGGTCCCTGGTAACTAGGTAAGGGGGGTGCTGCATCAAGTGGAGAACTAATACAGAGATAGCCATTCACTCCAGTGCACTAGGGAATATCCCTTTAATAAAAGGCAGTGATACAAAATGTATCTCTAAATGGGAACTCAGATGCCACCGATGTCCTATTAATCACTGTGACCCCTGGATCACCGGAAACCCAGGCATAGAAGGTAATGGTGCCAGCGTATATTCCACTGGTCTTTTCTGGAGGCACAAGGGTCATTATAGTCAATGGCCGACTGTGTAGAGAGGATGAGCAGTCAACAAGTGTTGTAGCAGAGGGATAAAGTACCTCTGGCCCCACAAAAAAGATGCCTTATTCATCCCCGTACATAGAAATATAAAAAAGTTATGGGGGTCAGAATATGGCAACCCCAAGAACTGACATGTCCCTTTGGCTGCAGAGTGAACGCAATACAAACAAATCCCGTAAGAAATTCACACAAACTCAGTTTTTCTCCAATTCCACCCCATTCTGAATTATTTTCCAGCCTCCAAGTACATCAGGTGGAATATTAAATGGTGCCAATAAGAAGAACAATTTGTCACATAAACAGTAAATCCTCCTATGGCTCTGTGAACGGAAAAATAAAAAAGTTATGGGGTTTGGAAGGCAGGGAGTCAAAAACAAAGGGGTGTGAAGGGGTTAAGGAGCAAATAGGGACAGAGAGATTTGGGTCAAAAGGAGGGATAGTCAAAAAGCAGTACACTCACCGAGGCATCAGTAACTCAGGAATTGGACACTGAGGCCACACCTTCCCACGGGTAATCCACGAACCTCCCCAGTGACATCCCTGTTATTAGACACACGTGATGTCACAGTACAGGGATAATACACACAGTGATGTCACAGTACAGGGATAATATACACAGTGATGTCACAGTACAGAGATAATATACACAGTGATGTCACAGTACAGGGATAATACACACAGTGATGTCACAGTACAGGGATAATACACACAGTGATGTCACAGTACAGGGATAATATACACAGTGATGACACAGTATAGAGATAATACACACAGTGATGTCACATTACAGGGATAATATACACAGTGATGTCACAGTACAGGGATAATACACACAGTGATGTCACAGTACAGGGATAATATACACAGTGATGTCACAGTATAGAGATAATACACACAGTGATGTCACATTACAGGGATAATATACACAGTGATGTCACAGTACAGGGATAATACACACAGTGATGTCACAGTACAGGGATAATATACACAGTGATGTCACAGTACAGAGATAATATACACAGTGATGTCACAGTACAGGGATAATACACACAGTGATGTCACAGTACAGGGATAATATACACAGTGATGTCACAGTACAGGGATAATACACACAGTGATGTCACAGTACAGGAATAATACACACAGTGATGTCACAGTACAGAGATAATACACACAGTGATGTCACAGTACAGAGATAATACACACAGTGATGTCACAGTACAGAGATAATATACACAGTGATGTCACAGTGTAGGATAATACACAAAGTTATGTCACAGTACAGGGATAATACACACAGTGATGTCACAGCACAGGGATAATACACACAGTGATGTCACAGTACAGGGATAATACACACAGTGATGTCACAGTATAGAGATAATACACACAGTGATGTCACAGTACAGGGATAATATACACAGTGATGTCACAGTACAGGGATAATACACACAGTGATGTCACAGTACAGGGTTAATACACACAGTGATGTCACAGTACAGAGATAATACACACAGTGATGTCACAGTACAGGGTTAATACACACAGTGATGTCACAGTACAGGGATAATACACACAGTGATGTCATAGTACAGGGATAATACATACAGTGATGTCATAGTATGGAGATAATACACAGTGATGTCACAGTACAGGAATAATATACACAGTGATGTCACAGTACAGGGATAATACACACAGTGATGTCACAGTACAGGGATAATACACACAGTGATGTCACAGTACAGGGATAATACACACAGTGATGTCACAGTATGGAGATAATACACACAGTGATGTCACAGTACAGGGATAATACACACAGTGATGTCACAGTACAGGGATAATACACACAAAGATGTCACAGTACAGGGATAATACACACAGTGATGTCACAGTACGGGGATAATACACACAGTGATGTCACAGTATGGAGATAATACACACAGTGATGTCACAGTACAGGGATAATGCACACAGTGATGTCACAGTACAGGGATAATACACACAGTGATGTCACAGTACAGGGATAATACACACAGTGATGTCACAGTACAGGGATAATACACACAGTGATGTCACAGTACAGGGATAATACACACAGTGATGTCACAGTATGGGGATAATATACACAGTGATGTCACAGTACAGAGATAATATACACAGTGATGTCACAGTATGGAGATAATACACAGTGATGTCACAGTACAGGAATAATATACACAGTGATGTCACCGTACAGAGATAATACACACAGTGATGTCACAGTACAGAGATAATGTACACAGTGATGTCACAGTACAGAGATAATACACACAGTGATGTCACAGTACAGGGATAATACACACAGTGATGTCACAGTACAGGGATAATACACACAGTGATGTCACAGTACAGGGATAATACAAATTATAATGCACACAGTATAGGTAAACCATGGTGCTCTATAGTAAATGTTACAATTGGCCACATTTTTTTACACTTTCCTACCCATCATCCACATCAATTGGTAAATTGCACTTTACGTCTGATTGGAGATGAACTCTCTGAATAGTTAGGCTTCATAGCAACTGCTACACCTGCTACTTTTGTCATTGACACTCATGACACTCAGCTCTCAATTTACAAAGGAATACTTAAAACCCAAATTTTATTTATATATAAATACATTTATATATATATATATATATATATATATATATATATACAAATATATACGTACATAAATACATATATACATTATAAATATATATATATATATATATATATATATATATATATAATATATATAATGTAATGTATATTTTGCACCATTAACACCAGCTGCCATAACTTTGCATTAATTGCCTTGAAACATGAAGTTTACACCATGGCCACTGGATGGCAGCATGCTTCCAGGTTATCCGTCCCCATCCAGAAGACTTGGAGACAGAATACAAGTTTTAAATGCAGAATAATGAGTCACTTCTTAAGGTCCAAACATACTGTTCTTTTCTGAGACATTTTACGTAGCAGTGAATTAATATATCAGACAAAGTATAATCATTTAGAGATAGTGACGTTCAGAAACCTGGGAAATAATGATAAATTGCCACATAGTCCTCTTAATTGCTGATTCATACGTCCTTAGTGCCTAATGCTAGATTTATGCCGTGTATCAAGCAGCAGATGATGGGGGTGATCACATGTTATCGGAAATTATTTTTACCTACAGCATTGTGTTACATTATTACAGTAAAATTCCTTTAATCCAGCATTATGGGCTGACAGGTGCCGAATTATCAGACATACAGAATGATTGGATGGCCTCTCTCATGATTCCTTATCTATGTTCAATTTTTTTCATTTTAATCTTGAAGATATCAAGATTATCAGAAGCATTTTCCTGATTATTGGAATATGTGAAATATTAGATTGAAGGATCTGCCTTTGATTCTAGCAGGTTATAATACAATTCTATCATTATACAGAATCTTCCATTGGCACTACTGACATAATAAAAGAGGCGGAGCTTTCAAATGAGGGGGTGGAGTCAATTCTCATTCCATCCAGAGGTATTACTTGAAGCATCTGGGCGGCTGATCCTATGTAACATCTGTGGCCCCCACTTCTATACGCCTCTTACAACTGCTGTTCCTTTAAGTAGCCGGCACCAAGTGTGTTATTTCTGCACCCCCTATAGCTTTGCCCCTTCTTCTGGTTCACTTTTTTAGATCCCACCTTATAACTAGAGATGTAGCAGAGCTGAACATCTTTTAGAGATCCTGCAGTTCAGCAATTTTTCTCGCAGTCCAATGTAAAAAATACAGATCATTGCAAGCTCTGGTGCTTTGATAAACTGAGCTCTGCTACATCAGCGTGTAACAATATAATCCTGTGAAGTCTGATACAGTGAGATGGCATAGACTGATACTTGCAATGCAGAGGGAACTTTAAGCTCCTGGACCCTAATACAAAATCTGTGGGTCCCCGACCACCTGGTGCCAATTCTGTTAATGGTGTCTTATTATGTGGCCAGAGGGGCTTTTAGCCCCCCCCCCCACCCACAAGGGCCTTTGCCTTTTCACAAATTGTTTCAAAAATGTAAATTTCTTGCGATACAAATTCCAAGCATTATTGCAACATGGTTGCACAATATTCATCAGGCTGTAATGCACATCACAACCACTGGGTGGCCACATATAGACACATATATCATAAACATCCTAAATAGAGATGAGCGAATTTTGCAAAAATTCGATTTGACCAATTCTCCGAAATTTCCAAAACAATTCAATTCGATCTGAATTAATTCACAGCAAATCACTTTACCACTTCCCGACATCCACCCTAATAGTAAGGCGCTGCCGGGAAGGACTTCCCGCAAATCACAGCGGAAGCATGGTGCGCACTTAGAAACTGTGTGCGCACCCTGCTTTGCGGGTGTCAGCCATATGTAATGGCTGACACTGTCCTTTAACACCCACGGTTGGAGCTGACTCAGATCGCAGGTGTTAACCCCTGAGATGCCGCGGTCAAACATGACTGCAGCATCTCAGGGGTCTTATTATATAATGGAGTCCCAATCGGTCCTCCCGCGGGGGTGCTGTTGCTTCTATTAGGCAGCCCGGGGTCTGACCAGTGACCCCAGGTCTGCCACATCGCTGTCCCTCCACAAACCTGGTTGATCCTGCCTTGAATGAAGACTGTCAGCCTATGTATCTGCACGGGCTGACAGCCTCCTATACACTGCAATACATGTATATTGCAGCGTATACCTATTGAAGCAGTGATCAGATATCGCTGCTTCAATCCCCAGCCACCTAGAGCTGGTGCTATTACTATACTGTGGTGTCTCCTCAGACCCCAGAGTATAATCAGAGGCCCAGGGGAAGTGATTAAAAATAACAAACACTTATACTCACCTTAACCTCACCTCTCCTGGGAACCCGGCTGTCTGACCGTCCTCCTCGCTCCTCTTCTTCCTTCTGAATGAAGTCCTGCTTTCTGGAAGTCACTGCTGGGGCCTGTGATTGGGCCTCAGCCGTCACGTGGGGGCGTGATGATGTCATTACGTCGGCGCATTACGCTGGTGCCAACGTCATTACCCCCAGTCACAGGCCCCAGCAGTAAGGCCTGGGGAGGAAGAGCTCTGGACAGGTGAGTATCAGCATTTTTTTTTTTTTTTTAAATCACCACGGGGGGTGCTGAGAGGGACAGGTAGCATGGCAGAACCCCTTGGATGCCGCAGTCATGTTTTACCGCGGCATCCAAGGGGTTAAAACCCCCCGATAGGAAATGTGTGATTCGATACATCAAAGCATAAGGAAATCCGGAATCGATGCAAATCAAAGATTTCCTGAAATTCGGATCGAATTCCACTTCGTCAGCTTCGATTCGCTCATCTCTAATCCTAAATATTTCAAAATCATGTTTTGCTTTTTTTTCTCAGAGCTGGTCATCTCATGTCACAGAGTTCAGCATGTCAAGCCTACAGGGGCTCACGGCCCTGGTACAAAAAGGTCAGCCTGAGCCCTCCTGCACAACCTCTCCTCACAACCATCAGCCATGTCTCGTCTGTACCTGCTAACAAGCTTATCATTCCCCTTTCTTTCTCTATCTGGGCTCAGAACACCATAAAGACTTGTCCACAACATGTCTGTGCACAGACGCTTCCCATCATTCCTATCCCATCAGTGCCCCCCACCCAGTAATCATGCCCCCTTTTGTGGCACAGCCTCCCCTTGACTATATGCAACTTTTGACATTAAACAGTTAAATTTCTCCTTTCTGACAGTGGAAGGCTTTGTATCATAAATCACTCCAGTGCACCAGAGGGCAGGAGGAATAAATGTACCACGCACAGACTGCCGGCCATCAAAGGGAATCGGAAAGGAGATCAAAAAAGTTTATCCAGTCCTAGTGTGGTGATGGGGAGCTGTGGCTCCCTTGGCTCATGGGCTCAGTTGGAGCTGTGACCACTGCGACCATTATAGACGTGCCAGTGGGAACAGTAAGGGAGGACATATGTGTAGCAGCTGCTCCCTGTGCACTTATAACATGTACGAGCTCCCCCACTCATTTCTTCCCGCCGTCCATAGCGCGCCCACCATCCAGGCTTCTGAGCTCGGGCGCTCGGACTCATTTCAGCTTAAATCTAGAGCAGCAGAGAAATGATCCTTCTTCCTTACACATTAGCATCAAGATCTCTCCTCAGAATGAAATATAGACTTGCAAAATAAGGCAAACAACTTGAATGTCTGCCATTTATGATAATTCCAAGGTTTCCATAACTTCCACTGTGTAAAATGTCAGGAGCCTTGTAGTTAATGCCCAGACCCCTGTCCCCCCCGGAGGGCTCGATAAAGTGCACTCGCAGTAATGAGCAGCGAGAAGTTCTGTAACTGAAGGACCTGCACAAATCTTCATCACCGGGGCTTCAGGAGGAGAGACGGATAAGGCGCAGAGAAGGCGCAGATAAGGCGCAGCTTCACCCTGAAACATCATTTACTGTATATGACTCACGGCCACACAGTGTGAACAGGCTGCAGGATTTCTGCAAGGAAGTTCTGCAAGTACCAGTGAGAGAACTGGGTAGTAAAGAGCCAATTCATTACAAATTCATCCGCAACCCACGTGGGCCAGAATACACACATGTACACATCACTTTGGGTGCGGCCCACGTGGTTTGCAGCGTTCTCGTAATTATCGGCTGGTAAGGTATGTGTGTGAATATGGGGGAGCGATTTGGCTGACTATCTATTGATCTATCACCACTAGAGATGAGAGAATCGAAGCTGCAGAAGTGGAATTCGATCTGAATTTCAGGAATTCTTCGATTCGCATAGAATCCGGATTTCCTGATGCTTCGCGGTAACGAATATTTAGTAAGGACCTTTGTGACATCAGACGGTCACATGATATTCTCTAGTGATGTGATTGGGTAGACGTGTCTTTGCTTGTTATCAGATCCTTCCACATGAATAAAAGTTGTCCGTGCTGGAGAGAGAGAGAGCGAGAGACATGACCGCGGCATCCAAGGGCTTCCGCCATTTTGCCGCCCACCCCGGCTCTCTGCAGGCAGGAAATAGCTGTTTATTCGCCGTGAATTAATTTGGATCGAATAGAATCATATTGCGAAATTCGGCGAAGTTGCCGAATCGAATTTTTGAATACTTCGCTCATCTCTAATCGCCACCTTCGGCCCTCAATTGGCCCTTAGCTCTGGTTATTTGTTTGTTCCCAGGTGAGCGCCATATTGTGCACCGTCGCCCACCTATGCAGCAGAGGACCACTGGGTGCACCAGTAACAGATATGCCCCCGAGTCAACTCTTTTTTAGACTATGGTCACACTGGGCATATTAGCAGACAGTAAGCAGAACAGTGGATGACACAAACTGCGAGGGAAAACACTGCAGTATAAAGTGGCCTGGTCTATGGGTTTTTTTCTACAACTTGCAATTCCTGCAGTTGCGCCCTGAAAAAAAACACACCTAATTTCCTCCCTGATAAAGATTCAGGAGTGGGTCTGCGATGTCTGACCCCAGACTCAAACTATCCATCTCTCAGCTATATATCACGGGTCCAGCTCTTATAAGTCCTAGGGATCAACTGATAACAATTGGGAAATGGCGACCATGGACAGGCTTGGACCGTCAGAGTCGTTCTCCGTTCTGCATATGAGAACTATTTGGTTACAAAACATCCCCCTCCCCACATCAACCATAGCAAAAAGAGCATACTGTAGGAGGAATTACACCGCCATCAGATGTGCGACTCCAGCCTCATACAATACAGATACATGTTCTCCATTAAACACTTTCTAGTGGTTTTCCGATGCAGCAAGGCCAGGCAGCGTTCCATGTACGAGGCGAGCGGCCGTCTTATCTTGTCTACAGGAGGACGACTCTTAAAGCCTATTTGTAATTAACCTTGTAAAATCCACCCCGATAATCCGCTAATCGCTCAGATCATGTTGAGAGTTTGTAAGAATATGTAGCGTGACTTTAATCCATTGATATGGCCCAGCTGCAGCCTCATCCGCCCCGGCAATAAACTCAATTCATTCCTCGCAAAGGGAAATAAATACATTTTTCTTACACATTAAAAAATATCACATGAGACAAAAACTATCTGTATTTATATAGAGCATGGGGGGGGGGGGGGTTAAAGTGACACTCCACCTTTACAGGCACTTTAACTGGAAGTTTTGGGAACTGCAATGTAAGTGATTATTTAGTGCCGAGCCATAGACAGTATTGTGACAAGGGGGAGGGGTTCACTGGCACAGAAACATTTACAAATAGTATACAAGTACGTACTTAGAGTCCTCATTATAAGGTGAATAAAGCCGCTATACAGAGTACATAGATTATACTGGCATAATGTACAGAAAACTAATGGCACCATATTGTACACATTTATGACATTGCTAAAATATATGTTGAACTATTGCCACCGTACAGTAAGCAAACATAACATCGCTACAATTTACATAACAATATTGATACCATACAGTACATTCTGTATAACTAAGGCAGGGTTCACAGTAGCATCAGGTTTCCTTCCTCCAGGTCTGCATGGATGGGAATGGGCGGAGTGAACATACAAGTGGGTGGGGCACATTCTGTTCCCCTTTCTGTCCTTTGAAAGTTGGGAGATATGCATAATGTATAACATCTATATCACAGCTGAACTGTATATACTGTATAACTAATGCCACCATATAGTGAACATCCATATCACTGCTGAGCTGTATATACTGTATTTCTAATGCCACCATATAGTGCACATCCATATCACTGCTGAACTGTATATACTGTATAACTAATGCCACCATATAGTGCACATCCATATCACAGCTGAACTGTATATACTGTATAACTAATGTCACCATATAGTACACATCCATATCACTGATGAACTGTATATACTGTATAACTAATGCCACATATAGTATACATCCATATCACTGCTGAACTGTATATACTGTATAACTAATGCCACCATATAGTATACATCCATATCACAGCTGAACGGTATATACTGTATAACTAATGTCACCATATAGTACACATCCATATCACTGCTGAACTGTATATACTGTATAACTAATGCCACATATAGTATACATCCATATCACTGCTGAACTGTATATACTGTATAACTAATGCCACCATATAGTACACATCCATATCACAGCTGAACTGTATATACTGTATAACTAATGTCACCATATAGTATACATCCATATCACTGCTGAACTGTATATACTGTATAACTAATGCCACATATAGTATACATCCATATCACTGCTGAACTGTATATACTGTATAACTAATGCCACCATATAGTGCACATCCATATCACTGCCGAGCTGTATATACTGTATAACTAATGCCACATATAGTATACATCCATATCACTGCTGAACTGTATATACTGTATAACTAATGCCACATATAGTGCACATCCATATCACTGCTGAGCTGTATATACTGTATAACTAATGTCACCATATAGTGCACATCCATATCACTGCCGAACTGTATATACTGTATAACTAATGCCACATATAGTATACATCCATATCACTGCTGAACTGTATATACTGTATAACTAATGCCACCATATAGTGCACATCCATATCACTGCCGAACTGTATATACTGTATAATTAATGTCACCATATAGTGCACATCCATATCACAGCTGAACTGTATATACTGTATAACTAATGCCACCATATAGTACACCTCCATATCACTGCTGAACTGTATATACTGTATAACTAATGCCACCATATAGTGCACATCCATATCACTGCCGAACTGTATATACTGTATAATTAATGTCACCATATAGTGCACATCCATATCACAGCTGAACTGTATATACTGTATAACTAATGCCACCATATAGTACACCTCCATATCACTGCCGAACTGTATATACTGTATAACTAATGCCACATATAGTATACATCCATATCACTGCCGAACTGTATATACTGTATAACTAATGCCACATATAGTATACATCCATATCACTGCCGAACTGTATAAACTGTATAACTAATGCCACCATATAGTACACCTCCATATCACTGCTGAACTGTATATAACTGTATAACTAATGCTACCATATAGTACACCTACATATCACTTCTGAACTGTATATACTGTATAACTAATGCTACCATATAGTACACCTACATATCACTTCTGAACTGTATATACTGTGCAGCATCCCAGAGTGCTACTGCTTTAAGTGTTTGTCTTTTGTGCCTCTGGGTTGTGTTGGTATGTCCCGTCCTCTGTGTTCTATGTTCTATGTCATTGTTATGCAGCTTTCCCTTGTTGTTTTCCCTGTAGTTCCCACTGTGTTTCAAACCTTCCCCTTGGTACAGCCCTGGCCTATCACAGGCCACTGGGCAGGGTTGAAGGAGACTTTTGTCTCCAGGACGACCATTGAGAGACCAGTTTCCTGTCTAGTGTGAGATACAGTCAGGGGTGTAAATACCAGGGTAATGGTGGTAGCGGCTGACACAGGGCCCAGGACATTAGGGGGGTCGGTTAAGGGCGGAGGGCCCCATGTCAAATGTTCGCCTTGGGGCTCAGCCATTCCTAGTTACACTACTGGATACAGTTCCTGCAGTCTGCAGAAGTACACACCAGCACTGAGATGGGACTTCAGTGGCCGCCTATACAGCCTCTAGGAGGATTGTGAATTGCCCTAGGCTCATCCAGAGACAGCCCTGTGAAGGGAATTTGGCTGCCTGGACTTTGGACTCTGTGCCAGGAGGAGCAGTAGAGTGTGATGGCAGCAGGAATTGACTCAGGCCTTAGCAAAAAGTAACCAGATCCCTGTCAGGACTACCCTGCCTCACTGTCCCCAGTATCCATAGCTGGGACTGGCACATGAGATGAGTTGTAGTTGGAGAGAAGCTATCCTTAGAGCCTTTATCATCCCTGGGCACCCTCCTAACACCAAGGCTGTGGAGTTGGACACTAAGAGACTACTACTCCCATTTGGAGCTGCTTTTTGTACTTTCTCCAGTTGCTGAAGTAAAGAGTTATCCTTTTTCACTGCACATCTGTCTGCCTGAGTCGTTCCTGCTGCAACATCAAACACCATCACACTGGCTCAGAGTAGAGAGGTCCCCCCTCCAAGTGGAAGCGCCCCGGGGGAAACTACTACCACCACCACCATCAGGTAGTGCTGCAGGACCCCCCTCAGCGGTGTCCGGCCCAGGGGAGGGGCTGGGGTGTGTGGTTGAGTGTGCTCGGTGGCACGTCATCCACCACTACTACTCCCATCCTCTGGTTCTCTCCATCTGCGTTGCGGCAACTGTATAACTAATTCCACCATATAGTGCACATCCATAACACTGCTGAGCTGTACATACTGTATTACTAATGCAACCAATCATTATAAATAACCTAACCATACTGCACATATAATTAGTGCCTCTACAAAGTACATATTAATAGCATTTCCACCATATAGTATTTATTTATTTATTATGCTTACTTGTATAGCGCCATCATATTCCGCAGCGCTTTACAGACATTGTCAGTCTGTCCCATATAGGGCTCACAATCTACATTCCCTATCAGGATGTCTTTGGAGTGTGGGAGGAAACCGGAGTACCTGGAGGAAACCCACACAAACACGGGGAGAACATACAAACTCCTTGCAGATGTAGTCCTTGGCAGGATTTGAACCCAGCACTCCAGCGCTACAGTGCTAACCACTGAGCCACCATGCTGCCCTATATAGTACACATACATTAAATATCTTGGTCATACCTTACATCTAGTGCCACCATACAGTACATATATAGCATTGACATAAAGTACATATATAACTAATGGTATCATACAGTACACAGACATAGCATTGCCCTCTTGTACCCACGACTAATGCCACCATACAGTACACATAAATAACAGTGCTATTGGTGACAACAATCTTGTGCTTGTGTGTGATTTCTTAGGCCATGTCTTTAAAAGCATGCAAGTGAGGGTTATATGGTTGCCCTGTCCTTGGAGGGGTCTTTGTGGGTGAGGGACAAGGCGGTGCACTAAAGAACATGGGGTGTAGGTGGTGTTGCTGGATCTCTCGTGCAACGTATGCACAAAAATTGGCAATCTACTCCAGCAAGGAGTTGCAAGAGATTCCAGGTGTTACTTACACCAGTTTTGTGGCCTAAGTAATCTTAAATATGTTGGGTCAGGAAGTGAAGTCTCTGCTCACCACGTCCCATCCACTTTTTAAGAAAATTTTGTGAGTGGCAGAAAAAGGCTAAAACTAGGATACAGATGTAGCAGTGCTCTATCAGCTCTCAACAACATCTTAACACATCGTCTCTGCTATTTGTGTAACTTTGCAATTATATCTGCTGCACAAGTTATGACAAACCACTACAAAAATGCACAATGACACATTCAGCTCTGCTACATCTGCACATGTATCTATTTGCTATCACAGCTCCTTAAAAAAAAAAAAAAAAAAAAAATTTTCCCCAATCCAGGTCAATACAGTGGAGTTATCTTTGGCTCCGGGGCAGTAAGGTCGAGTCACCAAAGGTCAATCATAAGAAATGAGAGTCAGAATTTTGTAGAGACACAGTCTCGTGCAGGTTGATGAGCTGACAAAAGCCGCTGTCAGCACCGCAGGGATCTACCTGCTGACTGAAAAAAAAAAAATGTCCATGGAAGCCGTCAGATTGGGCCAGCGCATGTTATTAGAGTACGGATTCAGTGCCAGCTCCCTGACACATGGATACAGCACTTACCATCCTGTGCCCGGCTTCTGTTATTTTGGGGATGTCAAATAATTGTCCAGTATAATATTGTACTCCGCTGAATAAAATGATAGCTATAGAGTCTCCTTCTCTTTCTATCACTGACAAAATATCCTCAGTCCGCAGAGTTTCTTCACCCTGAGTGTAAAAAAGACAAATGGAACAAGTAAAAAAACAAAACAAAAAGAATAAACATAAATAGATAAGCAAATGGCAGAAATAAAAAAAATAAATAAAAATATATAAAATATAAGATATGACATAAACATAGATAAAAGGTAGATAGAGAGTAGAGATGGTCAAACGTCTCAAGATTTGTTTCGTTTCAGTTTCGGGTGGGATGATTCATTCATTTTGGGTCGAACAAGTCTGGTATTATCCATGCCTTAAATTGGCTTAACACTAGAAGTCCCAGAGAGGGGTCATTTAACATTTCTACCTTTGGAACCCAGAGACGGGTCGAATGACCTGAAGGATTTTATCTAACATCCTATAATCACCGTCTTTTGTTCTGTAATTAAGGCCATTACTGTCACACCACAGGAGGTTGTTGTTTTCCATTGAGTTTAGCCATTTAGTGTCTAGTTAGTTCTATTCAGTTTATTGTATTTGATAATATAAAGACTATACATATTGTATTAAGTTTAGTTTTATTTGAGCAAAAAAGCACTGAAACAATTAATCATTTTTTATATATTTTAAATAGAATTAGAAATTTTAGAGCAAGGTACAGCTGTGAGTAATGACCAGAAGCATTTGTCTAAGGCAGGGGTAGGCAACCTTTTTTGTTCGGCGTGCCGATTTTAATAAAAAAATCAAAGATGAGGTACTCGGAGTGCCGGTCAATAATTGTAAGTCTGACGACCCTTAAACTAAAGTCATATACCACAAACCATAACACAGAAGTGCTGCCACCAGATGCTTTAGGACACATGCATTTACTGCTATTTCCTGGGACACTCCTGTACTTTCTGATTAGAAGCAATGAAAGTCCATGTGCAGCCCCCAATTAGTGGTAAATTTATTGTGTCCAGGAGCCCCGTATGGCGGCATCCTTATGGTGAATACACACTATGTATCTGGATGCAGCTATATTTGGAACTTTTTCATTCAATGTAAAACTGGTGCATTTTTGCACAAAAAAAAACAAAGCCGGAGTTTTCTGTGCAAAAACACATCCTTAATATAGAAAACACACCGTTATACAGAATAATGTCCCATAGTGGTCCCTGCACACGGTATTATGTCCCATAGCGGCCCCTTCAACATGGTATATGTCCCATAGCTGCCTCTGCACACGGCATTTGTCCCATAGCTGCCTCTGCACACAGTATTTGTCCCATAGCAGTCCCTGCACACAGTATTTGTCCCATAGCGGCCCCTGCACACAGCAATATGTCCCATAACGGCCCCTACACACCGTATATGTCCCATAGCAGACCCTGCACATGGTATATGTCCCATAGCGGCCCCTGCACACGGTATTATGCTCTATAGTGGCCCCTGCACACGGTATTATGTCCCATAGCAGCCTCTGCACACGGTATTTGTCCCATAGCGGCCCCTGCACACGGTATTATGTCCCATAGCGGCCCCTACACACAGTATTTGTCCCATAGCTGCCCCTGCACACAGTATTTGTCCCATAGCGGCCCCTGCACACGGTATTATGCTCCATAGTGGCCCCTGCACACGGTATTATGTCCCATAGCGTCCTCTGCACACGGTATTTGTCCCATAGCGGCCCCTGCACACGGTATTATGTCCCATAGCGGCCCCTACACACGGTATTTGTCCCATAGCTGCCCCTGCACACAGTATTTGTCCCATAGCGGCCCCTGCACACGGTATATGTCCCATAGCGGCCCCTGCACATGGTATTATGCTCCATAGTGGCCCCTGCACATGGTATTATGCTCCATAGTGGCCCCTGCACACGGTATATGTCCCATAGCGGTCCCTGCACACGGTATTATGCTCCATAGTGGCCCCTGCACACGGTATTATGCTCCATAGTGGCCCCTGCACACGGTATTATGCTCCATAGTGGCCCCTGCACACGGTATTATGCTCCATAGTGGCCCCTGCACATGGTATATGTCCCATAGTGGTCCCTGCACACGGTATTATGCTCTATAGTGGCCCCTGCACACGGTATTATGCTTCATAGTGGCCCCTGCACACGGTATATGTCCCATAGTGGCCCCTGCACATGGTATATGTCCCATAGTGGCCCCTGCACACGGTATATGTCCCATAGTGGCCCCTGCACACGGTATATGTCCCATAGTGGCCCCTGCACACGGTATATGTCCCATAGTGGTCCCTGCACACGGTATTATGCTCTATAGTGGCCCCTGCAGGCAGAAGCGCCCGAAGAGTACAGAGCGGCTGCGGAGCGTGGAATAGTGAGTACATTGTTTTTTATGTTTGATCATCTCCCCGGGGGCTCCGCTTATTATACTCGGGGGTCTGAAGAGACCCCACAGTATAATAATAGCAGTTTCGTTTCGGCCGTTTTTGGTCCGATCGAAACTGCTGGGTGAGGAGTCCGCTGCCGTGCCAGGGGAATAAGCCTCGCGTGCCAAGAGTGGCACGTGTGCCATAGGTTGCCGACCCCTGGTCTAAGGCCTCAAGCACACTAGCGAAAAAAAATTGCGCGAAAATCGCATCGCAATGCGATGCAATTTTTTTCTGCGATTTGCCAATGTATTTCAATGGCACCAAGCACACCTGCGATTTTTTTCGTGCGATTTTTTTTCATAGGTGCGATTTTCCTGCGATTTTTTTTTTTTTTTTGGCGATTTTTTTTCGTGCGAAAAAATCCCAGAGGAGTGATCTATATGACCAATGGGACAGATCACAAAAATATCGCAAGTAGTTGTGATTTTTTTAGCGATTTTTTTTTTTTTTTTTTTTTTTTTTTCTGCACCCATTGACTTGAATCTAAATATACAAAAATGTAAATATACAAAAGAACAACTGTTATTTGTTTCTATGCTTTTTATTTTTGTTATGAAAATAATAAAAAAAAATACAAGGAATAAAACAATTCCACACATATTTACAATAGGCTGCTGTGGGGGGCTGCGTGTGTGTGTGTGAGTGGCATGTCCTTCTTGTGTGACTAGCATTTCAGCACTCACTCAGCAGTCTGTCTGCACTGTCGGAACATACCTGGCACTGCCTGGGTATGTCCCTGGTACATTTGCCACACGTGTATTTGTAGCAGTAAACACATCTCTCAGTTGCACAATTGTTCGTGCATCGATGGTTGACCTGACACTTCGCCCTTTTGCCAGGGCTGGGTGTGGAAGGTTGTTGCCGAAGGAGTTTCTCCTTGCGTGCCTTCTTTTCAGTCACATGAGAGCCACCTAACTCTTTTGCAAGCTCAACCAGGAAGTCCACCCGTCTCTCCTGCACCCCAGTGCATGCCTGATAAAGAACATGAGCATTCAGTGCTGCCATGTCAATCATGTTGTAGAACACGGCGACTGGCCATCTCCGTGTTCCTGCATGCAGGCTGTACTCCCGCACCATTTGGTCCATTACATCCACACCGCACTTTGTGTGGTTGTATTGTGTGACCGTGTTTGGCTTCCTTTTGTTGGTATCCTTAGTCTCAACCACGCTGTGCATGCTGCTGAGAATGTAGACGGCCTTCTTTCGTTTGGGTGCATACACTGTCAGTGTGGCACCAGTGGTTGAAAACACCTGAGTGGTGAATTCAGTGCGGTCCATCTGTCTAGCGGATTGAGGAATTTCCCGGAGACTCTTGTTGACTGTGCCGAGGATAGTGGTTTTCCGGCTAAGCAGTCGTTGTGCAAGTGACAATGATGTAAAGAAATTGTTCGTGGTTACAGTTCTGCCCTTGTCCATGAATGGTTCCATCAGCCTCATCACTACAGTTTCGGACAGTCTCTCCCCGCTGGGACGACTGGGGTCCTTGCCAAGATATGGGAGGACATTACAGATGTACTTTGATTTCAAGTCACAGACTACTTTGAGAAGCAGTCACATCCCCCACAGCACAAAAGGCTGCATGCAAATTTGCTAAGGTGTTAGCAAATATTCCCAGCACAACAATGCATCTGGGGAGTGGGCAGACACTCAGGAGCAGCTTACATTCTTTTCTTTACACTCTCTTACAAGACCTGAGGTGGATCAACACAATTCCCCCCTGCAGATTCCTCAGACAATGGCCACATTTACAAATGAAAGGAAATGCTAATTGGAGCCATCAGAGTTGTCAGTTTGGACTAAGGGTCATTTGACCCTCTTTCAGGACTTGAAGGGGGAGCTCGAAATTTCTGGGACTTCTAGTGTTAAAACATTGTGTAGAACATTCCTAGGGCTCCTAGGAACCTATCTATAAAACATAGTGTATAATACTGTCAGGGCTCCTAGGAACCTATCTATAAACATAGTGTATGACACTGTCAGGGCTCCTAGGAACCTATCTATAAAACATAGTGTATAACACTGTCAGGGCTCCTAGGAACCTATCTATAAACATAGTGTATAACACTGTCAGGGCTCCTAGGAACCAATCTATAAAACATAGTGTAGAACACTGTCAGGGCTCCTAGGAACCTATCTATAAACATAGTGTATGACACTGTCAGGGCTCCTAGGAACCTATCTATAAAACATAGTGTATAACACTGTCAGGGCTCCTAGGAACCTATCTATAAACATAGTGTAGAACACTGTCAGGGCTCCTAGGAACCTATCTATAAAACATAGTGTAGAACACTGTCAGGGCTCCTAGGAACCTATCTATAAAACATAGTGTAGAACACTGTCAGGGCTCCTAGGAACCTATCTATAAAACATAGTGTATAACACTGTCAGGGCCCCTAGGAACCTATCTATAAAACATAGTGTAGAACACTGTCAGGGCTCCTAGGAACCTATCTATAAAACATAGTGTATAACACTGTCAGGGCCCCTAGGAACCTATCTATAAAATATAGTGTAGAATACTGTCAGGGACAAAATTAGATGTTTGGCAATGAAAGGGTTAACTGTCCTTTGTCTGTCAGGTGGCATCAAAATGTCACATTGTCTCTTCTGTATTTTTACAATGCAATACATGTTGTAGTGGCGCCTATTTTAGTTCGTCCGGGACCAATTGGCATTAATTCGGTATAATTACAAAGATAGATAGATAGATAGAAGAAGAATAGATAGATAGATAGATTGATATAGATACTATAGATAGATAGATATAGATAGATAGATACATAGATAGATAAATAGAGATAGATAGAGATACTATAGATAGATATAGATAGATAGATGATAGATAGATATACTATAGATAGATAGATAGAGATACTATAGATATATAGAGATACTATAGATAGATAGATAGATAGAGATAGATATATAGAGATACTATAGATAGATAGATAGATAGATAGAGATACTATAGATAGATAGATAGATAGATAGATAGAGATAGAGATACTATAGATAGATAGATAGATAGATAGATATAGATACTATAGATAGATAGATAGATAGATAGATAGATATAGATACTATAGATAGATAGAGATAGATAGATAATAGTAGATACATTGATGTATTTATATTAGCTGACTAATAATACCTATTCTATGCAGTTACTGCCATGACAACGCTTTTTACTCCTTTGCTCCGGAATCTCAGTGCTATGATATGGACACTAATAGATATTAATTACAATCCAGCTTAGATCTTTCTAGCACTGTTGCCATGATAACATTAAAATTGCTAGAAAATATTGCCAGACAAGTTTTGTCTGGGGTGAAGGTGGAGGTCGCCCCTGACACTGTATCTGCAATCTGGGCCGCCGGTGCTCAGGTATAAATAAATGATCAATCTTTTGTTTGATCCTCTGATAGTTCTTCTTTAGCATAGACTGTGAGTTGTTTGCTCTTTGATAATACTGACAGGAAGTAGGCTATTGGGAAACATACTGCAGTACCACTTCTCACCACTGCTCTCAGCCAGCAGACACCAATGCAACAGCGCCCCCAGCAATCATTTCCAATAGCAGTCAAAACACACAACTTTCAATAGCAATAACTTTCTAACAAAGCAGTCTGCAGAAATGAAAGACAGATCGATACACTGGGCAGAAGTAGCTCTGGAGCATGCATTCCCTTAATATCTAATTCTTACTTCCCCTTTAAATGAGAAGCCCATGACTTCCATGGATAAAATGTAACTGAAGGGGCTGTGCACACTTTAATCTCCATGACTTGAAAAGAGTCTGGAGGCTTCATCTTGCAGTTTTCCTGACCACTGGTCCTCTCTACAGACCAATTTAATGAGGGGGAGGGGAGCTTTAGACCAAACCGTGCTCATGCATAATTCATGGGCTGACCGATAGACGCCACTCCGGAGAATTAGCCGAGTACTGAAGCGTTTTGCCTCGGTTTCTTAAAACTATAAACTTATTTTGTCTGCTGCTGGAGGACGTGCGCTCTGCACCTGACTCACACTGCAGGGTTTCATGTGCTTACAACTAGTAAATCTTCGGTAAGCGGAGCCGGAGTAAAATGTTTATGTGCCGGGAGACTAATTAGCCGGTCGGTATACGGTTATTTATACCGCTTTAATGCAATCGTTAAAGTTTTACGGAACATAGCCTTTAAAGAAATGTAGCGGCGTAAAATGGCACAGATCTCGCCGTATGTTCTGGTGAGTATATTGTAACCTTCTCAAATGTTAATGATGACGGCGTTGAGAAATTGTTACTTTTTATCAGAAAAATGTTCTTCCAGAAGCGCCCGCCATCGGAGAACCATCTACTATATATATAGATAAGAACCTGTACTGTCACCTCTACTGACACGTCTGCTTTAGTAAATACTTGTATTCTCTGAAATTCGTCATTCCTCTGTTGCTCCTCCTGGAAACGTGTGAATAAATTGACCGGTCACCTCATCCTTGCAGAGTTAACTACCAACCATCTGCATGTTTATATTTAACTGACGGTCAGCAAGAGGTTAATTTATTAATACCTTTATAATGATCAAAGATCTTTTGTTCCAATACACAAATCCCCTGCGTAGACTTAAAGTGGAATAATAAAATTCTGCTTGCCTGCGGTCAGACACTAGAGGGAGCTCAAAGGATTTGTGACTTTATGGACACTATCCAGAGAAAAGGAGATAAGGGTCCGATTGCTGGGGAGCCAGCCGCCTGGTCCTCAAGTGATCAGGAAGGTGGGGCACCAAAAGTCCCCCTAAACCCTCCTTGTGAATGGAGCACTGGTAAGACTGGAACTCCATTCATTGCTATGGAGGTGCCAGAAATGAAATCTCCGTTCCCAGGCCCCCAGTAATCGGACCCTTATCCCCTTTCCTGTGGATAGTGTCCATAATAGCACAACCCCTTTAAGAGTGTACTCTATATCGCTTGTACATTGATCTCCATGCTAACTAGTACAGTATGCAATAAGCTCCTAAACTCCCCCTAGTGGTGGTTTCAGGCATGCAGAATTATCTAAGCAGTGCATATGGAGCTCTGGATCAGAAAAACAGAGCATTGGCCTTTATAAAGATATATTAAGAGTGTTTAACCTATATAGACTACGTAATTGTATTCCCAGCAGGACCTTTACACTAAGGGGGGCACGACTCTCCAAGATGGAAGCACCGATAACGTAAAGGACTGTCTTACATGAAGCATTGCACTAATGCAGTAAGAGGCTGCACTTGATGACACCTTGACCTTTGTCGCCATCTTTATATCACATCGTGGCTAATTACAAGGCATTGAGATGCGATATAATAAAACATAAAGCGCTGCTCTCCCCTTGTGACGCCGTCATCTCCCTCGAGTGTAATTATCTTGGAGCCCTACATAATAATGATGGCCTCCATCTTTAATCCCCGGGGGACTTGTCTCTGTGTACTACGCTCATCCAGAGCCGGAATATCAAACACTACAAAAAACATAAAGGATAAAGAAAAGATTAAAGTCTCCAAACAGAAAAAGAAATAAAAGTAACACAAACCTGGCGGGGATGGACGAGCAGCATACTTGTCTCTACGTCAAGGCCGTGAAGGCGAATTTGCGATTCAACAGCGTACTGCAAGACACAATCCTCTTTATAAAACCATCACATGGTACAATTATATAAGGTACAACATACAGCAGCTAAAGCTGAGCTCCTGCTGCACAGTGCTCCTACAGTTACAGTATAGGTGCAACATCTACTCTGAACACCATCCATATTATCTTTCTACAGGGAAGAGATTGGTGCAACTACTGCCATAGCTTCTAAACTGATACACTGTAACAAAAAATAGCTGCAAACAGAGGCTGTTACAATGGAAAGCAACACCTGACATAGCCCTTATTTAACCAGTTCTTGACCAGGCACATTTTTGCAGTTTTGAGGACTATTAAATTTTTTTTTTCTGTTTTTGCATCATTTTTCAGTGAGAAATAGGGCTTTATTTTTATGCTATTTTTTATCTTTGCATGTTTTTTTTTAATTTTTCATTTAATATCCAGGAAAATGTAAGGAAAAAAGGAGGGGACATGTGCCTGTTTTTCACATTTTTCATGTTTTTTCATGTTATAGTAATTTTTATGTAGATCACGCATAGTTTTGTGTCACCGGGGGGGAGCTTGAACCTGTTATGTGGGTGGGGTAGTAACAGTATCGTTTGATTTTATTACTTATTATTATTATTTTTTATTTATTTATTTATTTATTTATTTACACATTGTGCCCTTATGAGTTCATAATAGACATTTGGGGGTCATTTTAGCATTTTTTTTTTTTTTTTTTGTTGATTTCCTCTATAATAATAGTCCTTTAATAGTCCCACAATGGGGAAATTCAGTATACCTGGTATACCTGGAGCTGATACATTAGCCCCGATTACAGAAGGAATGCAGCCTCCCAATCTACACTGCAGAGCTGATCTGGGTTCTTTAGGACCAAGCGGCTCCTGCCCCTGGATGACCACATGACTACTGGGCTCAGAGTAAAGCCCTCTCATGGCTCTCATAGCTCGCTGTGTTCTGTGTTCACTAATACCTCTGCGGATTCTGCCCCTATCTACACAGCAAAGCTCAAATGTGAACTGCAGAAAATAGGAAGATACATAAAAAAATATTAAAAAAATAACCATTTATAGATCTGAGCATTAGAGACAGTAATCCCAGTATAACATAGGCCCCCTATGGATGGATCGAGAAGAGCTTTGACCTGGGACCTGGCAATTGTTTTGCTCCCGTATAAATACAAGGCATTCTGAACCTTCATGCTCGGTATCGATTTTACATTGCACATTGAAAACATCAAGAGGAACTGACAGCAATGTATGACCGCAGCGGGTCTCAGGTGCGACCAATAGCTTTGAGGAACAGCCAGAAATCAATGAGCAAATCCAATTCTGTCATGTCATCTGTGCTGGAATAAACCGAGCCCTATAGAATCCTGTTAGGAGGATTAGTTATAGAAAGATGATTATCACCGGGACAAATGTATCGCAATGGTCATTAATAAGGCCTAATTAGTACAGGTCGCTCCTTACGTGGTCCGAAGGAAAGGCTTTCGCTTCCAGGAGGATCTTGTGGCGAGCTTTTGTTGGTTTGTAAAAGGATAACTGTAAAACACAAGAGGAAAAAGCTGAAAGGAGAGATATACGAGAGCCCCTACCCTGAAACCATAGCAATGCGTCCAGGAAACACTCGAAAGATTTCTAGCAGGTTATTCTGCACTTTATACAAGTCCACTTAACCATTCACATATCGTATACTCTGCAGAATATCACTGGGAATTTTAAAGGGAATGTATCACTATTATCTAACTACCTATCATTTATTTATCTTATACAGTATCCATCTATCTAGTACCAGATCAGCACTATGTAATTACGCACAATGGCTGCAAGCCTGTAGTCAGTGGCAAGATGACCAAAATAGCAAAAAGGCAGAACTCTAAAATTAATGCAAAAAAAAAAAAATATGGACATCACTGGCTAATAAAGTTCATATATATCTATTTATCTATCTATCTATCTATCTATCTATCTATCTATCTATCTATCTATCCTTTTCTAACTTGTTTTTATTTTCTGATTGTAGATTTTTTTTTAAATTCCATTTTATGTCCATGATTATGGGGGCGGCCATCTAGCCTGAACTTCTCCTCTGCTCTGTTAACAGCATTTAGTGCTATTTGCGCCTGGACCCTTTTGCAAATTTTATCTCTGTGACCCTACAAGTCTCATTTTGACCCCTATTTGGATTCCATCTTATACAGACATGCTTTCTTTCCTAAATAGAGTGTCACCAGAACCAGCGTATCACCCCAGCCCCGCAGATAGATAGGTTAGTGTCACCAGAACCAGCATATCACCCCAGCCCTGCAGATAGATAGGTTAGTGTCACCAGAACCCAGCATATCACCCCAGCCCTGCAGATAGATAGGTTAGTGTCACCAGAACCAGCATATCACCCCAGTCCTGCAGATAGATAGGTTAGTGTCACCAGAACCAGCATATCACCCCAGCCCCGCAGATAGATAGGTTAGTGTCACCAGAACCAGCATATCACCCCAGCCCCGCAGATAGATAGGTTAGTGTCACCAGAACCAGCATATCACCCCAGCCCTGCAGATAGATAGCTGGTGTGATATGCTGTTTCTGGTGACACTAACCTATCTATCTGCAGGGCTGGGTTGATATGCTGGTTCTGGTGACACTAACCTATCTATCTGCAGGGCTGGGGTGATATGCTGGTTCTGGTGACACTAACCTATCTATCTGCAGGGCTGGGGTGATATACTGGTTCTGGTGACACTAACCTATCTATCTGCAGGGCTGGGGTGATATGCTGGTTCTGGTGTCACTAACCTATCTATCTGCGGGGCTGGGGTGATATGCTGGTTCTGGTGACACTAACCTATCTATCTGCAGGGCTGGGGTGATATGCTGGTACTGGTGACACTAACCTATCTATCTGCAGGGCTGGGGTGATATGCTGGTTCTGGTGACACTAACCTATCTATCTGCAGGGCTGGGGTGATATGCTGGTTCTGGTGACACTAACCTATCTATCTGCAGGGCTGGGGTGATATGCTGGTTCTGGTAACACTAAGGGGGGAATACATTTACTATGCACAGACTGTTAGCCATCAAAGGAAGTCAGAAAGGAGATCCAAGAAGTATAATCTGCCTATTTGTGGCTGCATCTACTGTGACCTCTATAACTAGAGTAATCCTCTCTGGATTTGCACCCCCACAGCCAGGACATTGCAAATTCCTTTGTGGATTTAGGAATTGAAAGCACACTGTTTAAGAGGAAGACTGCCCCAGCAAGGGAGATCAAAACTGACCCTAGGAGGTACCACCTTAAAGATCACCTTTAGCCTCAGTGGCTGCTCCAGCATCAGGAAAAAGTTGTTTTGGTACATCCTGGTCTTCATCAGTCAACCATGAGTTTTCATTCGCAACACTGTCTCCTGAGTCTCATTCCTACACCTACTATCAACAGCACTCCATCCACCATTAGGCTCAGGGAGGCTTTAGTACTAAGACATGCCCCAGGGATGCAGCACTACTACCGCCAGTCTACAGGAGTCCTGCAGGAGCCCTCACCAATTCACCAGCCTTTGAGGAGTGTCAGAGGATCTGGTAGAGAACCTCGCCACCGTGACACTACTACTCTCAACTTCCTGGCCATATTTGGTCCCTTCTGAAAAGCTCCATCCCCTCCCAACCACTTTTCAGAAAAAAAACAGCCATAAAGTCCCAAATTTTTGAAAGTCCCAAGAAGTGCTTGGAGCAGTTGTCAGTCCCTTCGCCCACTAATTGTGGCATTTTATGCAAAATGTATAATTCCACAGGGGGTGACAATGAGCATGGGAGAAAGATCCTCATATTTTCTTTTCTTATTATTAAATTGGATTTGATTTCTAAGCTGTTCGGAGAAGAAGCTATGGATTTACGGTCTGCAATATTGGGAGGTATGGTTCAGCGCACAAAATGGATGACTTTGTATAAACTATAAGTAACCCGGATTGTATGCTAAATGCCTCGGTATCAGAGAAAACTTGCTGGGGTATTGAAAATCTAAAAGGCAGCGGCTTCCGAGAATGGCTGGAGACGATTATTTGTTCCACATCTGCTTCGTGATTTACAAGAAAACAATTTCTTGAAAGGGAAAGTAATGTTGTTCCTTGTGTGAACATGCATACGAGATAAGGAGAATCTGCAATGGAAAGTAGACGAGGCCGAGCTGGGAGAAAGGACTCACCATCTGAAGATGCAAATTAACGGTTAGACCATTCATTAACGCCACCTCCCTGGCTTTGGCACCTGCAAAATAATATTAACAAAATCTCAGCAATTTCTTTTTGTCCAATAATTTCTGCAGAAAATATGGAAAGTCTTCCACTGCGGCCGAGGAGTTGACTTTCCATAATCGAGAGCAGTAAACACAACCTGAATGTTCCACCAGAATGAAAGCGAGAGTTTATTTATTCCTCTTATTTGGAGATCAGAATAATAAGATAATGAAGTAGTCGCATGTTGCGCTGAGCGAGCAGATGATTTATCATTATTTTCTAGCCGGATTCTTGCAAATTACAATTTAAACTATAAATGAGGGAATAAGAATTTCAGATATAAACTATGGCAAGATGGAGGCTTGTAGTACAACATGATAGAGTGATTATATTACAATACTACATAGTGCGCAGTGATATAGAAGTAGCAAACAGTAGCTCGAAGCTGATATCTTGCTGCAGCGTGATAACTCACAAAAAAGCCATTGAAATGCCATTGAAACTTGTGAAATAGACTATAATGGAGTCCATCGGGTGTCTGTTGGATGAGAAGACTACAACACTGATGTGAACCCAGCCTTAGTAACAAGAACAACTTATAGAGAGAGTGTCAAATCAGTCAAGAGAATTGTATGATGGTCTTTATGTTCCATGTGCCATAATTCTGACATCCTCCCGATGTCCTTGCGCCTAGGAGCAAAAGTATCTGATTGGTGGGGGTCTGATACCAGGACCCCACACTGATCAGCTGATATGGCTGCCGGAATCTGCATACAGTGTGTACAATTGGAAGCAGCTCTGCTCCTATTCAAGTCAATGGGGGCAGACTTCCTGTTCCATGGCACTACCACTATAGAGCCATAACGTCCTCGTAGTGGTGATGATTGGGAACTTCAGATCTGATCCCATTCATTTGAATAGGAGCAGAGCTACTTGCAGCTGTATACCAAGTATACAACTTCCAGCAGCCATACTAGCTGATCAGTGTGGTGTTGGACTTCCACCAATTGGATACTGATGACCCTTTTCAATGGATAGGTCATCTGATCCAAAACACAAGGTGTTTTGAACAATCCCTTTAAAGAGCATGTGGTGTTTGTTCCTTCTGACATGACCACACTACATCACCAGGTCTGTGCAGGGGATCTGGTTAGCGGGCTTACAACCGGATGGGACATTGCAGTAATGTGGTAGAGTTACATTATCACACTGCAGCAAGTTAGCAGATTCACATTAAACTTTAGCACATCTGTAATTTAGGATGAGAGCAACAGACGTTACATAAATGGTGGAGATGGAGCCCCTTCAGTAGGGTGCTTCCTTCCATCGTGTATGCAGGACTTCACTTACAAAAGTAAACAAACATGACGGAAGTAAGTGTCCGCCATGTTATTTACATTAGAGTCAATGAGAACGAACACAGACAGAGGGGACTCCATTACTCTGTTACAGTTAATGTCCATTGCTGTCATCCTACGACAGATGACAGCAACTGACATTAACAACGGTAGTGTGAACGTAGCCTTGGATGCAACAAGTTCCATGTAAGAAGTTATGAAATCCAAAGTCAAGACGTTCTGTTCATGTTCTGATCTTTCGTCGTGTTGTTTTTCACTTATACTGGGAGCTCTGTTAATATATTCAGGACTCAGGCATTTTTAATGCTTTCACAATACTGGAAAGGGCAAGCAGGAGCTGCGGCAGGAGATTAATATCCCCTTATAATAAGGGCAGATGGATGGGGGTGTTCAACTACATTATTAAAGCAAAGAAAGTTTAAACATTTCATAGGGTTCATAAAGTTAGAAGATAGATTAACATGGAACAGAGTGCACCATAATACACAATATGTAGTAAAGGTGCGAACATCTGTACTTAAGAGCCGCAGCTAACGTATCCCTCGTATATCCAGTTATTAGCACACACCAGCTCTGATGGGCCTTGGATAGCTCCCAGAAAGCCAAGATTTTATTCTACCCCTATTTCATGGTGTATTAGTTATTTTCTACATTATTGTATCCAGACAAGGCTTACTTGAAAGGATGGCATTACTTTCCATTACATCTTAGAATTGGCTGTGTCTCACCAAGCTAAGCGGTATATTTAAAGAACTGTTCAGTTTATATTTAAAGGAGTTGTATGAAATTTCAAAAAGGATATACTTTTGCTTCCTAAAACAGCGCCATTCTTGCACTATGGTTGTGGATGGTACTGCACCTTCGGTCCCATTTGAGTGACTGGGACTAAGCTGCAATTCCAGCCACTGCCCATAGATATTATTATATATATTTTTATAAGACCCTCAGGTGCCACATGGATCACGCTTTTTTCTTGCACATACTAAAAATTGAATCTCATCAGAGGAGGAAGTTTAAGCCTTTCTCACTGGTATTAACTTTGATGGGATCTGTTAGATCTGTAGTGAGTTCTTCATGATCCCAAAGTACAACCATGTGAATGTGAGTTAAAGCTTACTTACCAACTTTTTAGTTGGTCATATAGGGACTTTTAAGCCCACTCCCTTGACTGCCCATTGGGCTGTGCCCAAACCACTCTGGATACTCTCCAGAGTGGGTCAGTTTATTTTGGGGTAGGGTTTTGTAAGCCACATGCCCAAATTTATTGAGCTGGTTTCCAAAAATTTAGGACATTCCTAGCAAGTTCAGGACAGTTGGCTACTATGGCTAAAACTGTCACATAGACCATTTGGACTACATATGGCCTCATATACAATGCTAGTCTGTGTTGGACTGAGGTCTCCTGGCCACCAGAAGGGATGTCCTCTGTGAATTACATTGTAATCTTTGTCGTTCCTCATTTACATACAGTATGTGTCATCAACAAGGTTTAACAGGTTACTCAACAATCCATTGGCCCTAGTGGCAAGTAAGTGGCTCCAAAGTAACCTCCAAATGAGTCGTCTTCTTCTGGACCTTTGAGTCCCATTGTTCTGTGAGAGTCCGGGCTCCCAGATCTTTTGGTGGGTCTGTTCAATCCTGATAACACGTATACTTACTTACCATAATGTAAAGGGAGTCTGTCACCGGTCCCTATTGAACTATAAGCACAGTCAGATAGCTGGAGTTCACGTGAGCAGAACTTTTTTCTGCTTCCTGATCGGTACCTCTGTTGTGAGATATTAGCTTTTTTCCTGATATGTTAATGAGCTATTTGTTACAATGAGGACTTCATCACTTCTCTTGTCGAACCAATGAGGAATCTCCCTGCTATGCCTGATGGGGTCAGGCAGTGTACATGCCAAACATAAGCGGGTAGGAAGGGAGAAGGAGGGACTGGACACTGGAAAAAGCTCTTTGGGGCATTGAGAGCAATGGTGACTTCCTTGCTCGGCCAAAGAGCTCATTAACATCAGGAAAAACAAACGGAGTCACTGATCGGGAAGCAGAAAAAAAAACATTTTATTAACGGAACTTGTGCTTCTAGTTCAGTATGGACTTTTCTGTTGACAGGCTCCCTTTATATCCCCAAAACCAGAACATATAAGTTCCACTTCTTAGAAAACCCAGGAGTGCCCCAAAATAGAAACTTTTTGCTTAAGTTTCCATAATGCCCCCAAAACCTATTCATTTGGGGCAAATTTGCATAAGCCTTTTGTGGTCCAGTTGGGGGAAATATCCCAACCAAAATAAAGACTTTTGTCCCACCTTGAAATGAGTCTAGCCCACCACAAAAAGTTGCTTAAGGGACAAATGGTCATGATGTTCAACCTTCCAAAAACCCTCTTGTTCTCTCCATTCATGCACATTTTTAAAAATTGTTTGCTTTATGTTTTAATGCATTCAAACTCCTAACCTAAGTGTAAAATTGATGCTGATGGGGGTTCAGATGATTTGATCTCTATAAAGTGATTAATAGAAGACGAGTGTTACAGAACTAATAATGGTTGGAGCTGGGAGCGGACTTTACATAGTGCCGTATAAATCAGCCACCACCATGGTAATGAATAGCGCTCCAATCATTCTAATATAAATGCACTTTGCCTTTTGCATATATACTTCATCACTTCAACGCTTTCTCTCAACTGCTCTTTGCTGATTCAGTTCGCTGCAGCATTGAACCAGCCTGGTCCGCGGTGCCTGCTTTACAAAGTTAAAATCAGCACTTCACCCCTTGTTCTTAACTCTTTGCTGTCTGTTAGAATTAAGCTTAAAATTCAGAAAACTTGCTGTAATGGGGGCAAAAAGCAGGCGTTCGGCTTCCTGCAGCGCCTCCACAGGACAAATGAGGCATTACACAAATTTCTATTAAATAAATGGAACCTGCTGTATCCTACAGAGTGGGAAACACAATTGGTAGCCGCTCTATGCCTGGGTTTATAGATGAGGGTCCTATGTAGGGGACCCTATTCTATTAATCCTTATAGGATATTTGAAGGGCTGGCTATTACTCTTATCTGCTTCCAATCACACACAGGCTAAAGCTGATTTTTATCATTACACAGGAGATAAAAAGAACATTTTCTACATACCGACAAGTTTAGCCATAAGGTCAGTGATACATTCATCACCAAGTGCCCATGGACGCTTTCCTAAGAAGTGACCGTGAACTCCCCTAGAAAGAGAAAAAACTCAGTAAGCTATAATATAAATAATAATAATAATGACAACAATATTACTAACAATAATAATACTATAAATAATAAGCATAATACATATGAATAATAATATATTACTAGCAATAATAATAATAATAATCATAATGATAATAATAATAATAATAATAATAATAATAATAATAATAATAAAATAACACTATAAATAATAATACCAATATTAATAGCAATACTACTACTACTAATAATTATCCTGGTACTAAAACATTATTGATTAATATGACCAAAAAAAATAGAATTTGCAGATACATTTGGCAAAATATAAAATATAGGAAATATATATATATATATATATATATATATATATAGATGTATGTCTTATATAATAAATATATATTCAAATGTATTTAAAAAGTTAGATTAATTTTAGTCAAACCTGACAAATTTGGCAGGACTGTCTTTTTCCTTTCTAGCAATTTCCATATAGTATTAAATTGATTTAATTAGTCTTCAAAGAGGATTCCTGGATGTACAGTATATTATTTAATGATCTGTCCCTAGGAAAGGTCATCAAGTAAAGATCAGCGGGGTCCGACACCTGGGATATCACAGATCAGCTGTTTGCACCGCTTCCACTTTACAGGCCATGCAACTTCACATTCATCTGTCACATGGTCCATTCACAGCTCAGTCACTTTCAAGTGATATCAAGCACAGCCACTATACAATGTACGATGCTGTGCTTGGTAAGTAGTAAAGAGGTCACTCACCCATACACTGTAGTATCTTCCCATAGCTGATCACCGTGGATCCCGACTGTTGGACCTCCACTGATCTTAAAGTCTGGGATAGGTCATCAATTATTAAGCCTGGAAAACCCCTTTAGGACGTGGTGTAAACTCAATGGAAAAAACTCTGCGAGTCCCTTCCACACCTTGCAGAAAAATACACACTGCAATTTCTAAAACCATCGTGGTTTTGGAAATCGCAACATATACCTACAGAAACGCCGGCGGTTTCCCTATAGGTATATTTTTTTTAGAATTTATGACTATTGATTGAAAGCATATTCCTAAAAAAAAATTTTATTTTTCTAAAAAGTTGCCAGAAAAAAAAAATATATATTTGTAGGATCAAGAAAAAAATAAAAAATAAAAAAAATTCACGTACATGTACTAAGCCATACTTCTTAAGTAAGCTGATGAAAGTTCTATAGGTAAGGAAACATCCTTCCATCATTCAGATTTCCCCGCACAACCATCATCCTCATAATAATAATAATATTCCACAGTAAATAGAGCACATTCAAGACAATTGTTGGAGAAGGCTTTCAGAATCTGATCTCAAAAACGAGGTGAATACTTTATTCTAATCAGCCGAGATAATGGTGTTTTTGCTGCTGGCACCGGGATATCTGTGTCCTATCACATTTGCAGTTTGCTGTAAAATGTTATGCAGATATTTTATAATCCCTCTTCTTCCCGTACTTTTTCGGCATTGAAATGATTAACTTTGACGGCGCTGAAGAAACTTTGAGGGTTAAAGGTTTTGCCGTATGTCACATCTTTCAAAATAGCTGCTGTTTCCCAAGCCCACGGTCTGGAGCGTAACATTTCCATAAGGAGAAAATAGATTGTAAAAGGGGGATAGAGTATGACATCTTATACCGTGGCAGGAATTGCTGAGGTAGTTAGAAAACTAAACGTCTAAAAAGTAAAAAATGTGTCTTTTTAAACTTAAGCAAATTGTAGTGTCGTGACAATGGGTTAGTCTAAACATGATCTATCTTTATACAAGGGGGAATGCAATGTATCAGAGATGCAAAATATAGTAATTGAGAGGCATGAAGCATCATGTGCCTCACATTCTGGTTAAAGGGTAAATGTGTTTTATGTATCTTTATATGGCATAATTCAGTATATAATGGATCATACTCACCTTTTATTAGTCTGTTACTTTAGTGTTAACCTGTGATCCCCTGACAGAGTTTGTTGACGTGTCTGGAGCTGTGATGTTCTGTACCAACAACTCCACTAGCTGCAGTCATGACCTCAGTGACTATGGCACCTGGCAGTTACTGGCTGTAGCAGTCATGTCACAGCTCCAGACAGAGTAAAGACAAACTTTGGGGATCATAGCACAGGTGTGCTTGAGCTACAGAACATTAGAAAGTGAGCATATGCCTATATCTATCTATCTTTACATCCCCTTGGCCTATGTTTAAAAACGAAGTTGGCTTTGTTGTCTATAGGCTGCTTGTGATCATCACCGATCTCAACTCTTAGCAGGGAGAAAGTAAAGGACTACAGTAATTCATATAATGAAATAAATTACGTGTGCAGACTGCAAGTACTAACATGAAGTTACTGAGAAACAGAGGGCACTTTTTTATTTTAAATCAGTAAATTGAATTCACACACTCAAGTGCACAGCTAAAGGGTATATTCACACACAGCAGTTTTGTTGCAGATATGTATGTGACTGTCTTCATCTGAGGCACTGATTCATCTGAGATCATTTATCAGAAATGGAAAGTTTTAAAGGATGAAGAATTAAGTGAAGTGTACGCTCTTTGGCTTCAATTTTGCACTGTGGAAGTCTCATAACTCATCTCCGTCAGAATAAAATGCGTAATTTTTGCCAAATTGTGCAACGGATGTGACTATGGGGTCACAAGGTTTGGGGCCCTAAAACCTAGCAGTATAATGCCATGCTGATGGCTTAAAAGGGTTGTCCCATTCACTTGAATAGGAGCAGAGCTGCTCCCGGAAGCATAACTTGTATACAGATTCCAGCAGCCAAATCAGCAGATCGGCTCAGGCTCCAGGTGATCCATTATGCCTGAGTCTCAGCATACCCCCTTAAGGCCAGGGCCCCATGCGGTTTAAACGTCGTGGCAAAAATCTCAGCATTTTACAGTCCCTGCAAAGTGGATGGGATTCTAGCAAATCCCTACGGAAATGCAGGCAGTTTCCCTATAGGTATAATTGAAGCAGAAAGTCTGCAGAGGAAAGCTGTGTGGAGTTTCTGTGAAAAGCGCATTTCCATCATGGTTTTTCACTCAGCGCTTTTTTGCTGCGGCCCGTTGCGTGGTTCCTAGGGCCATATTGCGTAATGCAGTCAAAAAATGCTGTGGAAAAAAATGCATCAGAAACACATCAAATTTTTTTCGACAGCTTTTTTCATTGCGTTTTTCGCTGCGTTTCTCTCTGTGTTTTTTCTTCCCTTCTCTATAGGAAAAACACAAGCATTTCCGTAGGTAAAACTGACTTACTACATTTTTCAAAAACACATGTGTTCTTGAAAATGCAGCTTTTACGCAGCATTTTTTTTCTGCAATGTGTGGATGGGATTAACCGGAATCTCATTCACTTTGCTGGGACTGTAAAATGCAGATTTTTTTTTCTGCTGCGTTTCTGCAACGTGGGTCTGAGCCTAAGGGTCCCACACCTGGTCTCAGATTCCCTTTAATTCTTATGCCTTTTATTACTTACCGAAATACCCTAATGCAAAGTAATATCCTCTGGTGACAGGTCTCCATTGACTTCATGTAAGTCTATGCATTTACTATGTACTAGGTATGGTTTATCTTAATAGCTATTGGCTTGCGTGTGTATTTGTTTCCCATGACACCTATTAGCAATAATTACAGTATATACTATGCATCTATCATTATCTCTCCCCATAATAAGCACCCTTCACCCATTATACATTCTTAGTGATACTTTTCCTATTGGATCATGTGGTCAGTTCCACCCGGTAACGGACTGTTACAAATGATAATGTGACTTCTAATAAAATCTGTTAATGATCACTGTCTTTCTCCTCGGCTGTTCCTGTTACTACTCTCAATATTAGACATTTAATTACTATGTAGCGCGGAGATAGCTACTGCTGGAGGGGGCTGGATCTCTAAGTGCTGGTAATGGGTTTAGGCACTTCACGATTCTGATGGCTTGAATTATCCTCATACCCTTTATAAATAAATTCAGCTTTCAGTTCCAGGAATCCATATGATCATCTATTGTGACCTTGTCGTTGGGAAGAATTTTAGAGAAATGGCAAATATTTGTGATGTTGAAGGTTACACACGATTCCGCCATCTCAATGTTAGCGGTACTGGAGGATTAATAGAGATGTGTAATAATGTGGCATTATAATATTCAGGCCTATAAACATGATGGCGACATGGTTGTTCCCGCCGCCATCTTGAAGAACTAAGCACAGATCTTCTGTGGATGTTGCTTGCTCCAATCCTTCTGTCTCTTCATGTCATCCCAAACAGACTGGATGATGATGAGATCAGGGCTATATCTGTGGGGGCCGGATCATCACTTCCAGGACTCCTCCTCCAAAGGGCAAAGGTCACACCAAATATTGATGGGATGTACATTTCTCTTTTCTACATTTCATTGTATTCATTGACAAAAAATAAACTATTAACCCTTGTATTTCTGAAAGCATTCTGACTTTGCTGCATTTTTACACACCTGCTTAGTACTGCACCGTATACCTTGTACATAGATGGGACTTGACCACTTCATGATATTAGAATGCGGGTCCAAAATTTGTGGGTTGCAACATTTACATATATATATAGATAGATACGTGTGTTTGTGTGTACAAAGTCAAGTCAGATTTGATATGATATTATGATACGTTGACACATATATTGGCCAGTAGGTGAATCTTCAATATTATCATAACCCATAACGATCAGCAACATTAACCCTTATGGTACTAATCATACAATGCCAATTTCATTTTGGGATTAAATAGCATATTATAGAAACTGCAATATTACTTCAAAAAAAAAAGAGAAAAAAAAAAGCTGCTTATATATTAAATAATATAAATATACTAGAATATTTTTAACACTGTTTACTGAAAATGAAGCTTTACTAAAAAAAATATCATAGAAAATCAGTACATACATTTTGGCCCACTTGTCCAGCTCTTCATCAAGATAGGGTTTAACATTTTTTGGTAAAAGCCCAAGGGAATTCCCGCAAAAATATACACATTCATCTTCTGTATTAGCAAGAGATTCATCTGCTGGAATAAATGTATAAAAATAGAAAATAAATGCACAACATAAATAGAGACTTATTTTTATAATACATTAATGTAGCGCAGCTCTGCCTAGTTGTCAAATGTAAGTCTAGAATTTTGTATCTTCATGGCCTCTTTATATTTACAGGAGCATCTCAATAAATTAGAATATCTTTGAAACGTTCATTCATTTCAGTAATTCAGTAATACAATCCATAATCAGCGTCTTCCATGATTGTGTGTCCTACTTAACCAGACTGAGGGACCATTTAAAGGCTTAGGAAACCTTGGCAGGTGACACTGAATTTACAATACTGAACTTTTTTATAATATTCTAATTTTCTTAGATTTGGGTTTTCATTACCTGTAATCCATAATCAACATTTACAGAAATAAAACACTTGAAATAGAAGACTCTGTGTGTAAAGAATCTAGAAAATATACAGTGCTGGCCAAAAGTATTGGCACCCCTGCAATTCTGTCAGATAATACTCAATTTCTTCCAGAAAATGATTGCAATTACAAATGCTTTGGTAATAATATCTTCATTTAATTTGTCTTCAATGGAAAACCACAAAAAGAATTGTCAAAAAGCCAAATTGGATATAATTCCACACCAAACATAAAAAAGGGGGTGGACAAAAGTATTGGCACCCTTTGAAAAATCATGTGATGCTTCTCTAATTTGTGTAATTAACAGCACCTGTTACTTACCTGTGGCACATAACAGGTGGTGGCAATAACTAAATCACACTTGCAGCCAGTTGAAATGGATTAAAGTTGACTCAACCTCTGTCCTGTGTCCTTGTGTGTACCACATTGAGCATGGAGAAAAGAAAGAAGACCAAAGAACTGTCTGAGGACTTGAGAAGCAAAATTGTGAGGAAGCATGAGCAATCTCAAGGCTACAAGTCCATCTCCAAAGACCTGAATGTTCCTGTGTCTACCGTGCGCAGTGTCATCAAGAAGTTTAAAGCCCATGGCACTGTGGCTAACCTCCCTAGATGTGGAAGGAAAAGAAAAATTGACGAGAGATTTCAACAAAAGATTGTGCGGATGGTGGCTAAAGAACCTCGACTAACATCCAAACAAGTTCTAGCTGCCCTGCAGTCCGAGGGTACAACAGTGTCAACCCGTACTATCCGTCGGCGTCTGAATGAAAAGGGACTCTATGGTAGGATACCCAGGAAGACCCCACTTCTGACCTAGAGACATAAAAAAGCCAAAACTTACCTGAGAAAGCCAAAAACTTTTTGGAAGAATGTTCTCTGGTCAGATGAGACAAAAGTAGAGCTTTTTGGGAAAAGGCACCAACATAGAGTTTACAGGAAAAAAAAAAAGAGGCCTTCAAAGAAAAGAACACGGTCCCTACAGTCAAACATGGCGGAGGTTCCCTGATGTTTTGGGGTTGCTTTGCTGCCTCTGGCACTGGACTGCTTGACCGTGTGCATGGCATTATGAAGTCTGAAGACTACCAACAAATTTTGCAGCATAATGTAGGGCCCAGTGTGAGAAAGCTGGGTCTCCCTCAGAGGTCATGGGTCTTCCAGCAGGACAATGACCCAAAACACGCTTCAAAAAGCACTAGAAAATGGTTTGAGAGAAAGCACTGGAGACTTCTAAAGTGGCCAGCAATGAGTCCAGACCTGAATCCCATAGAACACCTGTGGAGAGATCTCACAATGGCAGTTTGGAGAAGGCGCCCTTCACATCTCAGGGACCTGGAGAAATTCCAGCAGAGCATTGTAAGAAACTCATTGATGGTTACCGGAAGCGGTTGTTCGCAGTTATTTTGTCTAAAGGTTGTGCTACCAAGTATTAGGCTGAGGGTGCCAATACTTTTGTCCGGCCCATTTTTGGAGTTTTGTGTAAAATGATCAATGATTTGACTTTTTTTCATTCTCTTTTGTGTTTTTTATTGCAAGCAAAGAAAATGAAGATATTATTACCAAAGCATTTGTGATTGCAATTATTTTCTGGAAGAAATTGAGTATTATCTGACAGAATTGCAGGGGTGCCAATACTTTTGGCCAGCACTGTAGGAGGTCACTTTTTTAATTTAATTACTGAAAGAAATAAACGTTTCAAAGATATTCTAATTTATTGAGATGCCCCTGTAGTTCATTTTTACTATGTACAGTGAAGAAATCCATCTGTTTCTACATGGAAACCATCAATAAGTAGGTTAGTCGCTGCTGGTGGATGTTTTTGGTTCTTCATTGTTATTCTGATCATGATTGAACCTTATAACACTTCAGTAACACATGGAAGTCTAAGGCTAGGTTCACACGGGGGAAAATGAACAGAAATTCCTCTTCATTTTCCGTTGCCATATTTGGCCGCGGGATTGCCGCGACAGAATGCTGATGCAGTGTATCGGCATTCCATTGCACCTTTCCGCTGCTGATAAGGCTCAGATGGATGGGCCTAATCGGCAGGGACTCGGACTCCCGAGTCATGGAATGCATAGCCGCGGAATTTGCGGCAAGATCAAGCAGGACACAATGGAAGGCGGATTCTGGATGGAAACGGCCATGGATTCGAGGATGGAATCCATTCCCAAATCCATGGCAGATTCCCCTGTGTGAACCTAGCCTAATACTTCTAACCAGGGGCAGGCACAGACAGCAGAGAATCCCTGTACAAGTAACGTGTATGAGACCTCTACGGTCAGCTTATCATAGGGATGAACAAACCAGTTCATAACTAGCTGAGTTTGTTACAAAGTTTCCACAAATTTTGGGATAGGTCGAATTAGAACATAATCTGCAGAAACATAATAGACAGTTGGATCCAAAACCAAACTGCTGGGCGCAATTCATCTTGTATAAATTTGTGAGATTCACCCAACACTAATTATAAAGATCACTTTCATGTATCTCTCTAATCCACAGTAATACAGAATCGTGATATTCCATATTAGCTAACTCTTAAATGCAATCCTATAGACAGCAGGAAACTGCTTAAAGTCAACAGACCCGGTGCATCTGCACAGATCACCCATATGTTCACCCCTAATTCCCTAATCTGTTGTTATATGGAAACCATCATCAAGAAGGTTAGCTGCTGGTGATGGATCCTTTATGGAGTTATTGTTATTCTAAGTATGGATTGGTTACTTTGTTACAAAGCCATAAAGCTCAGGCTGGCCACACACAATAGATAGGAATAACTGTCATTAGGCTGACACCTTTCAGCCATTCATACATTGCATGGCAGAGCATGCATGTGTTCTCAATAGAGAGGGGGAGTACCATTTTGTAATGCACCCTATCACCTTGCACATGCAGTTCTTTCTAAAGGCAGCAGTCGGGGCTGAGCAGATTGATATATGGTTTTCTTAAAAAATATTCAGCATATCTATTTGTTTAAACCTCTTCTCCATCTGAGCTTAGGAGTCCAGTGGGCGGTCCTGTCTGTGATTGGTAGCTGTCTGAGCACTTATACAGGGAAGGCTGTCAATCACTGAGTAGCACCGCCCACTGGACTCTTAAGCACAGATGCAAACAAATAAAATTCTAGTTATACTGAATTTTCTCCCACAAATCTATAGATCAGTCTGCTCAGCTCCTCCTGCTCTATAATATATCATCTGCAAACTGGACTACATTTTCAGTGTGACAGCTGTCTGATAGTTGTGGTCAATATCTTACATTTTCCCTCTAAGTGCCCTGAACAAATTGATTTGTCATGAAGGAAAACCAGTATAATTAGGAAAAAAGCCTAGAAAAGTATAGCTAGAGAAGTCTCCTTCAATAACATTAAGATAATGGTTGAAACCAACCCCAAAGAAGAAGTGTTCAGAGTACAGTGCTAAGGAGAGAGAGAGACATCACTAGGAAATGCTTGTACTTTGTACTCAAGTCACAAGGAATATCCAGAATAAATCATGGCAGGTGCATAGGATCCATAAAGGTGACCAAAAGGAACTAAGAACAGATACATTTGTATGTTTGATAGAAATACAGTACTGTGCAAAAGTTTGAGGTTGTGGAAGGGTGGAAAATATTCTGCCAAGTAAGAATGCTTTCAGAAGGGTTAATAGTTTATTGTTTTCAATGAACAAAATTAAGTGAATGAAGAAAAGATATATGTAAATCCCATCAATATTTGGTGTGACCTTGCCCTTTGCCTTCCATCAGTTCTTCTCGGTACAGTTTTTGGCAGAACTGGGCAGGGAGGTTGTTCCCACCATCTTGGAGAACTAAGCACAGATCTTCTGTGGATGTTGCTTGCTCCAATCCTTCTGCCTCTTCATGTCATCCCAGACAGACTGGAGGATGATGAGATCAGGGCTATATCTGTGGGGGCCGGATCATCACTTCCAGGACTCCTCCTCCAAAGGGCAAAGGTCACACCAAATATTGATGGGATTTACATTTCTCTTTTCTTCATTCTCTTTGCATTTTGTGAATTGATACTTTTGAAAGCATTATTATGGCGTAGCATTTTTTCTCTCACCTGCCTAAAACTTTTGCACATTACTGTATAGTAGCCAAAATGGGTGCATTACATCATAAATAGCCCAAGCTTTAAGGATAAAAGAAGCAGTGTGAGAAGGTATACACCGTTTTACTCCTAATATGTAATGGGACATTTCGTATTTTACTACTAAGTACATGACCATGTACCATATCTTATAATCTTATGTGTGAACCTAGCCACCTCCCTGTAATAACCTCCTCTATTGGCTGTGAGTTAAGAAGAAGAGGTGGAGGGAGTGGAGTAGCACATGACTACAGGATCAGACTACACAGGGAGTGTATGTAGTCTGTAACCATGGAGACACACAGATCTGCACACAAGCTGTATACACTAAATAGTAGAAGATTTTCAATCAAGACTATTTGCAGGGTCCATTTTCCATTTCAGATGTATTGGAAACAAAAGTCTTAGGGGTCGTGCCTATTGTGACATTATTATCTTGCATGTGTCCCAGTCGCTCCCCTGTCTTGTAGAACATTTACAGCCTTTGCTCCTGGCCCTGTGCCTCATGGTTTAGCTGAAATACATTTACGTCTAGCGGTTCTTATTTCTGATTTCATTTCACCCTGTTAATAAAAATATGCAGAATCAAAGCCAAAGGCTCCAACAACATAATAAAGTGTCTTACTTGTTGGCAAATCCTTAATCTTCGGAATATGAAAACATTGTCTAAGGTGCTTCAATTCATCTTCATTGTCTAAGTTGAGAGCGAAGTCCTCATCCAGCACGCTGCATCCCAGCTGAGACGCTAGTCTTTCTAACCTTGTTACAGGTGACATATGATTTATTCTATTCATCATGATGGAGGGGACAAGACAGAACTGAGATCTGCAAACCTGACCTGAAAGACAGAAATACCCGCATCACGCTCAGTATACAATATACAGAAAATATCTCAGTATGATAAAGATGACCCATTTACATAGGGGGTGTCTTTAACCAATAGGAGTGCATCCATAGAAAGGGGTCCCTTGCTTAGGACCCCCTCTATTGGCCAGACTAGAGAGCTGGTCCATAAATGCGGGTCCAAATCTGGTCGACCCAACGTGTCTATAGGGCTACAAGCTCACATGTGCTTTGTCAGTGTGCAAGCTGTGTTGCTCATAGCTCGCACACTGACCCATTCATCTCTATGGCCGTATACACAAACTTGTGTATTATCATGGGCTTGCGTATGTGACAGTGAGCCCAGGGCAAAACTCAGGACAAGTCCTATACCTGTCTGTTTTGCGGAGAGAAGTGAATGAGGCCATCTACCTGCATGCCCACGGAAATATGCATGCAGCGTAAGGTGGTAGAAGCCACCACCTTCCAAAAATTGGCTTAGGTGGGTCACTGGTTTAGGTCCTTGCGTTAGATTGGCTTGTATATCTATTGCGTATATTTACTTTTTGCACCCTATTGTGCATTTGTTTAGTAGAATATTCTGATGTTACACTGTCACTTTAATTGTGTATTTGCTGTCAGCTCGTCCACCTCGGTCTAGTATTTTCTGAAAAGAGGGCTGCTTAATATTTCTCCAAATGGGTGAAACCTAGATGTACCCATTTGCTTTGCACTGGGCAGGGAGTCTCTCATATAAAAGGGAGTAGAGATAAGTGAGCTGGTTTGTAACAAGTTGGGTTCATTACAAAGTTTCCAAAAATCTTGGGTTCAGCCAAACCTGAGGTTTTTGGGGTTCACCACCCAAAATCACTATTAGACTCCAGAGTCTCATCAGACCTTGAGGTATATTACAGTGTCTGTTGTGTGTTCCCCAACATCTTTGGTCCAGCCAAGTTCTGAGAGGTTCTCAGCAATTGAGCCTCAGAGGTTATGTTGGGCATGCTCCCATTATGGCGCTTTGACGCAAGTGTATTAATGGTTATTATTTTACAGAACCTCTCCTGAGCCTCTGCGTATTATACTGCAGGGTCTGAAGACCCTGAAAAGTCCCCAGAGTAGAATAAAAGCACTTTTGGTCCAGACCGAACATGTTCAGTCCAAAATGAAACTAGCAGGTGAATATTCAGGAAACAAAACTCTCAAGGTTAGCCCATCTCTAAAAGGGAGGTTTTCCTGTGACTTTGGGTCTTCCCTCAGATCTCCATTGTTACCCTGTCAGGGTTCCGTCCCTATCATGCAATTCTATAGCTGAGTCAGTTGTTTCCTTCCTTTCATAGGAAATGTTCTGTTCCTATCATGTTGGACAGATGTTGAGACTATCCAAAAGAAGACTAAACCGCGCCGGTTTAGATGTTCTTAAACTGTGCCGGATTTATCAAAGAGTCTGATGCTGGATGATAAATCTGTTACGCCATTAGACTGTCTAACTTTACACCTCCTATGAGCTGACGTAGCTTATTCCAGAAAAATGTGCCAAATTTTGGTGCATTTTTGGTGCATGGTGTTACAACTTGGGTTACTCCCACTATCCACTAAGGCTGGGTTCACATCTGCGCTTGCTCACTGTTCGGGGATTTTGTCCCCCATTTGTCTTGAAAAATGCGGAGCAAGCAGGACTTTTCTCTCCGCATTTTTGCTCCACGTTTAACGAGCGGAAACCGCTTTTTAAGTTTATTGGGTTTACATTTTTCGGGTTCCCAAGCGGACCCAAACAACGGAAACCCGAATGCTAGTGTGAACCTAGCATAATCCACACCTTTCTTGCAAAGCTTTGCCCAATTTTTGTCAAAAAAACTCTCTAAAAAGTGTCTAAAACACTTGATAAATGTGGTATCAACGAAATACATAGATAATGGATATATAAAATACATAAATATATACATACCAAGTGTATATATACGTAGTAACAATTTGCTCTGCAAATACCTCAGTCCTGATGTCTGAAATGCTGGCGAGTAACAAAGATCACAATAACCAGACAAGGCAGAATAACTCTTCCTGCCCTGACACTTTGCACCTTCACAACTTTTGCAGGTATGGCTCTTTAACTCACACCCCCTCTATCAGCAAATACGTGTGTGGTTTCAAAGGTTAGAGGAATCTGACTGCAAATAGAGTCACATGGAACGCTGGAAGTTTGACAACACTTTCTGCGCCGTAATGTTTTTTGTTTTCTCCGTAGGAATAACACAGATATTTGTACTACTAGTAAAACTCCATCCAGGGGGTGAAACAAGTGACATTACTCGGGATCTGGTGTTACCTGCAAATCAACAAATGGCTTGGCATATTAAAGAAAAGCCCCACTTTGCTATCCCTTCTGGTTTTCAAGGCAGATCCTGACCTTGACCTCACACTTGGTGCCCAAACCTTTGGGTAGAGAGATGCCTAGGGTAGAGCTGCACTTGCTACTTTATTGATTGGTAACTGTTATTCGGGCATTGTATGGACACAATATGGGAGACCTTAGATTTGGCATCCATAGAGGGTTCTGTACATGGTCCAACAGACCTAAGGCTGGGTCTACATTGCTGTTTCTTCCTATAAATTATGTAGGTACAGATAATACTGTATTCCTGTCTTTCTCCACAAGTGATATAGAAATAATTAACACTGCTAAGCCATGTAATTGATATGTACGGAGAGTTCTGTCCTGTAAGTAATGTATGCATAGATCTGCCTCAATCGCTTTCACTATAATTGACGTAGGCACAGACAGTACTACATCCTAGTTTCTCTCTGTAAGAAGAGTGTTTTGGTATACACAGAATCCATTCTTAATTTGCACTGCCACTTTGCCTTTTCCTTGAAATAATTTGCTGTCTTTTCATCTCTCCCTGTAAATGATGTAGTACTGCCTCTCTGTCTCTCCCTTAACCATATTGGCACAGATAGTACTGTCTACCTTTTCCTTCACTGTAAATGATATAGGTATAGTCAGTCCTTGTATAATAACTTAGGGACACTGCACTGCCTGTCTGTATCTCTCTGTAAATAGGCAAGTACAGATAGTACTGCCTCCTAGTCTCTCATTATACATCAGATTTTCAATCAGTTATTATAAGATCAAATTAAGGGCCAGGAGATGTATAAAGAATACATGTTGGATTTTGCCTTAGTAAAGCCTAATATCAAATCCAAGGTATGGTAAAAGAATTGTAAATTACTGGGACAGATTTCTGTGAAATGATATAATATAATACAATATTCTGACATGTTAACAAAACTCTTGACAGGCTGCAGTTTACATCACAACCACTGGGTGCCCACATATAGCATAGTTATCTTAGACAGGGTATAACACAACCATGTTGTTTTTAAAGTCTGGTTATCTTGTAGTCTCCATATCGGCACATACAGTCGAAAAAGTTTGGGCATATTAATTAATCATTTTTGTTTAATATTTGGTTTGGATCATGTATATATGTGGGATTTGTTGTGGTTTTTAATTTTTATGTGAAATGTTATTTTTTTTATAGCTGTGGTGTGTGTTTGGTTTTTTTTTTTTTGGTTTTTTTGTTTGTTGTTTGGGTTTGGGTGGTTGTTGTGTTTGTTGTTTTTTTGGGTGTGTTTTTTTGGGTGGGTTTTTTTTTTGGTTGTTTTTTTTTTGTTTTTGGGTGTGTTTGTTTGGGTTGTGCCTTTTTTGTTGGTGTGTGTCGTGGTTCTTTGTTTGGTGTGTGTTGGGTTTGTGGGTCCTTTTTGGGTTTGTTTGTTGTTTTTGTTGTTTTGTTTTGTGTGTTTTGTTTGTGTGTTGCCTTTTGTTGTTGTTTGGGGTGTTTTTGTATACAGCCAACAGTAAAGGTACTAAGGACATATCTGAAGGTGCAAGTCTCATGTCTAGGACTCTCACATATGAAAAGATGGGGGACAAGATGGGGGTCTTTTGACTTTTATTATCCAGGGCCTCTGGCAAACCCCCCCCCCCCTTCTTAAGCAGAGTGCAGCTACAATACATTTGTAAATTTCTATCTAGAAATACATGAGGGTCCCAGACCCATGTATGGCATATCATTTGAGTATGCCAATAATTACTTAAAGTAGCTTTCTGGAACGTACATATTGATGACCTATCCTTAAGACAGATTATCGATACGTGATCGATAGGGGTCTGACACCCAGGACCCACAAAGATCAGCTGTTCCATAGCACCTCTTTCCTGTGTTGATGATGTCACGTTCACAGGTGACATGGTACAGCAACAGCTAAGTTCCATTCAAGTGAATGGAGTAGAGCTGTAATACTAAGCACAGAACCTACAATATGTACAGCACTGTGCCTGATATAGGAGAGGCTGCAGTGCTCACCTGAATGCTACAGTCTCTTCAACTAGCTGATCTGTGGGGGTCCTAAGAATAGGTCACCAATATGTAAGTCCCGCAAAGCCTCTTTAACTGTTTCCATAGGATGGGGATACAAAGCACATACTGCAAGAATTTGTGAACCGCTTTCCCATTATTTTTCATTTATAGAGTCAATTGGAAAAAAAAAAGCTTTTTTTGCACGAATAGTTAAAGATTGAAAGAATAACACACTGGGGCCCCCGAGAGGGAATAGTCTTAGCAGTTTCCCCAAACATTACATTTACCATTAGGAATGAAAATCTGCTCAATTACAACAGAGGGAGGTTGTACAATTATTCCCGCAGAATGGTAGGAATGATGCGATTCCCCCAGCCATGGCAGCGCTAAGGGTCGTCTGAGGGATTGCTGCAACCAGTCTCGTTTAGCATTAAGGCAAAATGTCTGCACTTTTCTTTTAATTGTAATGCCCTGGGTCTAGTTCAGCTCTTCTCCTGAAGCTATGAAAGGCAATAATGCTATGAGAACATTTCATGCACTGAGCTGCCCTGAGTGTTTACCTGTCTCCGTGATGAAGAGCTCGGAATTAGGCTGGATAAAAGGCTGTACGGCCACTCAGCACAAAATGGAGGCTGCCGGTTAACTCTTTCTGGAACTGCAACTATATATTGGTTGCCACGTCCTGAGGAGTAAAAGAACTTGTCTAAAAATTTGTTACATTATAGAATTAAGTAACTATATACAAATAGTCTATTACTTGTTATATACTGATACTGAGATACCACCTTCATTACACTCAGGGGTAACATTGGGGTTAGGGAAGGGGGCAGGACCTAAATCAGATTACTGTACATTATTACTGCTCTTTTTTGTATGGAGCCTTAAAGGGAGTCTGTCACCAGACCCAGCATATCATCCAGCCCTGCAGATAGATAGGTTATTGTCACCAGACCCAGCATATCACCCCAGTCCTGCAGATAGATAGGTTAGTGTCACCAGAACCAGCATATCACCCCAGCCCTGCAGATAGATAGGTTACTGTCACCAGAACCAGCGTATCACCCCAGCCCTACAGATAGATAGGTTAGTGTCACCAGACCCAGCATATCATCCCAGCCCTGCAGATAGATAGGTTATTGTCACCAGACCCAGCATATCACCCCAGTCCTGCAGATAGATAGGTTAGTGTCACCAGACCCAGCATATCACCCCAGCCCTGCAGATAGATAGGTTAGTGTCACCAGAACCAGCATATCACCCCAGTCCTGCAGATAGATAGGTTAGTGTCACCAGAACCAGTATATCACCCTAGCCCTGCAGATAGATAGGTTAGTGTCACCAGAACCAGCATATCACCCCAGCCCTGCAGATAGATAGGTTAGTGTCACCAGAACCAGCATATCACCCCATCCCTGCAGATAGATAGGTTAGTGTCACCAGAACCAGCATATCACCCCAGCCCTGCAGATAGATAGGTTATTGTCACCAGACCCAGCATATCACCCCAGCCCTGCAGATAGATAGGATAGTTTCGCCAGAACCAACATATGAATCCAGACATGAAGATAGGTTAGAGTCCCCTGAACCAAATAGTGTTTTCAGCTTGTGAATCGCTGCCTCTGTTCCGAGATATCACTGTTTTTCTAAATTTTTAAATGAGCTCTTTGGAGCATTGAGGCTGATGCATTGCTCCAAATAGCTCCAAAAGAGTTGACTCAAGAAGTCAGCCTCTACTCATATTCCCTGGACATAAGGATTTTATTGAGCATTGACCCCTTCAGGACGCCCCTCTATTAGGAGGTTGCCTGAGTGACATCAATATGGCTGCCTCCATTTTGATTCCATCCATTGGTTCCCAGTCAGATTTTCTAGGCTTCTAAATAGTACAATAATTTAACTAATATTCCAATACTATTCTGTAATGACAGAGATCTACCCTTCAGATATCTTAAATGGAAAGCTGTAATGGTAACCATATTGGTTGTCACCTGTACTGGATTTAAAGGAACAGTTCATATCTGGCATCTTAGAATCTGCCCATGCAGTAAGTAACTTATGTCATATACTATATGGCTTATAATGTTTGCCTGATTTTACCAAATAAAGCAGAATATTTCAGGGCACATTTTACAATATCTATCACATCTACAGCCCTCACCTTGTTCCTCCTTGGACGTCCTCCTGACAGTCCCGCAAACTGTGAGTGTCTATATATTAATTACATACTTTGGGGAGCATTTAATAACCCATCTACGCTAGTTTTATGGCTAGATGGGTGAAATTTGGTGCATCCTTGGTGCACAGTTCTTTCTTGAGCCAAAGATGTTACATTGGAACATAGTTATCAAATGAAGTATAAGACTTTTCTGCCTTCACCATGATCTTCCATTTCTGAAGTATACTCCTTAAATTTCCCTGATATTATTAGATTTGTTGTCTTTGTGTGGTAAGACCCACCAATTCAGAAAGTGAGACAGAATTTTGGCGCATCAGAAAGTGCACCAAATGAAGGTCAGTTCCAAAGAATCATAAATATGTCTAAAATTCCTTACAGGATTCGTAGTTTTGGATAGAGCAAGGATAAACCATATTGATGAATATGCATGGAAGGCACTCGGATGACATCTGAGTATGATCCCAATGCCTTCCTTTAAAAAAAATCGGCATCTGCTCAGTCTGCACACTCGGTCGTGTGCATGAGGCTTTACAATGGTTAAAAACTACAAAAGAGCTTTGAAGATTTATCAGTTTGTAAGCCATAATTTCTTGCACAGAGTCTTCCTCTCTGTAAGTCCTCGCCCCATACCAGGTGATGTTTACTTTAATATGAAGAATCCCAGTCTTTTGTGCCGGCGCGGTACATTGCCAAAAATCACCAGGTTGGATCCTTCTAACAGAAGGCTATTTGTTCTTGAGATTGTGAGCAGCGTAGTCAATGAGCGGTAAAGGATGATAATAATTGCAATAAGTGATCATTTTAGCACCTGACTTGTTAGCTATCCCTCTGGATTTCTAAGACATTGCAGAATGTTTCCTTTATACACAATTACAGGTAATTCCACGAGCCAATTACGCCAAATTGTTTACACCCTCCCGAATGCAAAGTGGGGTTGCGCTCCTTTAATAGATGATTCACGTTGGGCTTCTCTGTAAGGAACTTATGTAATATCTCAGAACAAGCCTGGAAAATGGCAGTTTTAAGAAGTGAGTTCATATTTTATCTAATCAGGTCCCCCTGGAAAGCAATCATGAAAAAATCTTCTTGCAAGTCCGCACTGATTACCTATGTGGCTCATTATAGCAAATCCCCCCTGACTGGCATACAATCACCAATGACTTCTCCTAAATTATTACCCAGGCATTTTGTAAAATAATTATACTTGTGTTCCTTTTCACTTTGCCCATTAGCATTACATGTAATTGTCTAATTAGCCTAATATGGAGGCACTTTTGGAGTCTTTGAAGTTTTTGTTATGAAAGGAGAGGTCCTGCCGTTTTCCTGGCTTATTGTTACTCTGGTGATTTGATCTTAAAGGGGTTCTCCCCTTTGGACAGTTCTTGATAGAAAGGTCCCTTGGCAATAGGGTTATTACACAGAGTCCCCCTGATGGGCTCCCTAGTATCTGGGGAGAACCTGGCCGTAGGTGATCAATTTTTCTGCAGCACCTCCACATTGCTCATTAAAATCTGAAGGACCTGTCCTGGGTTGCAGGACAGAACAAGTCCTTCATAGTGAAAGAGGGTCTTTGTGACTATAAGAGATGAAGATATATTTTCTAAACTGCAGAAGTGCCACAAGTGCTATCAGTAAAGGGGTTTCTCACCCTATTAAGTGATGGAATATAGCAAGGCTATGACATCCCATTTTATGAAGGTGACATATCAGGATTTGGAATTAGAGTCAGGCAGTGAGAAAATACAGAAGTTGTAGTCAGTGGTCTGGTCTTCCGACTCCACAGCCCTGCTTATATAAGTTTTCACTTGAATGGCACCACACCATAGTTCCTTGCATAGTGGATGTCTGGGACAATGCTCTGCAGAATAGATACAGTAAAGCATTGTATCCTATTCATTCTCAGGTTAAGGCTAAATTATTATGAACGTGGAAGTAACGGGTCCATGGAAAAGGGGCATGGTTGGCATATGAATGGTATAGGTCTGCTGCCCATGCCTCCACGGACTCATTGATTTCCTGCAGTGATCACAGCCCACACAATGGACAGACATAGGAATTTTGCTGAGATTTGTCCTGGGCTCATATATGGGTCTGTGTTATAGTAATTGGGCATATGTATGGGGTCATAGAAAATAATGGGTCAGTGTTATATTTCGCCCCCCCCCTGCTGGGGGTGGGCGTGGCCCCCCTTGCTGGGCCCGGCGCCCTTTGGGGTCTGTGGCTGGCGTTGGTTGTTTGGCGGCGGGGGGGGGGGGGGGGGGGGGGGGGGGGGGGGTTGGGGTTTTGGTGTTTTTTTTGTAGAAAACTTTTCAATCTGAAATATTTGTGCCATCAGTTATTGTTTCTTGTGGTTTGCCCCCATTTGCTTGTTGTTTGGGCCCCTTTTCTGCTGGTAAAAACGTGGGTAGGACACTGGCCAAGCACATGTTCATTTGCATGAAGCCTAAATAAGGTTCCAGATATTGGACACCCACCAGATATATCCCAGCCATATGCCATACTTTTATTAGATGGGAAAACCATAGCTTCAAATATTTTTGCCATCCCTGATGTGCTGAATGTCTTCATTTATTGTGATATAGTAGATTGATCTACGTCTACTTTTCCACTGCACGGTATCGTCTCTGCTTGGTTCATCTCAATAGTTTGTTTTTTACTGCAGAAAATACCCCTGAGCAGGGCGTGGACACTTTTTTGAAATGGTAAAACAAAACAAAAAATTCCAAGGCGAGCGGAGATGATCTGGTAACCTGCAGTGAGAAGGGAACTTTTGTGAAAGTCTGAAGAATGGCCAAGTCGCTTAGATAATTTTTGGTGCGCTACAGTAGAATGAGCCGATATGAGATACACAAATTTTTGAGTTGAAAGTTTGCACTGCCACATCCGTTTTGTGTTGCTACATCTAAATTGGGTAACTTTCTAAGCATTTCCATTAAACTTTAATGAGATTAACATTTTATTTCAACTTAACTTCCACCATCAAAGTTTGATAACAAAACAAGTGAGTAAATCCATCCTGGGACATTCTAGGCTTCAGAGATTGTTCTGTTGACTTTAGTTAACAATTAACATGAGCCCCCAGTGGCCTCCTGGATATCCTCCATATCTGCAGAGAGTAAACTCTAACCTGCGCACTGAAGTGAGTATCATAGGAATAACACAAACAGAATTGTGCAAAAGTTTTAGGCAGTTGTAGAAAAAAATAAATGCTTTCAGAAATACAAGGGTTAATAATGTAGTTTTATCAATTATCAAAATGATGTGTATAAAGAAAAGAGTAATGTAAATCCCATCAATATTTGGTGTGACCTTTGCCCTTTGGAGGAGGAGTCCTGAAGTAATGATCCGGCCCCCACAGATATAGCCCTGATCTCATCATCCAGTCTGTCTGGGATGACATGAAGAGACAGAAGGATTGAAGCAAGCAACATCCACAGAAGATCTGTGCTTAGTTCTCCAAGATGGCGGCGGGAACAACCTCCCTGCCCAGCTCTGCCAAATACTGTCTGCAAGTACCGAGAAGAACTGATGGAAGGCAAAGAGCAAAGGTCACACCAAATATTGATGGGATTTACATTTCTCTTTTCTTCATTCATTTCATTTTGTTACTCAACAAAAATAAACTATTAACCCTTCTATTTCTGAAAGCATTCGTACTTTGCTGCATTTTTTTCATATCTGCCTAAAACATCTGCACAGTACTGTATTTTTACCTGCCCCTTTGCCAGGGAGAATGGTAACACCCAGTTGCCCAATAGATTCATATATATCCCTGAGTAATGACAAAGAGACAGCACAACATAGAATGCTAAGAAAAAATACTCCAGAATTGTCATTTTATGATAAATTCCAGTATTTACTTAGCTACGACCTCTTTAAGGGCTGGAAATTTTTTTTAAGATCATTACGATGCCTTGTTAAGATCCAGATGGACAAGCCTAAAAACGACATCTGCTTTTTATGTGTTACTTTTCTGCTCCATTTCCTAATATCCCTTCAATTTTGAGACATTAAGGCGATCGGACACACGAGAAGTCTTGCTCCATATGTCCTTGACACAGTTTCTCCCTTTTCCATGCACAAACGGAACGTGCGGCAGAAAAAAAATCTCTTTAATTGTCCACCAATTAGCGAGGTATTTAAGCAGATACCCTTGAAGGACTGAAGGCAGGATATATATGGCCGGTGAGGAGTGAGAGCGGAGAGGCAAATTACTGTATGTGCTATGTAGGGCAGAGAAGCTAAGTAAGTAAAGATTAATACAGGTCAGCTCACCTCTTGCCTGTGGAAATGCTGATTAGGAAGAAAGCGACTCATTGCCACTTACCCGGAGTGATGATACAGTAACTGGAAGCTTTGCAGATGTTGGCAATTGTGCTGTTCTTGCTAATAGTGCATTTTAAAGTACTTTGATATGTTTATGTAAACCTTAATACGACCTCTGTATTATTTATAATGTCCCATTTTTGTGCCGATCTAATAAATCTTACGGCAGACCTCGCCGTCCTTATGTACACATTTATTTTAAGGGTTTAATTCATTTTATTTAGGGACGTCTATTGTTTGCTTGGGAATTTCTCGCCGCTGGGTTTAAGTTTGCAGTTGTGACCTTGTTAGATGAAACCGCGAGCTGTTAGATTTAAGCGCGCTCGGCGGCTAAAGAAAATATAAAAGAAAACAAAGAGTAAATATAAGTTCTTGAGTCGGCTTCAATATGTATAAAGTGTTATGCGGGTATTTCTTGGTTATATTCTAGTGCATCTCAATAAATTAGAATATCATCAGAATTACCCTCCTTGTGGATTGTGTCAGTGACTCCTTCTGGACATCTGTCAAGTCAGCAGTCTTCCCCATGATTGTGTCGCCTACTGAACCAGACTAAGGGACCTTTTTAAACGCTTAGGAAGCCTTTGCAGGTGTTTTGGGTTAATTCTTCTAATTTTCTGAGATAATGAATTTTGGTTTTCTTTGGATGTAAGCCCAAATCATCAACATTAACATAAATAAACACTTGAAAAAGTTCACTCTGTTTGTAATGACTCAATATAATATATGTGTTTCACTTTTTCAATTGAATTACTAAAAAAATGTAACTTTTTGATATTCTAAATTATTGAGATGCACTAGTATGTTTAGGAATTTATAGAATAGACATTTAAGGAAATCAATAAAGCTGATATAGGGGTGGTCTACTTGGGAACCCATTGCCTATTTTGATGCAGTGACATATACCAGCTGCAGTATGACTGTACAGTGCTGTAAATCTAGGAAGGGTTGCCTTTCAGGGTTCCAGGAAAGGTGACTCTTATGAATGATGTGATGGCAGCTGCAGAGGTAGCCAAGTTTAAAGAGCTTTCAAGTCTACATAGTTGATGGCCTAGCCTTAGGAAGATTGTCGGGAGTCCAAGATACGGGCTGTTTGAAGAGGCTGGAGCTTCTTCAGTAATTACCAAGCACAAAGCCTTACATTGTATGGTGGCTGTGCTTGGTATCACAGATCACCTCATACACTTGAAAGAGAGTGAGCTGCGATCCGGCCATGCAACCAATGAACATGACTTCACTTGGCATGAGAAATGGAAAGGGCACTCAGGAAGTTCTACAGCTACTTCTACAGTAGATCCTCAAGAGTCATGGGGAATTAGGACCACTACAGATTTTCAATGAATGACCTATCCTACGGGTCAAGCAAATTTTGTTACATCTCTTAATAATTGTCTTGGCCAAACATGCCCAAAATGGGAATATGAGTGTCATCCACCTGACCATAAGGAATCATATGGAATCAGCATAGAATAGCCACAATCACCCCTGACCAACTCTGAAAGGCAGACACAAGGCTATTCTCATCTTGTCAATGAAAGGCTGAATAACCCTTGTAGTTCGTTTTGCACCCCAAAATTTGTCTTTTAGGTAGGTTATACTTCCTCTTACCAAAGGTCAGTTTACAAAAATGGGGCCCTCGACAACAACCAATATAGAATCCCCCAACTTGCTATTTTAGACAGTTTTATACCAGTCTAATAAATCTTGTGACAGACTTTGCCATTCTTATGTACACATTTATTTTAATGGTGCAATTAATTTTATATTTAGATTTCATTGAGTCATCTTGAAGCTGCATAAAGTGTCATTTGGGTATTTTTTAGTTATATATGTTTGGGAATATATGGAATATATGTTTAAGCAAATCAATATGGCTGACACAAGGACGCTCTATCTGGTCTTTCTCACATAAGTTTTGGGTTTCTGTTCTTTAGAGCATTGAAAGATAAAAATTTAATTTTTGGTGACTATGGATCAACTGTATTTCTGGAGGAAGAAGAATGAAGCATACACTAAAAAGTATTCCCTGCGTACAATGGAGCATGGCGGTGACTCGGTCGCTAAAAATCTGCAGTATATGGAGGAGGGCAAGATGGGTTCTATCAAGTATCAGAAGATAGGAGAAAATGTCATGTCTTCTGTGAGGAAGCTCCCACAGTTGATTTCTTCACACCAAGCTGCTTGCCTATTGCAGATTCAGTCTTCCCAGCCTGGTGCAGGGCTACAATTTTGTTTCTGGTGTCCTTCCACAGCTCTTTGGTCTTCACCATAGTGGAGTTTGGAGTGTGACTGTTTGAGGTTGTGGACAGGTGTCTTTTATACTGATAACAATGTCAAACAGGAGCCATTACTACAGGTAATGAGTGGAGGACAGAGGAGCCTCTTGAAGAAGTTACAGGTCTGTGAGAGCCAGAAATCTTGCTCGTTTGTAGGTGACCAAATACTTATTTTCCACCATAATTTGCAAATAAATTCTTTAAAAATCAGACAATGTGATTTTCTGGATTTGTTTTCTCATTTTGTCTCTCATAGTTGAGGTCTACCTATGATGTCAATTACAGGCCGGCCTCATCTTTTTAAGTGGGAGAACTTGCACAATTGGTGGCTGACTAAATACTTTTTTTCCCCACTGTAGCTGTCCCTTCACCTGCCTTGAACCTCATAGAAAATCTTTGGTGGGATTTAATGAAGGTGGTTGACCATACAAACCCAAAAATAGTGAACTGGAGGCCATTGCCCATGAGGAATGGGCTAAGATTCCTCATCAACGCTGCCAGAAGCTGGTGGATATACATCATATTTGCAGCAGATCATAAAAGCCAAAGGATGCTCTGCTGAGTACTAAAGATGCTTTTCATGGAGGAGTTAAGTCATTCTGAGCAGGGGCTGGGCCTCTGCTGCTTTTTTTTTTTTTTTAATGTGCAGTTACCTGCTGGAGTAACCCCAGCAGGAAAAGGACCCTATTTACTTACCGTTCCCCATTCCTGCACACGGCCACCTCCGCTTCCCCCCAGAAATTTGGGTTCTGCTGTAGTGAACACTGTAGGGGCCACCATGGGACATTATACTGTGTGAAGTGGCCGCTATGGAACATTTTACTGTGTGCAGGGGACACTATGTGACATTATACTGTGTGGAGGAGCCACTATAGGACATTATACTGTGTGGAGGGTCCGCTATGGGATATTATACTATGTGGAGGGGCTGCTATGGGATATTATACTATCTGGAGGCCAATTTGGGACATTATAGTGTGTGTAAATGAGCCGTTATACCATGTGGGGGCCAGGAAAGGGGACACTATGTTGTGTGTGTGTGTGTGTATGGGGGGAGACAAACGTTTGCCATGGGGCCCAGTCTTTGCTAGCTACGCCCCTGATTTCAAGACTAATAGTCAATAAAAGTGGTATTTTGTATGCCAAATCAAACAATTTCAATTGTTCTTGTTTGATCTTCTTTTTGCAGAAAGCTGAAAGTTTGCAAATATTACTAATAAATACAATTTGCATTGGGGATTGAATAATTTTGATTGCATCTGTAATAGGGACAAAATAGGGTCAAGGGAAAGGAAGAAATTACGGATAAAAGTACTCAAATATTTTTTATGGTTTTGTGTATTTTCTACTGTACTGTTGAAACCAAATCCAACTCCATCCAAAATTGGCCCTGACTCTGACTCCATAACAATGACTGATTGTCAAGAGCCCCCAGCAATCAGGTGTAATCTGCGAAATTTGGCAGTGGGTGTTCAATTTTCCTGTAGCACTACTATCAATGCGTTGTCTTAGGCCATGGCCTCTGTGGACTTTCTGCTTCCATTATACCTATAGGCAAACCGCCGGCGTTTCTGTAGGTATAATTGACATGCGGTGATTTCCAAAACCACAATGGTTTAGAAATCGTAACATGTCCGGTGCGCGTATTTTTCTGCAGTGTGTGGATGGTATTCGCTATGCAGGGACTGTAAAACGCTGCATTTTTTTCCACGGTGTTTCCGTCACAGCCAAACCCGCGGTGTTTATGCCACGTGGGGCCCCGACCTTAGGCAGGACAGAACAGGTCCTCCGAGCTAGAGACACTCTTTGTAACCTTTCTCCCCTCTGGCCAAAGGGTGAGGATCCTAAACAAGGACCCCGCTATTAACTAATTTTCTAATAGAGTTTTTCAATATGGGTTTTCTAAACTGGACAATCCCTTTAACTTGACTTATTTTAGTCTTTTTTTAACTTCAGATGTTTTTTCCCTATATAACCTAATACACAACACAATTTTGCCCTTGATTATGTGTTTTTTTTAGCTAGGTTAGTACTATCGGACTTTTTTTCATCTACAGCAATTTCCAATCTCGCCAAATGCGTGTTGCCTCATTATTACAGTAGACATTTCAATTAATCCCCGCACTAATGGTTTGGTTGGCAAATCTACTGGAGCAGATAACAAATAGACATCAGCAGTTATGAGTTATAGTGCGTAGGACTTATAGATTAACTTTTAATGTTAATTTATAACTTGGCTGCAGATGGAGATGGCACACTCCAGGCCGGAGATTTTGTTTTCCTGAGTAATTATTGAGGGATTTCTACACCAAGGAATCTGACTTTGTTACTATTAATCCAGAGAATGTACAATGTATATATAAACAATAGGATAATACAATGCCCAATGTCATAATGAAATCATGAAACTGTGCATGAATTATCGATCCGCTAAATAAATAACCTGCTGCTCAGTCTTTTGCTCCTAGTAAAAAGTTATTAATTTTCTGTATTCATTTGCATTGAACAGGATTTTTTGTACTTATCGGCAGAGGACAGGAAATGGTATGAAGAAAAGAAGACTTTACTGTTTATTAATATGTTTTGCACTCTGAAGTGCAGGTGGGAAAGAACTAATGTACTTTATGGATATACAAGCAAGCAAAGATCCACAATTATATGACAAATAAAACTTAACATTTAATAATCATCTAAAATATAATTAACCCCAATGATTGGATGGTATAAAAATCAGAAAATAATTGGAACGCCCTTACCCATTCCAGATGAAGGGTGTCATATCCCCACCTTTAGGGCCACAATTTAGTTAGCCAGTCTCACCACTGTGAGAGCGTCAGGAGCTCCCCTGCATTTGGGGCAGGGCTCTGCTCTTTGGTCATTTCAATTGATCTTCTAACAATCCCCTGAGGAGCATCCATGTTTTGGATGCGAAATGCGTCAGTAGGGAAGGAGATTTTAACAGGGCAATTTTAGGATCAGCATTGGGACCGCCCTTGTAAGGGCGGGAGTTAAGGGTGACAGGGTTGCACAGGGTCAATCTCCTGCACTCATCCTTGGTTCCCTTTGCGTTTGGATAAATTGTGGCCCTAAAGGTGGGGTATGACATCTTTCATCTGGAACGGGTAAGAACGTTCCAATTATTTTCCGATTTTTATACCATTCAATCATTGGGGTTAATTATATTTTAGATGATTATTAAGTGTTAAGTTTTATTTGTCATATAATTGTGGATCTTTGTTTGCTTGTATTATGAATTTTTGATCCATGAGAAATTAGGAGCCCCTTTTTCTCATTTGTGTTATTGTATATACTGTATGGATATAATGATATACTGTATGCTTACCCTAAATGTCTATGTGTTATATACAGATACATTGTTATCTAGAATGAGGAAGGGAAAAGGGAAAGGGAAAAGGAGCTCTGCGCACAGCACTAGGACATATAAAAATAGAGATCCAAATAACATTACTGCTATGGTTACAATCAACTAATATGATCTATAAACTACACATATATACTAGAGGTTCTCAGTTATACATATCTAATCAAACAGTAAGAAGCCTGTACCTGCCCCGACAAGGCGACCTCATTCAGATGGGACCCTACACTAAACCAACAGACCTCTCTTGGTAGTGGTAATGCCGTTTGGATCTTTATTTTTATATATCCTAATTGCTTTGCATCTTTGCCAAACCGCTGCGTTTACGCCACGTGGGGCCCCGGCCTCAAAAAGTCTTTCCACAAAAGACATTTATGACATATCTTGTGGATATATGTGGGAAAATCCCTTTGATAAGTGATATATATGAGAGATAGATAGTTAGATAGTAGAAGAAGATAGATAGATAGATAGATAGATAGAGATTTATAAATGGAGAAGCAGAGAAATAGACAGAAAATTTTAAATAAATAGTTGGAAAGATATAGTTCCTCTAGAACAGGGGTAGGCAACCTTCGGCACCCCAGCTATTGTAAAACTACAACTCCCAGCATACACACTTGCTCTGCTGTTCTTGGAACTCCCATGGAAGTGAATGGAGCATGTTGGGAGTTGTAGTTTCACAGCAGCCGAAGTGATGAAGGTGGTGACCCTGGCTGACCCTTCCCCTAGAAGAAAAGAGAAAGAAAGAATAGATGCAGATGTAATAATATATACTGTATATATATGTATATATATATATATATATATATATATATATATATATATATATATATATATATATATAATTTTTTTTATAAAAATAAATAGAATAGATACATAGATAGATAGATAGATAGATAGATAGACAAACATTTCAGACAGCATCTCCCAATGTGAAGAGGTACAAGCTGCTACGGCAATGACACAAATACATACATACAGCACTCTGTATACAGCACCAGGACATATATAGAGTGAAAATACATTACTACTATAACTATATATATAAAATAGAGGTTCTTTGTATACATATTTGATCAAATAGTAAAAGCCCATCTGCCCCATCAAGACAACCTCAGATGGGATCTTTTTTTAATTCTGACCTCTGGATACTAGAAATCTATTAGTCTCCTGATTTTGGCTCTGATGTTTCCTTCTGAACTGACTACTGGCCTGGACTTTCGCTCGCCTCATTCTTATCTTCCTTGTGAATTTATTGTGGGTTTTGGTTTGGTTTCTGATTGTGGAGCGTTAATTTCTTATATGGTTTCTTTGGTGATGATAACTTGGACCTCAAATTCGGCACAAGACCTTCTGGCTTTGTGGTTGACGCTGGTGAAGGTGATTGGGTGTATGGGACCAGCACTGTATAGGATTTAAAGAACTATTACTACTGCTCTGTGTTATCAGTCAGGTCATGCTATTTTATTTTTTTTTTTTTTTAGATTTGCTCCAGGGACTCTACCATAACATTATGTAACAGTTTTGTATAGGTGTACAGGTAACTTAGTGACTTTTCATTGTACATTGCATTGTGATACAGTTTTAAACAGGCAAACAAGTAAGGCTACATTCACACAGATAGAGCTAATATGAGAAATAATAGTAATAATAATAATAATAATAATAGTCCTTTAATAGTCCCACAATGGGGAAATTCAGTGTGTTACAGCAGCAAAGATAAGATAAGATAAGCAGATACAAATACAAAATGTACAGGAATGTTCCAAGGTGAGAGGCATTACATTAATAGCAGACAGACAGATAGGACGTAGCAGAGGGGGGGGGGGGGGGGATATAACAGGCAGAGAGATATTTCAGTTCTCTGTATGTAATGATCTCCACTTAGGTCGGTGTTGGTTGTACAGCCTAACCGCGGTGGGGAGGAAAGACTTCCGATAGCGCTCCTTCTCACACCTAGGGTGGAGCAGTCGGTCACTGACAGTACTGCCCAGCGCGATCACAGTCTCATGCATGGGATGGGAGTTATTCTCCCGCATGGAGCTCACCACGGACAGTATCCTTCTGTCACCCACCACCTGCACTGGGTCCAGTGGGCTCCCCAGGACAGAGCTGGCCCTTCTAATCAGCTTGTCAAGTTTATTTCTGTCCCTGGTTGATATACTGCTCCCCCAGCAGGCCACTCCAAAGAAGATGGCTGATAATAGTGTTAGTATTGTCAGGGGAGCCAACACGAACCAACAGTACACGAGCTGGGATCAAGTTTTTTAGTGCAGCTTTGCCAATGGGTTTCATCCCAAGCCCCTCACCATTGCACTGAAAGAACATGTAGCCATTTAGCAACGCTCCCTTACTCCTTTATGCTCATCCCCGGTTGATAGAACTTTGTATTTTTGCTTAGTGTCTTCTCCCCATCAAGCTCATTAACAAGTTAAATCTTTCGTCAGCCTCAAATCAATTTAATTTCAATTAGACTTAAAGCTGAGCACCTACGCCAAAACTTTCCATCTGACATTTGTCAGCACGATCGCAACTTTTTTTTTTCTTTCCTTGTTATTTCACAGTTTCATTAATTATCTTAAACGCCCGGAGATAGAACAAACTGACGACGCATTCTCCACTGCTACAATGTATCTAATATCCAAATATTTTGATTCCTAAACAGTAGACTATAAAAAGCTTCTCCTCTGTTTTTGTGACAAGTTACGGAATGAATGGCGAGAATAAGTCTCTACAGCAAAACCATAAACATTGATAAGTAATAATGGGCTTTGCACAGCGGCTGTCAAACATCATTATCCTTACATTGGGTTTTGTTACTGTGAAAAACTTATTATGAACTTTTTCACATATAATTGACTGAAATGACTTCTGGTTTCCAAGGCCGATCTTTATCCTGTAACTATGTACTAATGCTTTATTAAAATGTGACTCACAGGCAAGAACTTGCAATTGGTTCTTAGAAACCAATTTAGAAATACTTAGGTTAGTCGGAGAATATCTGTTAATATGTCCTTCTCTGCTCTTTATTCGGCGTGTTTGTCTTGAGGTGTTGGACAAAGTTGGTTTTATGTAAATACAAGAGCGACCGGGACTCATGAATGGGAAGGGTTAGCAAGTCAAAGGCCGGGAAAATGATACATGTAGCTATTTATATTATGATTCTCTAGATTCATGGTTTTGGTGTATTGCAAATTAATTTTAATAGTTACATAAATTATTATAGATAGATACCTGTAGATAGATAGATAGGGACATACAGATAGATAGAGAAAGAGGAGAGATAGATAGATAGATAGATAGATAGATAGATAGATAGATAGATACAAAAAAAGAGAATTCGGACTGCACCTCCCAACGTGAACAGGTGCTAACTGCCGTGGCAATATATAAATATAGAAAATGCAGCAGCACCCTGCACACAGCACAAAGGTATAAGCAATAGAAAAGTATTATTGCTATTGCTGCCGTTTTTTTCGCAGGAAACAAAGTCCTGCATGTCCGACTTTGTTTCCAGCGAAAAAAACGGCTTCGCGGCGCAGAGTGTGTAAGCCCCCCACCCACCCGCGCTTGTTTTAAAACCCCATTCAAGTGAATGGGGTTTTAAGCAATGCGTAGCAAACCTTCCCCTATCCAGTGCCTATCCAGTTTTCCGACATTTAGGTTGGATTCACGGAGGACGGAGTGCCGCTGCAAGTGTGAACCCACCCTAAGATGTGGAAACTGCAGGTCAGGGTCATTGTACCTTATACAATGTACATAGTGGATGGGATTACATACAAAAACAGATTTACCTCTATTATTTACCTGGCTTTCTGGACTATAGGATGGTGGATTAATGGGCTGTCACTGTACATGTCATAAAACAGGCTTAGCCTCGGCATTATAGCTGTGGGTTGTGTCACTGAACTGTAGAGATTGTTACTGTTCTTTGCTGCTTGTACATAATGGGTTAAGTCTAGGAGTCCTCACTTATATAACATCAACTGTGAAAATCCCAAGAAAAAAAATTTATTTTTTTTTCCTTGATAGAAAGTGAGTGAAGTCACTGGCACCATTTTATTGTGATTCACAAGTGACTTCATGCTATGAAAAGCTTCTCACAAAACCACTGCCCTTGTGGATCAGGGACTTCAGAATGTTACAGCGCACTTCAGCCTTTGTGTGTGATCCTCACATAGGCAGAGAAATGCACCACTACTTCACTGCTACTGCACTACTAATGTACACCTCTACTTCACCACTACCACAACTCTATTGCACCTCTACTTCACACAATTGTACTTCTATCACATCACATCTATTACTTCACTACTACCATATCACCCCTGCAAACCACTACTACACCTCTACTTCACCACTACTACATCACTTCACCACATTTGCTACTCTACTGTACACCTGTAATATACCTCTACTTCACTACTATCATATCACCACTGCACACTGCTACTTTACCACCACATCACTACTGCACATCTCTACTACACCTCTACTTCACCATTACCATATCACCACTGTACACCTCTACCACAACTCTACTTTACCCCTACCACACCACTGCACATCTCTATTTACACCTCTACTTCACCACTACCACATCACTACTGCCCACCTCTACTACACCTCTACTACACCTCCCAAAGGCCTCCACCTATCAGGCTCTTAGTTCTAAAGAGAAAAAAAAAACAATTTGCAATATTTGAGTTGAACCCAGCTAAGTACGAGTCCGTTTGCCCATTTCTGTTGTTAACCTAAAGCAGGACTTGCTTCCACAGGTGAGTGGATCACTTCATGCACCATTACAGCAGAACTGAATTATTAATAATGCACCACTAGAGCACTGCACCACTGAATAACTAATACTGTACCAATACTGCACTACTGAATTACTAATACTGTACCAATACTGCACTACTGAATTACTAATACTGCACCTCCTCTGCACTACTGAATTACTAATACTGCACCACTAGAGCCTGCACTACTGAATAACTAATACTGTACCACTACTGCACTACTGAATTACTAATACTGCACCACTACTGCACTACTGAATTACTAATACAGCACCACTACTGCACTACTGAATAACTAATACTGCACCACTACTGCACTACTGAATGACTAATACTGCACCACTACTGCACTACTGAATTACTAATACTGCACCTCGCACACTGAAGCTAAACTCACCACACTGCACTACTGAATGACTAATACTGCACCCTATACTGCACTACTGAATTACTAACACTGCACTACGAACTCAGCACCCTCTGCACTACTGAATAACTAATACTGCACTACCACTACTGAATTACTAATACTGCACCTCTACTGCACCACTGAATAACTAATACTGTACCAATACTGCACTACTGAATTACTAATACTGCACCACTACTGAGCCACTACTGAATTACTAATACTGCACCTCTACTGAACTACTGAATTACTAATACTGCACCTCTACTGCACTACTGAATTACTAATACTGCACCTCTACTGAACTACTGAATTACTAATACTGCACCTCCTCTGCACTACTGAATGACTAATACTGCACCTCTACTGCACTACTGAATTACTAATACTGCACCACTACTGCACTACTGAATTACTAATACTGCACCTCTACTGCACTACTGAATTACTAATACTCACCACTACTGCACACTGAATCTAATACGCACCTCTACTGAACTACTGAATTACTAATACTGCACCTCTACTGAACTACTGAATTACTAATACTGCACCTCCTCTGCACTACTGAATGACTAATACTGCACCTCTACTGCACTACTGAATTACTAATACTTCACCAGTACTGCACTACTGAATTACTAATACTGCACCACTACTGCACTACTGAATTACTAATACTGCACCTCTACTGCACTACTGAATGACTAATACTGCACCTCCTCTGCACTACTGAATGACTAATACTGCACCTCTACTGCACTACTGAATTACTAATACTGCACCACTACTGCACTACTGAATTACTAATACTGCACCTCTACTGAACTACTGAATTACTAATACTTCACTACTGAATTACTAATACTGCACCTCTACTGCACTACTGAATTACTAATACTGCACTTTTACTGCACTACTGAATTACTAATACTGCACCTCTACTGCACTACTGAATTACTAATACTGCACCTCTACTGAACTACTGAATTACTAATACTGCACCTCTACTGCACTACTGAATTACTAATACTGCACCTTCTCTGCACTACTGAATGACTAATACTGCACCTCTACTGCACTACTGAATTACTAATACTTCACCACTACTGCACTACTGAATTACTAATACTGCACTACTGAATTACTAATACTGCACCTCCTCTGCACTACTGAATAACTAATACTGCACCACTACTGCACTACTGAATTACTAATACTTCACCACTACTGCACTACTGAATTACTAATACTTCATCCCTACTGCACTACTGAATGACTAATTCTGCACCTCTACTGCACTACTGAATTACTAATACTGCATCCCTACTGCACTACTGAATGACGAATACTGCACCTCTACTGCACTACTGAATGACTAATACTGCACCACTACTGCACTACTGAATGACTAATACTGCACCTCTACTGCACTACTGAATTACTAATATTGAACCACTACTGCACTACTGAATAACTAATACTGCACCTCTACTGCACTACTGAATAACTAATACTGCACCTCCTCTGCACTACTGAATTACTAATACTGCACCTCTACTGCACTACTGAATTACTTATACTGCACCTCCTCTGCACTACTGAATGACTAATACTGCACCTCTACTGCACTACTGAATTACTAATACTGCACCTCTACTGAACTACTGAATTACTAATACTGCACCTCTACTGCACTACTGAATTACTAATACTGCACCTCCTCTGCACTACTGAATTACTAATACTGCACCTCTACTGCACTACTGAATTACTAATACTTCACCACACCACTACTGCACTACTGAATTACTAATACTGCACCTCTACTGCACTACTGAATGACTAATACTGCACCTCTACTGAACTACTGAATTACTAATACTGCACCTCTACTGCACTACTGAATTACTAATACTGCACCTCCTCTGCACTACTGAATGATTAATTCTGCACCTCTACTGCACTACTGAATGACTAATACTGCACCTCCTCTGCACTACTGAATGACTAATACTGTACCAATACTGCACTACTGAATGACTAATACTGCACCTCTACTGAACTACTGAATGACTAATACTGCACCTCTACTGCACTACTGAATGACTAATACTGCACCTCTACTGAACTACTGAATTACTAATACTGCACCTCCTCTGCACTACTGAACTACTAATATTGAACCACTACTGCACTACTGAATAACTAATGCTGCACCTCTACTGCACTACTGAATAACTAATACTGCACCACTACTGCACTACTGAATTACTAATACAGCACCACTACTGCACTACTGAATGACTAATACTGCACCACTACTGCACTACTGAATGACTAATACTAATACTGCACCTCCTCTGCACTACTGAATTACTAATTATGCACCACTTTTTCACAACTACTGTATTTCACCACTACTGCACTATTATTGCAAAATAAAACAACAGCAAATTTATTTTTTATTTTATTACGATACAAGCATTACAGCAAGACTTGTGAAAAACTACTGCAAAAAAAATAAATTATTTCAAAAAATGATCTTAAGACCGTATCTGTAGAAGATAATGGATTTACCAAAATCTCCTAACGTTATCTTTATTAGTAATGGATATTATATGTAATGATGTGATAATAATTCCCATGTAAAGGTAAAGTTCAGCCTCTGTTTTTCTATCCTCTGCCCTTTACGTCCTGGTGTTTGCGGACAGCAGACAGACTAAGTATTACATATGTTTAAAGAAGAGCGTTAGGAAATGATCAATGAGGCAGATAAGGGAGCCGAAGGCCATGCAAAAATCATACCAAATAAGTCCTGTTTGTGCTTATGCAGTTCACTTTTTATGTGATTTTGTTTCATTACACTTTTCTCTATTTTATTGCCCTATCACAAATATGAACATGGAGCTCTATAGGATGAACATGACATTCCCTATTACTATGTGCAAGGGCAACGGGGTGACCCAAAGTCAAGTTTTGCCAGCAAGATCTATAAGATTTGACAAAGTTTACAGGCAAACATCTGACTGTGATGAAGGAGTCCATACAATGCAGATTGTATATGTGCAGATCTCTTAGGGGCTTAGGCAGAATGTCATAAAAGGGGAGTCACATAGAGTAAGGTAGACATGTTCACATAGAGAATTCCCATAAACATAGTGCGGTGACCAGATGGAAGGTAACGCTGCAGTTGGGATTGCGGGGTGCAAACAGCGCAGACTTGTCACGGTCTCTGGGCACGAGGGCGCAGCGCTGGTGCTGTCCCACGTTACCACCACTGGTACCGGTGATGAGGGGGCTGCACAAATGTTGGTGGTGATTGTTCCCCCGGGGCGCTTCCCCTATACTGTGCCGACTGGTGGTGTTTGGGGCGCCCTGATGTTGTCGGTGCAGAGTCAGACACAGAAACGGTTGTAAAGTTGAACTTTTACTTCCATGGGTGTGGAGGCACAAATGCTTAAACAGTTTCTTCAATACAAAACAACGGGGTTCGCCTGGTGACCCAGCAAAGTCCTGGGGTGCAGGGTAGACTTGATGAAAGGTGTTCCTAGCCCCTTATACTTCAGTGTTACAGCCCTAAGGTGCGTCTGGGCTCCTATTTGGCTCATAGGAGGATGCCCACCATGATACTAGTACATAATATTCCCCACTCACGTTATGTGGTCCTGATAGCTCAGAGTTTCGGGGTGCAATAGTCAGAGTGGCAGGATATTCCACAGGTCTGGCCTTGGCCCCTGGATCCTGTGATACTGGCTATGGAGCACGTGTTCCAGAATGTTCTCTCCACAGTCTCATGCTGACAAGATAATGATGCTTGACTTCCTTCAGGGCGATGGCTAGGCAGACAGGGGACAGGATCTTCTGAATAGCTGGAGTCTGTCAGCTCTCCAACCTTCCTGGGCCTGTCTAGGACTTGAGATTCCTGCACTAAACTCACTGCTTTCTTCACAGGACATCACACTTATCTCCTCACCTCCTCCTCCTAACACTCCACACTTCTAACTCCTCACACGCAGGACCTTCCTGCAGGGGTGTTACCATGGGGACCCAGTGATCAGCTGACTCCTCCCCTTTTCCCAGGCGATGTCCTCCCATTGGACATTTGGTTACTATTCAATCCTATGGGAGGTGTAATGCATGTGTGAGGCTCACTAGGTGGCGCTGTGTTGTGTGAGACTCAGGACCCCCTGCTATGTCACACAGGCTATGAAGCAACAGGAAATAATACAATGCACAGAGATCACCCTCAGCCCAGCCATAGCCAGCTTGGGGATGCCACAATAGGTAAACTCCTCAGCATAAAGGGTCCTCATAATAAAGCTCCATAAAGGCGCTTGGGGTCTTATTCCCAAAGTTTCTTACAGAAGAAGTGACAGCAGTCTTTATAGTCTAGTTCTATAGTGGTGGTGCCCAATCCATATATATATATATATATATATATATATATATATATATATACTAGATACCATACACAGCCATTTAGTGCAATGCAGCAAAATACACATCATTGTCCAGAGAGGAGTGAATAGCAGAGTGAATAGTTATATCCATAACCTGGCCAAATATACAGTATATAGCATACTAATGTGCATTCTACTACGCTTTATGAATCACGCTTCACCAATATAGAGCCAGTCCCCACATATTGCCAAATTACATCTACACAATACCAAACATGCCTAAGACATAGTACTAGGTGATGCTTATATAGCAGATTCAAAGTCCTCTCTGCCCCATAAGATATTAGTATTGTGAATGACACAAGGCACACAATTAGAGATTCTACACCACTGTTACACCACTGTCCAACATGGTGCCATGGTACCATACTTGTGCCACACAGAGCCAAACAGTGCCCACATTGCAAAACCTTTAGTAACAGAATGATATACTATACAATGCCTGAAAACTTGGATTATAACACCTGTTTCTGCAGTGCACACATAATTCTTACAGTCCCATAGTCCCCCCTCCCTCCCTTTACTGACCAGACTACACTTACCTTCTTATTCCGTTCCTCTCAAAGACTTGAAAACAAGATGTTTGTGCACTGAATCTGCCAGTAAAGACAGAAAAATACTCTATTGTAGATTCTCTATTGGGGTCCAGGAGGTTTAAGTTACTCATCTGGCCAGTACGGTATACAGCTAATACCCAAAAACATCATACATTTGCCGCACAAAGCGGAATGTAACACCTATTTTATGGCCGCACATAGTTCTTACAGTCCCCCCTCCCTCCCATCACTGACCAGACTACACTTACCATCTACTCCCAGTCCTCACAATAGCTGAACTCTCCTTCATTGACACTGCTGGTAAAGTTAGAAATGCCTCATTAATTTATTATATTTTTCTGTATTACTGAGTTTCTAAAGTTCTAAGGTTGTCAGAACCCGTAAACAATTGGTAGGTATCAAAGGGGTAAGATTTTAGCCTTTATCCTCACACTTTCATAAGCCCATGATGCTTCTAGTGCCATATGCTAATGCCGCAAATGTCCACCACATTGCAAGCTACGTATCCAGATCCAGGGTCCTGTACCTGGTAGATGCCCCTACCATGGGGCTTTATAACACTTTGTAATCTCCAGTATATTGAGCAAATGTCTCCTCAGTTATGGTTTCAGCAAAGTCCATCTAATGAGTACCTCATGTTTTTTTCCAGTCTCCACTGTGGTCCGGATGCCAAGTAGGTGTAGCTGATATGTAGTGTAATGCGACTTCTGTGGGGCTGCCAAGGTTAAGCAGTGTCCATCTTTGTTTGAAGTTGCCATTGACCTGTCTGCTATTGTACTGGTCTGTCCAGTAAACATGGGACTGGGTGCCAGTGTCATTAATAATACAGAGCTATAGCAAAGATGAGAAGGGTCATCTGCTTTTTTTTCTGTCCGGAAAAGGTGTCAATCTTATATCAGAGGCACAACAAATGGGGAGGAGGGTCACATCCAAGTTCAAAGGGAGCAAAGGGTAACTTTTGCATTGGCAGTCCTGTATTCTTAAATTATCCACCATGAGCTTAAGGTCATACCTTGATCACAGTAAGTAATATTCCCTTTTTTCCTCTAACTTTATGTTATGGAATTGCTATTTGTGTAGGTTCCAGATTCAGTAATGTGCAAAATTTTTAGGCAGGAGTGGAAAAAAAAATGCTGCCAAGTCAGAAAGCTTTCAGAAATAGAATAGTTAATAGTTTAATTTTGTCAATGAAGAAAAGAGAAATGTAAATCCCATCAATATTTGGTGTGTCCTTTGCCCTTTTCCTTCCATCAGTTCTTCTCGGTACTTGCAGACAGTTTTTGGCAGAACTGGGCAGGGAGGTTGTTCCCGCCGCCATCTTGGAGAACTAAGCACAGATCTTCTGTGGATGTAGGCTTACTCCAATCCGTCTGTCTCTTCACGTCATCCCAGACAGACTGGATGGTGATGAGATCAGGGCTATATCTGTGGGGGCCGGATCATCACTTCCAGGACTCCTCCTCCAAAGGGCAAAGGTCACACCAAATATTGATGGCATTTACATTTCTCTTTTCTTCATTCACTTCATTTTATGTATTGCCTAAAACTTTTGCACAGTACAGTTAGTTCACCCTAGCTAAAGTTTCTTCTAATCCGTTTTCATGTCTTTTTCATTTTTTTTGTAAATTAGCTTTCTTTTACTTTTTTTTAAGAATTGCAGCCATGTTTTTATATCATCAGCAATATTCATTGTATTGCTCTCGGATAGAGCAAGACTCGACTGTTTTCTCGGTAAATAGAGTCAATTGTATATAGACTGAATATTTTATTCTACTCCATGGCAACTGCATGCCAGCTCCTGCAGAGATATGTGAAGAATGGGAAGAAATGGAAGAATCAGAGTTTTTAACTAAAGTTGCAGAAAGGTTTGTAAAATTTTGCAAGTCGTTTGAAGGTGAAACCATCTTAGTAGTGTGATCTCCGGGATACAATGTAACTAGTAACTATTAGGCTGATATTAAAGGGTATTTGCACCTTTTAAACAATGTTTGATGTGTCGATAGGTTTTGTTAGACGGTTTTATCTGTAAGGGTCTATAACACAGGACTTCATTGGCCCCTAAAACAAATGGTGCCATGTTCTAGTCAATGCCTTTTTACCTCAAGTTAGTTTTTTGCTAGTAAAATTGGCGAGACTGCAAAAATGCAATAAGTATCATTCACAAAAACAACCAAAGGAAGGCAAAGGAAGCCTATAAGGTAGAGCAGAGGATAGAGATACATTGCTTCATTCTAACTACTAGTGATGGTCTTTGCTCACAGACCCCCTGCTTATACCATATTCAATCTGACAAACTATTACAACTTATAATGGTGCTCACAGCAAGATCCGTAACATCTTACAGAAACACTGGCACATCTTAAGAAACGACCAATAAACCTATCATAACGTTCAGACGAGCTAGAACCCTGAAAAATTTGTTAGCCCCCAGTCGCTTAAGGAAAGGTTACACTAAACCTACCCCTCAAACCACTTCTCTTCCACCTAAAATTGGGGATTTTAAGTGTGGACACAGGAAGTGTAAATGCTGTTTCAGCATTAGGCATAATGTCACCTCTTTAACTAGCTACTCAACTGGTGAATCATTCCATTTAAAAATGAGACTGGATTGCTCAACCTTCTATGTCATATACGTATTGGAGTGCCCCTGTGGCCTCCAGTACGTAGGACGGAAAATTATGTGCCTAAGAGAAGACTGAATAAACACCGGTCAAATGTTCATAATTTTTGAAACATAGTGTCTCCCGCCATGCTACTTTCAAACATAACAATAACTTTGAGGGCTTTTCAGTAATACCTGTTGACCATATACCTGTTGATAAACCAGATCGGTTCAATACCCTGAAGCGAAGAGAAATGTATTGGATTTTTAAATTAAACACATTAGTTCCAGAAGGTTTGAATGAAGCGTTAGAAGATATTACTTGATTTTAACACCCCTCCCTTTTTGCTAACCTAACAAGGGCTGTATATATATGAATTTTGTATACTTTGACGTACCCCGCAATTTTTCCCCTATTGTCTTGTATATATTGTTTTGTCAATCATTATTATTATAATTCATTTATATCACTCATTATACCACTCATTTGTTTACACCATTGGATTTTATTGTATTTTACTTAATTTCAACATCACTGTATTTATTACCAAGTTTTATTATATTTCATTTTCACAAACTATTACTAGATTTCATATATTTTATGTATTTTTTACCTCTTTATTATTGTATTATCTCATGATTCCATCTTTATAATTTTAAATATTTTATGTATAATATAAATATCATTTTTCTATCACCGTTTCATCCATCTCAACAACATTTTTATTATATTTATTCATTTATTCACTTTAATTTTTTTTTTTTTTCTCTGACCCCTACTTGACATGCGCGAATCAGCGCTTTTGCGCATGCGCAATGGCGGTTTAGAACACAGAAAAAAAGGGGGTAAAGGAAAGGAAAAGAGAAGAAAAAAGAAAAAAAAAATAATTTTTTGACCCCTACTTGACATGCGCGAACCTTCGCATGCACAGTAGCGTTTTTCAGACACTATGTAAACAGTACAGCATGCTGACATGTTCTAGATACCTGCCTCATCCCTGGTGGACCTATAATACAAGGTAAAACCTTCTCCCAGACCTTTTTTGATGCTATTAGATACCCTCTTTGTGCCATTAAGTTAATACCTTCTCCAAACCCTTTTTGATTTTATCAGATACCCTTTTTTGTGGCCATTTTATATGGTTTAATCTTCTTTACCAAACTCACAGAATTATGTTTTGTTGACCGTAGTTTTTCATCTATAAATGATTCTTCTATATTAGTTTTATCCTTTGTCCAGTCTATATAATTGAAAAGAGAGGTTTTTGCTAACTGCGCTACCTCATGATATGCTCACCCATTTAGTGTATGTTTACATGCGTTTATATTTATATATTCACTTTATTCTGATCCCTAACCAGTATTTTGTTGTAGTATTTTTTGTATGATTTTTTAACACTTCTATCACTGAAGTATGAAGGTTTGAGTCTGCATTTACATTTATTTATGTAGGTATTCGTGCATAGTCTATCCATATATGATTCTTCTGTCCTTTTTTATCCACCATCAATTACAATGTATTTGTTATTATTATTATATACATTTTTATATTGTCTTCGACCTCTATATTATGTACGTTTGATATTATATTACATTTTATTATCCTATTAACCTATATGCGGTTTTCTGTCAGTTGAACTTCTTTTCTATTTTGAACTAATGAGTTCTAATTCATTTTATCACATGTAATCCATGTTTACAGGTATTGTTGTTGTTGTTGTTGTTGTTGTTTTTTAAGTACACACTTGAAAAAGGGGTACTAAAGACCACGAAACGCGTCGCGTGTTTTATCTCCTGAAATAAAAGATTTTGCCCTTGTTTCACTGGTCCTGCGCAGTCCCTGTTATCCTGGTCCTTGTTTCTATACCATATTCAGACAGGGATAGTTCACTAAAAGGGGTTTACCCCATGAAATACATTTGTGGCATGTCCACAGGAAATGTCTGGTAGATGTGGGTTCCACCTCAGGGACTCCCACCTATCTCTTATATGAGCCCTCTCAGTCTCTGTGAACCGCTGCTTAGCTTTGTATTGGATAAAAAAATAGGAGATGGCACTTTCACTGTTCAGGGTAATATAATACATATAAGATAGGTGCACACTTCACCCTTATCCCACAAGGTGGGGATTCACCTGGATCAGTTTTGCTGAAACTATGGGAACAGGTGAAAGGCGACTCTTTTTTTTGAAAAAAAAAAACCCAAAAAAACACAAGACTTTTTGCAACAGCAGGCAAATGGAATATGCAAGATGGCAGATAAAGTCAAATAGGACTGCAAATATATTATAGTTTGCCTATTGGTATGCTTAGATACTCTGAAATACTACTAAATATTGCTGCATGGGGTATGTAGCGTTACTCAACTAGCAGTCACCTCAGCTTCAGGAAGGTAGTCTTGCATAATTTTACATAAGTTTTCAGGGAGCTGTGGAGTGGAATACAAACACCCAGCGCACTGGAGGGCAATGGTCCCATTGTTGCAGATGACCGGCCAAGTGAAGAAGCCTGAGGAAGCCTGGCATTTGGTGCAAACTGGGTGGTTGCCAAACAGTTTGCTCAAAGGAAGGGTTTACCCAGCAGTTCAGGGAAGCAGATCAAGAAGGCGCTGAGAATCAGAGCCTAGAGGAATCCAGGGAGAATCCCACACCGGGGAAGTGTAAGTTGGTATCTTGGTTCTCGATACATGGACAGCAGAGCACACAGTGTGGAAGTGGCCCCAGCAACATATCAGTGAACCCCATGTGAAGGAGAGGGAGACTCCCCTTGCACCCACTAGGGGGTTGAAGACTACAGCGTTAAGACAGCTACGTTATACTGTAATTGTTTCTGTCTGCAAATTGTTTCAAGTTTCAAGGTTCTCACATTCATAGTATAGGAAGTTAAAACTTTAACCCACTTGCCGTTTCTGTGGTCAATATCAGTACAATACAGAGCTTCAACCCTACTAAAAACTCCTTCTGGATGGATTTAAAGAGGACCTGTCACTACCCTGAAATGTCTATCTTAGTAAATACTTGAATTCTTCATAAAATAGCAGTTCTGGAGCATCTTTTCTTAGAACTCTACATTTAGCGTTTTCTCTATTACTCTGTTTCTCTGAACAGAAGCCATGTCTTTCAGTCACTTCTAACCCCTTCATCTATAGCAGACAGCGGACAGACCGTTCCAATGTATTGTAAGAAATGTTACTTAATGGATACAGGTATATACTGCTGCAGTCGTGATTTCTCAAGTGCCCAAGAAATAACACTTTACTTTATATAGTAGCTAAATATAGTGATGCTATTTTCTTACTTGATATAATACATCAAGAGGACAGAGTGTTCTTTCATCGCCTAATATGTATCATGATATGGAAAATATTAGCATTAGACTCCTTCCCTATGTATAAAAAAATAATCTTTTAATACTCAAGTAGTTCTGACATGAGAGCAATAAAGGGGTTTCCCCCCTTAATATGTGATCGGTGGGGGCCCAGAACACAAGGTCCCCACAAAATCACTGGTTGAATGTATTGCAGTGTTTAGGTGAGTGCTGCTGCCTCTCCACTGAATGCCAAGCATAGTGCCATACATTGTGTAGTGGCTGTGTTTGGTATTGCATGGCACATACATTCACTTAAATAGGACTGAGCTGCTGCCATACAAAGTGACCATTGAAAGGAAGAAGCCAAAATGTCCAAGGCAACCCTGGCAATAGCATAGCTCCCTCCACTATGCAGTGGCCATGAATGGTACTGCAGTCCTCTCCCACTCTCTTTAATGGGACAGAATTGCAGCACCATTCTGGGTCACTGCACAGTTCTAGTTCTGCCTTGGCCACCTTATACAGCTGATGGGTTTGTGTGCCAGGAGTTAGACCTTCACCGACCTCATACTGAAAACTAATGAGGGGCAAATCTTGTGACATTCAGTTTGCAAATATTTGTGAGATTCGATCACAAGTTTCAAGTTGGACCAAACTTCTTCCATCTGGACCAGGAGCACTATTCAGGCTGAACAAGACCCCAGAGTATAGTAAATGGAGGCCCAGGGGAGGTGTGGGAGATTTAAGAAAAAAAAAAAAACAACTAAGACTCACCTTTCCCCTCTCCTCTGGGGCTCCAATGTGACGCTTCATTCCCGGACATCCCCGTCACATTCCAGCCTCGTTTATGATGTCAGCAGCCCTGGGCTGATCACATGAGGACTTGAAAATCATGATGCCTCAACAGTGAGCCAGGGCTACTGTTTTCACAGAGGAGGTTGGAAGACAACTGGGATGCCTGAGAATGAAGACCGCATGTTGTGTCGAAGGCCAGGTGAGTATGGGTTGTTTCTCACTTTTTTAGACCTCCCCTGGAAAATGTTTTTCCAATAAGTCCTACTTGAAGCTGAGCTTCATGATACACAAAAAATATAACGAAATATAAAACAATAGCTACATTGTCTAAACCTGACTCAAATACATTATAACCATATTGGTTGGTGAAGTGTCCCTAGCTCAGGAGATCAGATCACTTAACTGTCCTATTACTCTATAGAAAAACACCTGCCTAGCCACATTATTTTGCTTATTTATTTAGCTCCATCATATTCAGCAATGCTTTACAGATAGTGTAAACATTGTCCCATATAGGGCTCACAATCTACATTCCCGATCAGTATGTTTTTTTGGCGTGTGAGAGGTAAACCACACAAACACAGGGACAACATACAAACTCCTTGCAGATGTTGTCCTTGGCTGGATTCAAACCTAGGACCCCCGCACTGTAAGGCTACAGTGCGTCCAACCAAGAAGCCCTGGTTATATAACCCCATAAACAACACTCAGCTGGCGGGGCCCACTTACACATTTTACATTGGAGCAAAATCCCTTAAGCGGTCCTCCAAAAGTTCCTGCCCTATGAGTATACAGTCATGGCCAAAAGTTGTGAGAATGACACAAATATTATATTTTCACATGATCTGCTGCCCTCTGGTTTTTATGTGTGTTTGTCAGATGTTTTTATCACATACAGAAATATAATTGCATTCATATTATGAGTAACAGAAGCTTATATTGACAGTTAGAATGAGTTAATGCAGCAAGTCAATATTTGCAGTGTTGACCCTTCTTCTTCAGGACCTCTGCAATTCTCCCTGGCATGCTCTCAATCAACTTCTGGACCAAATCCTGACTGATAGCAGTCCATTCTTGCAGAATCAATGCTTTAATTTTGTCTGAATTTGTTGGTTTGTGTTTGTCCACCCGTCTCTTGATGATTAACCACAAGTTCTCAATGGGATTAAGATCTGGGGAGTTTCCAGGCCATGGACCCAAAATCTCTATGTTTTGTTCCCTGAGCCATTTAGTTATCACCTTTGCTTTATGGCAAGGTGCTCCATCATGCTGGAAAAGGCATTGTTGAGCGCCAAACTGCTCTTGGACGGTTGGGAGAAGTTGCTCTTGGAGGACATTCTGGTACCATTCTTTATTCATGGCTGGGTTTTTAGGCAAGACTGTGAGAGAGCCGATTCCCTTGGCTGAGAAGCAACCCCACACATGAATGGTTTCAGGATGCTTTACAGTTGGCATGAGACAAGACTGGTGGTAGCGCTCACCTCTTCTTCTCCGAATAAGCTGTTTTCCAGATGTTCCAAACAATCGAAAAGGGGATTCATCAGAGAAAATGACTTTACCCCAGTCCTCAGCAGTCCATTCCCTGTACCTTTTGCAGAATATCAGTCTGTCCCTGATGTTTTTTCTGGAGAGAAGTGGCTTCTTTGCTGCCCTCCTTGAGACCAGGCCTTGCTCCAAGAGTCTCCGCCTCACAGTGCGTGCAGATGCACTCACAACTGCCTGCTTCCATTCCTCAGCAAGCTCTGCACTGCTGGTAGCCCGATCCCGCAGCTGAAACACTTTTAAGAGATGGTCCTGCCGCTTGCTGGTCTTTCTTGGGTGCCCTGGAGCCTTTTTGGCACCAATGGAACCTCTCTCCTTGAAGTTCTTGATGATGAGATAGATTGTTGACTGAGGTGCAATCTTTCTAGCTGCAATACTCTTCCCAGTTAGGCCATTTTTGTGCAGTGCAATGATGACTGCACGTGTTTCTTTAGAGATAACCATGGTTAACAGAAGAGAAACAATGATGGCAAGCACCAGCCTCCTTTTAAAGTGTCCAGTGGTGTCATTCTTACTTAATCATGACAGATTAATCTCCAGCCCTGTCCTCATCAACACCCACACCTGTGTTAATGGAGCAATCACTGAAACGATGTTAGGTGGTCCTTTTAAGGCAGGGCTGCAATGATGTTGAAATGTGTTTTGGGGGATAAAGTTCATTTTCTAGGCAAATATTGACTTTGCAAGTAATTGCTGTTAAGCTGATCACTTTATAACATTCTGGAGTATATGCAAATTGCCATTAGAAAAACTGAAGCAGTAGACTTTGTAAAAATTAATATTTGTATCATTCTCAAAACTTTTGGCCATGACTGTACTACATCCCAGCTTAGGATCCTCATCCTCTCCTACAGACATGTAATGCATTTTGGGTGTTAACCACACGGAGGAGCTAATAGACTGGTATAACATTTACAATGCAAATATCCCACAGTCACATTTGTTCCTTTTGTCTCTCGCTTCTGTGAATCCGGATACATAATTAGCACCACTTTGTGAAATTAAACTTTGACTCTGGCCTTATGTATTCCATTGTGATTTCTGGAATAAATAGTGCTGTTAATTGCAAGTAGTGCGGATTTACATTAGCCCAACAATGACAAGTAAAAATTGGTTTAGATGTGGTTTTTGGGCGGTTAAGGATAGCGCACAATTTATACGAATGTGGTAATAATCTTATTTATTTATAAAAATGTAGTAATAGAGATGATAGAAAATGGACATACGCTGGACGGGGCACTGTGATCATCGTAGACATGGGAAAAAATAGCTATTTTTATTTATGGATTTAAATATTTAAGACTGTATACTTGTATTTAAAGTTGTGTACTTTGGCTACTCCCTTCTCTAGAAAACTGGCATCAGTTATCATAAATGGTGTCCCCAATCCTTTCCGCCCCATACCCCTCTTTACCCACATTTGCACAACATGGTGAGTGACACTAGGCTCACACTTAAGTTCAGGTTTCCATTCTACGGGTCCGCTTTCGGACCTAAAAAACTCAATCCACTTAAAAAACTGTTACTCGCAGAAACCCTATAATGGGGTCTGCCGAGTTTCCGCCTGAAAAATGCAGAGAGAAAAGTCCTGCTTGCAAGACTTTTCTCTCCGCATTTTTCAAGAGGATTCATTGACAGAATCCCCGAAAGGAGACCGGGCGCAGGGGTAAACCTTGCCCAAAGCATATAACTCTATGGGGCACAATTGACACAAGAAGGGGCCACAATCTCATCCCTCTATGCCAGAAAACTAGCATAGAGGGATTGATAAATTCACCCATTGGCTTAAACAAATCATTAATTTTGTGCCAAGTTTTGACCAATATTCCACGATTCCATCTACCGTTATGCCAAAATTGCAGAAAAAATTGTATCTACAATACCAGTCAAAAGTTTGGACACCTTTTCATTCCATTGTTGTTTTTTTTTCTTTCTACATTTGTAGATCCAAATTGAAGCCATAGAAACTGTAAGGAACACATATGGAATGAAGTAGTTAACAAACCAGAATGTTTTATAGTTTGGGTTCTGCAAAGTAGCCCCCTTTTGCTTTAATAACTCTCAATCGGCTACATGAGGTAGTCACCTGGAATGGTTTTTAATTAACAGGTATGACATGTCAAAGGTTCATTTGTAGAATTTCTTGCCTTGCCATAATGTGTTTGAGACCATCAGTTGTGTCGTGCAGAGGTAGGATTGGTGTACAGTTCCATACAGTGTTCAGTTCTAATCCACATTTTGGCAAGAACCACTCAAGTAAGTAAAGAGAAATGAGGTCCATCATTACTTTGAGACATGAAGGTCAGTCGCTCTGGGAAACTTTGAAGATATCCTCAAGTGCAGCCATGAAGACCATCAAACACTGTGATGAAACTGGCTCTTATGAGCACCATCATAGGAAAGGAAGACCAAGAGTTACCTCTGACACAGAGGAGAATTTCAGGAGAGTTACCAGCTTCAGAAACCACAAATTACCAGCACCCCAGATTAGAGCTCACATAATGCCTCACCAAGATCAAGTACCAAACACATCTCAACTTCAACTGTTCACAGGAGGCTGAAGAATCAAGCTTTTATGATGGAATTGCTGCAAAGAAGCTACTTCTAAGCAAAAAACAAGAAGAAGAAGACAACTGCATGGGCCAAGAAACACAAGGAATGAATATTAGACCAGTGGAAATCTATATATAAAAAATAATATAAACAAAAAAAGAAATACCCCCCAAAATAATATAAACAAAAAAGAAATACCCCCGCCACTCCATTTCCAAACCTGCCCAATCTACCCAATTAGCTCTACTTCCTGTTTCCTCTAGACACACAGGAAATGCTCACTGAGTCCATCATGGGCTGCAGGGGTGACCTGCCTCGGCCACTGCCACCATTTTCTGTGTTTGTTCAGAAGGAACCTGTGTGGAATAGAAATGGCAGGGGAGATCAGTAAGTATTAGTTTTAACCCATTCTGAGACATTTCAATAAAATTTGTACCTGTCTTACAACACTTACAATTCTTTCAAATTATTATGTCGAGTCTATTCAATCACAGCACTGTCATACAGGGATATTTCAGTGGTCGGAAAGCAATAATGATACAAATAAATCTTTACTATCCAACAAATTACTGAAAATATCATATGCAACCTGAACGTTTATTTCCTGCCATTCACAGACACTATCTACTACTAGCTACTATTTTAATTCTATGCCTTTGTGTGTGTGCCTTTATCTCATGACTCTGAGTCTGTATGTGTGTGTGTGCTTTTCCCTTTAGACAGCAAATCATCTGATAATTACTCCAAGATACAATCTGAGATTGTGTATGTGCTCACCTTGGTTACCAGTTTCTTGGAAAATTTTACTCTTTCAAGCTGCTCGGTGACTTTTCTGTCTGAGGGTTACGAGTAGTTTCCTTCTAGCAGCTCATAACCTATTTGATAGCCACACTTGAAATAAGTAATGGTTTATTGAAGACTAAATTCAATCCTTATTCATGAATTATTATATTTGATATAATTTACTATAATTTTTATTATTTATATTTTATTTCTTATTATTTATTAGATTTTTATTTATAATTTTTATTGAACCGTCAAATCTGATTTTCAACTCACTGTTGCATCCTCTATCCTTCACCATAGAGCTTAGTAATGTCAAAGTGACAGCGACAGATATAGCTATGGATAAACAAAGGGTAGGCCGTGTTAAATAACACACTGTGCTCTCAGCTTTTTTATATTTTTTACAATTTTACAGTTTTTTTCATGTTTGGCAAGAAAAAAATGGCTGAATTTTACAGTACCATTTTTATGGTAAAATAAATAAAGAGGTAGTGTATGTAACATTACTGGGTTTTAGCTTGACAAGGAAGACAAAATAGCCAAATTACGCCAGAAATCTACAAAAAGAAGTGCCATGTGTGATGACTAAATTGTCTGTTCTTGGTCTTGAACGCTCTACAGATTGAATTTGAATTTTTTGACTCTGAGAATTGTGATTGAGATTGACGCATCTGCTGTAGCACAGGAACACTAGCACATCACTTCAGTAACACACAATGTGACAGACAGACAGACAGACAGACAGACAAAGTGACTCCTCTCTTTCTATCATCTATGTTAAAGTCTTTTTCTCCAGTCCTAACACTACACTTTCACAGAACCCCCACACCCCCCATATTTCCTATCTGTCTAATCTCTCCCCACAAATGAACACATTCTTCATCAGCCTGGACTTTTTATACTGCCTATGAGTTATCAGTGACCTCTGACCTATAATCCCTCACGATTGGCTGCCCCATGTCACGAGAGTTGCATGGAAGGGAAAGCTTGTTATGTGATTCTTCCTCTTTGCTTTCTCTATGCTTTTACATGACAACCACTATTGTAACTGATTCATATGAATCAAATCTCCAAAAGTTTGGGTTTCATGTTTCGCCCGAGACAAGTTATTTTCAAATTGGTTCCTTCATTTGCAATGGACACATCTGTAATAGTTAACATATCACTTTGTGATAACTTTTCACCAAACCATGTTGTGTTTAGAAAAACTGCTTAACTTGTGATACACATATCTGGACATGTCTGGCCAAGAGAAGCTTGGACAAGTCAAAAAGAAAACATCTATGAATTTTATCAAAAACACTACATCAGTTTTTCAGGTTGAAGCTGAAATTATTGGAGTTTGCCAGCCATGACTTATTATACTCACTTTTCTTCACCTCGACCTGGATGTCTTCTTTTCCCGGAATCCAGCTCTTGCAACCTCTATCATTGTCCTCATTGTCATGCATCCCAGGGTCACTACCGAGGCCTGTGATTGGGCTTCAGTGGTCATATGGGGCTTGCCATTGTCATGATACTGTGACCTAGGCTTCATAGCTTCATGACATTGGTCCACCCCAACTGACTGCTGAAGACCAATCACAGGCCCCTACTGTGATCACGGAGCACATGACATCTGGAAGAGGCCACAAGAGCCCACAGATAAAGACTGGAATGCCCAGGAGAGAGAAAATGTGAATATCAGTTTTTTTATTTTATTTTATTTTATGTGCACCTCCCTGAGCCCTGAGAATATAATATTAGCACCTCCATTTTGGACCGAATGGAAACTTGAGGGCGAACTTTGCAAATATTCTCAAAAAAATTCACTAATGAATTTGATCAACCTGAATAAGTATATTAATGGGGAAATCAGGGGTGATACAGTAACTATTGTCAAATTATCATTCAGCTCACAATGAACTAATATCTACTGTCGAATTATATCAAATACTGTACATCAAATCTTAACAAGTTTCTTCAAAACTCTTTCAGCTCCGGAAGTACATAATTATTATCTCAAAAATTCTTTAGAAAAGCCCAGATGACACTAATAAGTTTCTTTTCTCATTTGTAAATACATGCTAATTACACATCTTTTCTATCTGTCAGGCTAAATCAACCGTCTGTTCAGTAATTCTATCAGACAGCTCCATTGCATTAATATCCTAGCGAATAAGTCGGCGCTTGACTAATGCTCGCACAAATCTTTGTTTCTTGTTAGCAAGTTGTTATTTTGAGAAGAACGAGAAATGTTTTTTTAATTAGATTATTGAACATATTGTTTTAATAATTTTCAAATTGTCAAATTATACGACGCACGCAGACAAGAACGCATTTGCCGACTGCATAATTCAAGTACAGGCCTGCCAGAATAACAATGTGTCAGGAAGTTCATTTTGCTGAGAGTTGCCTACAATGTAAGGAGTTCATTTCTTATGTAAATTCATAGCAAGATTTGCAGATTGAACACATCCACCTGTGGGAGTTCCAAGCTATGTTTTAATTAGTAACACAAATACAACATTTGCTAAATACGCTCTGGAACTTTCAAAGTCACTCTGTAAGAATGTTGAATTAATGGAATTGCTTGTGGGATTATGTCACATGTAGGATCCAATATGTTTATGGATATTCGTTTATAAAGAGGCGGAAGTGTGCAACTTCATGGCAAATGCGCAATCCCAATGGCTTCACGGGAGACAATCTCTTTGTGTTTCAAACCTTCTTGCCGATGTGACAGTTTTGATAAATGAACTAAAACAAGGTTTTCTATGCCAAGTCATTCATCAGCCTTGCATGTAGTTAAATCTCATATATTCTCCCGCAGTAACGTCCATTCCAACATTTCCAACGAACAAGGGTGACCACATACATTACTGTATATTCTATTGTATTTAGTTGCCGTATCCAACGTTGGGCTCGAAATAAATTACTAAGCTCTTATGGATTTCTCCATATCCAATTAATTTGAGGAATGTGAACGAGTCGATTTCTCTCTAACGAGCATCTTCGTATTATAAGAGTTGACCCCGGCATAATTAGCTTTATTTTTCCTTCCCCAAGACCCTTGGACTTTACTTGCTGTCCACACAGAGGAAAATTCATGGTGTATAATTAATCTGCATAGAATTTGCTGATCTTTCATCTTCCTGAGTAGCTATCGTTCTTCACTAACTTATCTAAGGCATGAAGATCGCTCATCCTTACTGTCCATCCCTTGCAAATGGGTATCCTTTAAGGACAGCTACAAGGATTTATCATAGGCAAAGTAGTTTGAAGGTCACGCATTTCAGACTTATTGGAGGAGGTGGTATATTTAGTAATCAGATTAAGTGGCAGTCATAAACTCTACATGATCTTCAAAAGGTCTCAAATGGGATCATAACCTTTGACCAACACAGATATCTAGAAATAACTACTTTAAAGGTCAGTTGAACTTCAAAAACTGCAAACTTGGAAAATTTATTTTTCCAAGGGTCAATGGAGAAATCTGAATGGGTTTCTAGTAGGCCAAGTAAATCTATCATGTCACTGGCAAGACTACTAATAGAGTTCAATTAAAATATTCACCTTCTTTGGGAATTTTGGTAAATTTGTTGAAACATTTTGATGAATCTTACAACTTATTAGCCAGTGAGCAGATATATATATACTGTAATGTCTATACTGTGATACCTAAACCTCCTTATTATCAGAATTTAGAAGCAAGAGAATGACCTCAGTCACGTAGCGCTGTAATCTGTATTATCAACCACAGACACAAATTTGTGAATACCGAGACAATTCAGTAGTGTATTCGCTATGTACATCATATATTCATCCTTCAAAATAAACAAAAAAAAAAAAACAAAGGAGTTTTTTTCAACCTCTGAAAAATATCTTCAGGTAACTAAATATAAAATTTTCTAATTTCATTATCTTTAAATTAAATTTGCATTTCAAAGAAATTGAATAAAAAGTTACCAATATGTCAGACATTCCCGAAAACAGCATAAATGAAAACTATTTCTTGTCAAAGAAAACAGCCCTGTACGTGGAAACAAGGAAATATGGGTGTCAAAATATGGCGGATAAAACCAATTTTTGCATTATTCAGCTTTTTGAATTTTTGTAAAGGTATCAAAATATAACAAAGCATATAAATCTGGTATCACCATGATCACACTGACCTATAAAATATAGAGAACATGTCAAATTTACCGCATGGTGAATACTCTAAATACAAAACCAGTAAAAAAAATGGTGCAGTTGCAGAGTTTTTTTTTTCCATTTTCACCCTATTCCGATTTTTTTAGAATATTTAATAGTGCCATTGTAAAGTACAATTTGTCTCACATAAAATAAGCCCTCATTACACTGTGTAAACGGAAAATTTAAAAACAAACAAAACAAAAAAAAAAGCTGTGGGTTTTAAAAAGCGGGGGCAGAAAGACAAAAATGCAAAAATGAAAAATGACAGGATTAACTACTATTAGTGCATTATAATAATTGTGTAAACTTTATATAAAAGGTACAATAAAGTATGTGAAAATGTAAAATAAAAACCTTGAATAGTTTCCATCTTAGTCAATTGCTTGATGTTAAAAGAATGCTGCAGACCGTTCCTCAGATCCTGTATCTCCATGACAGCACTTACTGTCTTTGCTCTGATTCTTGACATTGTGTAGATTATTCTAAATCATCTTTAGTATTGGTCATCATCCTTAGTTCATGAATATTATTCCACTACATTAGCTACAAAGAGCACTGACAAGTAAGCCAAGTGGTAATTTAGACGGACATGGTGTAGCTATCTAGAAATATCAGCTTTGAGTGCTTGGCTATTGAAATGTACATAAAAGTATGTATGGTTAGAATTAAAGTGTAACTTGTGGAGCAAGTTTATAACAATTGTACAATATGTTCTGCCATTTGAGCATGTCTGACTGCTTTGTCCTTATTTTACTCAATATTTCTGCATACTTAAAGGGAGCGTTTCACCAGACCGCAACATACCAACCCAGACCCATATATATATATATATATATATATATATATGTAGAGTCACCTGAATCATACAATGTTTTGTCCTTGTGAATCTCTGCCTCCAATGCCTTTTTTTGTCAGTGTGCACATGAGCTCCCTGGAACAACAAGGGCGTTGCCATTGCTCCAAAGAGGTAAGCAGCACGTTAGAGAAATGTAAATCCCATCAATATTTGGTGTGACCTTTGCCCTTTGCTTTCCATCAATTCTTCTGGATACACGTGCAGATAGTTTTCGGCAGAACTGGGCAAGGAGGTTATTCCCACCATCATTTTGGAGAACTAAGCACAGATCTTCTGTGGATGTTGCTTGCTCCAGTCCTTCTGTCTCTTCATGTCATCCCAGACAGACTGGATGATGTTGAGATCAGGGCTATATCTGTGGGCGCCATATCATCACGTTCAGGACTCCTCCTCCAAAGGGCAAAGGTCACACCAAATATTGATGGGATTTACATTTCTCTTTTCTTCATTCACTTCGTTTTGTTATTTGACAGAAAAATAATCTATTAAGCTTTCTATTTCTGAAAGCATTCTTACGTTACAGCATTTTTTTCACACCTGCCTAAATTGTTTTTCTTGCCGTGTCTGGAGAGAAACCATTGGCGGAGCACACTTGGGACATGGGCAATGTCTGAGCAGCAATGATGGGGGATTGGTGGAGGTAAATCATGATAGTTATCGTGCAGAGAGTGGAAAAAGGGGGTTGCTGGCCACCCTCCACAATGTGAATGATCTCAAGCCCTCCATTCAGATTAGGATCGATATTACATCTATCTCAATTATATAGGGAAAGATTAATGTAGGAGTTACTGCTGTGGCTGTGAAAGGTTAGATTTTGTGGTTTCTACCTGGTTGGGAGAGGGATCTGTTTTCAGGATTGAGGAAAGGGCTGTGATAACCAATGGCCTAAGACATTGTGTATGGGAAAGTATCAATATGTGCCCAGTGGAAAGAAACATTGTTGCCCCACCATGTTTTCAGTTGTGATAAGCAATAATCAAGAATATTGGGGAGTCCTAAACCTGCAAATCTGTCTCTTTGATTATAGTTGAAGGTGAGGTTTCTTCCCCTTTCCAAATTAACAAATTTAGCAATTTTTATGCCATTTTCAGACCCCGCCACAGTCTCTAGATCAATGGGAAACCCTTTTATGCCCATCAAATAACAGATAAGAAAATGTAAAATATACAGTGATTCTTACTATATTATAAATTTCCTTTCATTTATCATTCTCAAAAATCTGGAAGTTTTCTCTGACCAACAAATGCTCCTAAGATGGCATCTGCTGATTTGCGGAGATTTTCCAACTCTATATCTATTTTCCTACAGAATTAATCTAGCAATATCCGCTGGCTTAGACTGTAAGTAGATAAATCTGGCTAGCACCACGCCAGCGACTACTACATGTGTTCACACATAAAAGTAGATTTATTTTACAGTAAGTATTATAGATTTATAGGAGGCTTTAAGGTGTTACATTTTTTTATCCCGGCAATCTCTGTGATACTTAAAATGCCATATATGTTCTCCGAAGAGCTGTTGAACAGACTGTAGTGATAAAAAGGGCTTCATTTGGAGAATTCTTGCTGACACCTAGGAGCTGAACGCTGCAGTTTTGTACCCTTAAGATAAGACACTCACATACTTGTAGTAGCTTCTGTAGCAGTTTAGGAGGTAGTAATCAATCACCGAGTGACAATTCTAATTAGCAGCTTTTCTAAGTGCAATATTAAAGCTTTTAACAGCAAGTTTGTGTTGCCTGTTAATGCAGGGCTGCCAAGCCAGGGGGCATATCTAGAAATCTCTTCAGATCAATGTGTAATGAAAGATAGCAATTATTCTCTTTGTTTACTGTTACATTCACTGAGTCAATAGCGCATCATGCTGGACTTGATCTGGTTAATGTGTGTGGATGAAGCGGTGGCTACTAAAGTGGTGGTGGCAGCAGTCTGCATTTGAAAAGAATGAGAAACCCTAATTTCAGATCTCAAAAATTTACTGACCAACTCTCTGGAGGACCCACCCTGTCCGCATAAGACAACTATGGCCCATTCATTTCAATGCACTCTATGCAATACCCCATTTCTCCTCTGGTGGTGCCGCAGGGAAATTGAACATTTGTCAGATTGTCTCATTGTATGTGATTGTCAACGTATTTTCAGGATACTTTTCTAACAAAAAAGAATTGCACAAAAAGGATGACTCATTCAAAGGATTGCCAAATGTCCATCAACTATGTATGTTTGGGCAGTAGGCAATTAACTATGCCAGGACTTACCTGCACATCCTTGCAGAGTTAGCAGCTTGATCAGGGAGCCAGCTGTCAGTGAAAGCCAGCCATCCTAAAGAAGTGGGATGGGGACATTTTTTTACTGACCCTTCCTTCCCAATTACAGTATACACAGTCCTCAAAAATAACTAAGTAAAGAGCTAAAAAGCTGTCACGATGTAGCTCCCTCTTATGGCTTGGCAGTCATGTGATCTGCTGGGAGATGGGAAAGGACCCAGATCAGTTCTGCATTATATACTAAGAGGCTGTATTCCTCCTGTAACTGGGACCAATGTTTCAGAGCCAGCAACAGGAAAAATCAGGGAAAAAAATAAAATAAACATAAAACTATGTGAGAGCTATATAAAAATCTCCATAACCGAGTGTGCAAATTATTTTTTAAGAATTTTTAGTAGTACTTTGTGCTAATAAAAAATGCAAAACAGACATATGTTACTCTCTTTTGTAACATTTTTCTGTATATTAAAAAAGAAGAAACTGAAAAAAAAAAAAAAAAAAAAAATATATATATATATATATATATATATATATATATATATATATATATATATATATATATATATATATATAGGTCCGGTCACAAAATACTGTATTTAAAGAATTTTTGATGATTTTTTTATTTTATTTTACATGTCACTATATTAAAAAAAAATACTAAATCCTGCAATGTTCACTCTGGCCCCTAAATCTAATAACAGATTGACACTTTCCAATTTTATATGGGTTATCTTTGAAGCCGTCACCTCATTTACATCAAAGACAGGATTACAATAGAAGATAACACTTCTCATTATATACAATACTAAAACTAGATGATGCTTAATGTGCTAAATACTATTTATAACTAAGCTGATATGTGTTTTGTGGAGGCACACTCCCGATTATCAGCCTGGTGACTAGGAGAGAGCCTCTGTCTACAGCTTAGTCTATTGTACACTAGAGACTGTTTAATGCTTAGTATTGTTTTGCTACTTATAAAACAAAAAATGTGTCCCTTTTTATTACTGTTATACAGCAAAAAAGTCTGTAAGTGCCAGATAGAACATTGTCCATGGAACCATAATTTTACAGGGCATAATAAACTTGGACTATTACTCCCTTAATCTACGAATGAGACATAATAACAAAGGCAGTGCCCAAAGAATAAAAATGATCATATTCTTTCGGAAAAAGTGAAATTCAAATGATAAAAAAAAAAAGATTGTAAAAGATATTCAGCAAACAATAGAAACCAAAGCTATTAGCTTCATCAAGGTCTTTAGGAAACACGCACCATCTATGGTCTCTTTCCTCTCTCTGTTATACTTTCTGATACATTTGTAATCCTCAACATTTGACTTTTAAGCTTTGAAACAAATAAGCAAAAAAAAAAAAAAAAAAAAAATTAGCATTAAATGTGGCCTTCGAAAGCAGAATTCTACCAAACCGGCGTTTTCAGTCACTATTAATATGGATTTCATCATGAATAGACTAATGATTCACCAAGGAAAACATTATCTTTTCCATCCCATTAAGGGTATTGTAGCAAATAATGTTATTTTTGAGTATTCCTCGTATGAAAGGATTTTTATTTCTTTTTAGCAACATTTTAGCTTGATGTTCTTTTAAACCATTTTTTTTTTAAATTAGCACCAAACATTGTGTAAAAAAAGATCAGATATCTTTGGATTAACCTGTGTATAATACACACAATACATTTACAATTGTCCCTTTCAAAAATAACCAAAAAAAAAAAGATAATAATGACCTTCTGAAAAGCAAAGGGAACGGTGGCCCAATTATAATGTAATCTAACCCCATTGCAAATACTGCAGTTTGAATGCAGGGTGCTGATATACCTGCACAGGGGGAGCCTTGGGTCGCAGTCACTTACCCAAAAATAAAAATTGTACAAAAAATAAAAAAGTTGTACTGTGATATGGGAATTGTTAATCTATTGTGTTATTGTGAAATCACAGCCCATATCTCAGTTTTCCCACCGCTTGTTCACAGGGACATTACGACATGAGCGACTGTTTCATAAATTCCGTTGTGATTCCTGATAACATCATAAGACAGATGGGGTCTGAGAATCGTCAGCTGCCGACTAGGAATTTCAGTACGGAAGCTAATGTGTCAATACCGCTATAATGTCATAGTGTGAAAAATTGATAAATTAGCCTATTCATTGCAATCTGCCACAGGTGACCTAGTCTATGGCAGTGTTGGAAGGAAATAAAAAATAAATAAAAAAATAAATAAGAAAAACTAAATAAATATATATATAAAAATACAGACCACTATAGTAATATAAGTACTATAAAAATATTCACATTATCTTTTTGTGGTAATGTCCATGTTCCACCAATAATATATTTTTACCTATTGTATATTATTAGCTTCATCGGGTAATTTTTTTATGTTTTTATTTTTTTTATGTATTTATTTTATAACAGATAGGATGGCGTCCTTAAACTTCAGGGGAGTAATGGAAAAATCCCCTGTAGCTTTCTCGTAACCTGTCAATACAGTGTTGTCTAGAGTACTGCATTTACAACCCACACGTTCCTCTCAACATATCCTGTGATGAATGACATGAGATGACCAAATGATTTTACAATACTCTATTGGGAGTTGTTTTTGCTATATGAGTCTATGTGTGGCCACCCAGTGGTTGGGAAATGAATTACAGCATGTCCAGAATTTTGTTAGAATGTTGCAATATCATGAGAAATTGAAGCACTTGATGAAATTGAAATTGAAGCGCTTGATGAAATTCACAAATAAGGTAAGAATGTCTATAGTGTATTACCAGTTGTTAAGTGGAAAGAGATCTCAGGATATAATGTGCGGGTACAAGCAGGTTGAAGAAGAGGACACAGAGTAGGATGTTGCAGTAGCTTAGGCTTGATACAATGAGGACATGTAAAAGTATTTTTAAATAAGCAAAGTGCAATTTTGAGAAATGTTTTTGAGGTGAGGTGGAAAGAAGGGATATGAGCTTGGACATTTGGTTTTAAGGACTGGGTAGAATTAAAAGTAATTGCCAAAGCAGCAAAATTATAAGACTGGGATAAATGCATAACCATTATCGATGATTGATAGTTCTGGTGGTGAAAATTTAAGCAAGATGTGTGAATCCTTAGATTGCAAACCTCAAAATAGTCATAGTTTGGTGTCAGTAGCGCTGAGTAGTCGGGTACTCTTTAGTCAGGGACTATTACTCACCTTGCACGGTTCCAGCTCCATGTCTCGGTGAGATCCTGGGAACTACCTTAACAGAGCACATTATCCTCCCCTGCTCTGACTTCTGGCTTTTACTATGGCTCAAACCAGGTTAGCGTCTCTAGATTTAATACAGCATCTGGTTGCTGACACCTGAGATGAACAAAATGCTTTGTAATTAACTAGATTTGTTACAAATTTTTGTAAATTTTGGAGTTGGCCTTATACAAATCCAGGAAAGTTGATTATTAGACTATGAGGTCTCTTCAGGCCCCAGAGTATAATAGTCAGAGGCCAGGGAGGTCAATGTCAAAGCGGCATGACTTCAATGTCCCCATGTGACCACTGAGGTCCAATCAAAGGCCTCAGTAGTGACCTGGGGCTGATTACATCAGGTAGAGAGGCAGAAGACACAACGAACACCTGGGGAAGAAGACCAGATTCCAGGGCAAGAGGTTTTTATCACTTACAAGCCTCCAATTATTATACTCTGGGGACTGAAGAGACCTCAGAGGAGAATTGCACTTCGGTTTCTAACTCAACAAGTTTTTTTCTGAAACAAATCCTCCCTGCAAACATCGCAAATATTTGCAAAATGAATCTCACAAGGTTTGACTGATTGGCATCTGAAGATGTCAGATTTGATGGAATCATCCTGCCATGCCTTGCCTGCTGTTTAATATTCATTGTTTCTTGGTTTATACTATTGCATTCGGTGTTGGTTTTGACTTGGGTTTGTTCCTCACATTGCTCTAGTAATGTCTCTTAGATTGTCTACCTGGTAGCTCAACTTGAGGTCCTAACCCTTGGCTCCTTTCCTGACTAGGCTTCCATCTTTTCATTTGACTTGTCACATTGTTATTGATTTCTAAAGGAGAAGACCAGGGGATCTCTTAAAGGGGTTATTAGGGGAGTCATAAAGCTTACTAATGCTTTTTCTTCACTGGTTAAGTTTTATTACTAATGTACACCCCAATCCCCCAGAGCCCCATTTATTATTTCTGCGGAGGGCAGAAAAGGGGACCAGAACTCTTGTGCCATTATCTTTCCTGCAGCTGCTCCAATCAGTGACCTGGAACGGGTAGAATGGATCTGGTCATGTGACTGAGAGGTAGTGCGGCTTTATGGGAGGCAGAGAACAAGAGTTCTAGTCTCCTCTGCTGCCATCTGCAAAAGTAATAAATTGGGCTTTGAGGGATTTGGGTGACAATAGTAATAAAGCTTAACCAATACAGGGAATTACTTTATTGCGCCATGGATATCCCCTTTAAACTCTGCACCCAAGCCTAGCCTGCCTTAAATGGTTTTTGGCTTAAAGAATCCACTTTCCCATTTACACTATAGTCACTCACCTGGGGTCAAGTCCTACAATAATGGCCCATAAAGAATGAGCAGAAGACAATCCCATTTGGACCTGGTCAGATTCGAAGGCTTCTTTCCAAATATTTTGGATACTGCAGGTAGAACATAGTCATTTCATACAGCTCACTGGGTCCTTATATATCGAGGACGCTCTCCAGGGTCCTGACTGTTGTTAGTGTGTATTATATCGTCTCGTTGTCTACTTACTGTCTATATACCAAGAATAAGAAAATTTATAGTGACTTTTCATATAAGTTTTCTAATGAAATGTGCTTGGAGGCATTCTAGCTGGCTCTAACCCTGCAGTGTAAATTAAAGAACAATATCTAATATTCACTAAGCTTTCTGCACATGGATCCAGAACTCAAGCAGACATTGTTCAGCTGGTATAAATAAAGTAAAAGATGTTATATACTGACAGCTGTTTCATCTCTATGCCGTAGCTGTGTTCAATTCCTCCATTCCAGTATATAAATATTAATATCGCCAACTTCAGTCTGGAATAGCAAAAACTAAACAAAAACATCACTTCTTCTAATCAGGGGTGTACATGGAGATGATCGACCGCCCCATAGAAAGTGACCCCCTATTTAGGGGGAGGTCATGGTTACTTTTACCAAATTTATTTGAATGTTCTTTGAGTCAATCCTACTTACCTTTGTGTGTCAGTTTTGTAGTGCAGCGTCCCACAAGAACACAACATGTGGTAAAAAGTTGCTAAATATTCAGGGTGATTATTCCAAGTGTATTTTCTACTGTTTTAGGTGTTTTATAATGGTTGCCTTTATACTTATTACTTTCTAGATTATAATATTAATTATTAATTTATTGGACTGTTTTTGGGGGCTGCCATTTTGCTAGCATCTGTGTCTGTGTCTCTGCATCTATAGGCATCTATAGGGCATGGGAGAGCAGGGATGTAAGAGGACCCTATGTCCTATGCCAACCTAACCTTGAACAGCGCGTGGCATGCGCAGTTGAAAGCTGCCCTTTTGAAATACTCGTTCCTAGGGGGAATGTCAGTGCCATTTTGTTGAAGCCTGGAAGCCACTGTCTGACACTGTTTTGATGACTTTCAGCTGTGGATTCCATTAACAGAACTGTAGAGCATGTTGGTGCCCGGACTCTGAAAAGTCATGAGGTAAGGGAGCATTCACATATGTTAGTTTGTAACATTAATTTTCCTCCAGTATCATGCACAAAAGCCGGAGAGAAACTGAGGCTAGAAGAGACCCTAGTTTTTATGGGATCCAATCTTGTGTAGGGTTTTTCTGTCCGACTTTCTCAAGGGTCTGAGGTCTGAAAAGGGGCACTATCTATAAGCATTATTATTTATAATCAGGGATTATTTATAAAATGGCATTATTATCTATAAACAGGGACTTTAATTTAAAAGGGAGTATATTATTTATAACCAGGGACAATTATTTATAAGGGGGTAATATTTATAGGCAGGGTGGCACAAAGGGGGCATTATTTGAATACATGGTAGCACTATATGAATCTGTGGACACTATTCAGCACTAAAGGGGGATTATCTGGATCTATGGGAGCACTGTATAGAAATGGGGGACACTATTTGCATTTGGGGGGCACTATGGTGGCATTATTTGGGTCTATGGGTGCACTATATGGATCTATGGGGGCATTATTTATTTTGGGGAACTATTCGACAGTATGGGGGCATTATTTGAATCTATGATGGCTCTATATAGAATGTACATTATTTAAATCTATGGGGCACTCTTTGAATCTGGGGGAACTATTGCCTATGGGGACATTATTTGGTTATAAGGAGTACTGTTTGGCAATATAGAGCATTATTTAGCTACAAGAGACAGCACTGTTCAATGGAGTAACTCAAGCTCTTTCTCTATCACAGGAAAACATTTCACCCCTAGTGAATTACTTTTAGTTGGCAGGTAGCAAAATTAGATTATGGTGAATTATTTTTTCCCCTCCTCACATATAGGGGGGAGACTTTCTTCCCTCTGACGGATCATATTATTATCTGACAGGTAGTTGACAGTCACTCACAAAATGGTGCTGCACACTGGCAGATAATCAGTAGACACCACCCTAAACCTCTCCCCCCCTCCTCCTTGTACACAGCCAGGGAATTGGAGTTTTTTTTTTCTAATTCCGGTCTTGTAAAAAGAAAAATAAATACCCCAATTTTTTTTTTTTTTAAACATTAAAAATAAATGAATTAAAAAGAAAAAAAAAGTATTTAGCAACATATTGCCTTCAAGTTAAGTTGTCATTTTCTTTCCTGCTGTGTCATCTGTATAACTGGGAGTGGCATCTTCTCAGTTGTTTCTAGAAGGTGGGAAGAGTTATCTGGTAGCTTAGCAGCCCCTTAGTCAGGCTAGTTTAGTTGGAGTTTAGAGTAGATTGCTGAAGAGACAAGTTTTGTGGTCCCCAGTTTTAATAGTAGTTAAGACCAGGGACCCTGGGATGGGCTGCCCAATGTCTTTATGCCCCAGACACTTAAAGAAAGTAATCTTTGATATCGATAAAGCATCTTCCCTGCTGATCAGTGGGGAAACTCTTATCCATGGCCGAAATGAGGCATGCGTTTCCCCATTAGTGGTTGAAAGCAAGGTCTAAATTAGCGCCCAGGAAAGGAGACTTGATGCTAGGGTCACCCCATATTTGCAATAGTGAAAAGGAACAGGGGGCCAGAGGAGGGAGTAAAGAGAATATGCCACTCTAGTCCAAGTTAAAGAGAGCTCTGGAAGAGGAACTCAGGTCTCCTGGTTCTTTAATTGCACCCCAACCACTGCCACTCCAAGAGGTGCCCCTAGAGGGACTGATACCACCATCCACTACATGAAAAAGCCATGGTGATCAGTGTGAGGAAAAGGACAGCCACCATCTTGGATGTATTCCACCTCTCCACTACAGCCTTGAGTCGTTGCAGTAGAGCCAGTTGTTGGTTTACCAGGAGGTTCTTTTTTAAACTGTATTTTAGAGAGTATCTCTCTCCTCTCTCTCTCTCCTCTCTCTCAGAATATTACTGTCTATCCAATAATTCAGAATATTTATTAGTCTTGCATGATTTAAAGTTCTTGGACACAAGAGCAAAATCTGTAACAAGGCCAGATCCAACAAAATTTGGGGTTTGACTGAGTCAAAACTTTTTGGAAAATTCATAACGAACCCGACTCATTATGAACCAGTTCAATCATCTTTAATCAGTGGTTAGTGCATCAAAACTATAAGAGAAACAATAGTGTATTTACATATTATACCGCCGCTAAATTCTACTGCTCTAAGACCTGCCCACAGGCACCTAATGAAAAATAAAGTCCTAGCAAAGATGATGCAACTATGGAACCTAAAGCTGGCCTGCTTGGTGTCATTCATTCCATGCCCCATTCCCCATAGTAAATGTTGTGAAAATGTTCTTCACTGGGACAAGAACATTCTGCATTTAGTAGGATTTATAATGGCGTCTCATAGATAAAGGTGACTCCAAAAGTGTATAGACATATTTGTGTCATCTTCCCCAGACAGCTGCTTCAATAAACTTTCTCTCTCCGACTCTTGCAAAAGTTCAACATTATTAAAATTGTCAGAAGTGAAAATCCTTAAAGGGTATCTAGATCGGATTAAGGAAATGGACAGATCAATCTATTTGACAAGTCTAAAGCTCATCATCTGGAAGTTTGTTATGATAATAGATATCTGGGAAATGGGTTCGCTCCTCTTTAGTGATAAATCTATAGTCCGGCTATCATTAAATATAAATAAAGTCAAAGTTCTTTTATGATGCGATTCCGGCTTCTCCTATCGGTTACGTAAATACTTTAACCTTCAGTGGTTAATGATAAATCTCATTCTGCCATTTGTCAAACGTGCTGACAATACGAGGAATAGATAATTACATCACATTACCCTTATCCTGTGACAAAAGACATAACAAGGGATGAGGAACTTGGCAAAAAATCCTTTCATAAGGAAATATTAATGAGACTGAAAATCTCTTTCCCCTGACAGAGTGTACAGTTTCGATTCAATTTACGGATTCTGATCGCGGAGCGGAGTTGTCATTTTTTGCTCTCCTGGTCATTAGCGGCAGGCGTCCAATTCATATAAGTCACCTTTTAATTCACAAAATTACAAAATCACTTGCAATAGCAACGTTACCGAGAAAAAATAATTATATCCTGTAGTTCTACGTGATATCAACTGACTGGAGCTTCTGCACTTTTCTACTTTATTTTGTGCTCAGAAATCATAATTTGGATTGAACTGTTGGAGAAAGGTGAAGGTGGTATACGGTATTGTACGCCACAGCTTGTACCGTTGTATTTATATTTTCTTATCTATTGTTACTATTATATATATTATTATTATAATAGTCGTGATTTGTACATTATATTACCATTATACGAGGTGGCTCTGTATGTTATAAAGTTACACCGGCATGTTATATTTACAAGAAACCCAGCTGATCATCTGCAATCTGTACAAGAAATGGCAGAAAGTGATACCTTTTCCTGTAGCACCACCATAGGGAAAATTAAGAATTACATTGTGCTCTTTGACTGCCATGAAAGTCCAACAATCTACCCACCAAGCAACCCAGGCGTTTGCATGGGGTCCCAGATGTCATGGGTGCCCATCTCTACTAGAGTCATTTGGTTCTGCTCCACTGGGCGGCGCCATATCATTGCTTTTGTTGTAATGTTGACTTATTATGCCTCCTGCTTCTGCAGATCGGGTACCATTAGTCTAATCCAGTGATTCCCAAAGTGGTCTAGGTGGACCCCCAGGGGTCCATGGGAGACTCGACGGGGGTTTACGTTAGATCTAATCTTCACATTTTTTTACGTGTTTTGGGAATATGGTATAGATGTAGCAGCAGGGGGTCCACCGAAACCAGTAAAATTTTGAAAGTGGTCTACGAGAAAAAAAAGTTTGGGAACCTCTGGTCTAGTCCAATGGTTCACACTCTGTAACTAGGGAGGTGGAACTCAGTATAGGAGACATTCCTGCAAAAGGCATGACATCATACTCTGTGCTTTGGTGCAGTCTATGTCTAGAGCCACCTTTGCACTATTTAGTTGGTATGGTTTCCAGTTAGTGTGTTGCATACAGAGGTCCAAACAGCTTATCCAGTCTTTCAGGCCCGTGTGGCACAACTGTTTGCTACCTTCAACATCAGAACCAGCCAAGTCAAGTCTTCTCCAGTGACACTAACAATGAGTTTGGCATTTCCTGCATGAAGACAGCACCACCAAGCACTGGTGGGTTGGAAAGGCTCATGCATTACCCCCGGCTGTCCTCTAAGTGCTCTGCTTGCAGTAGTCAGGGGATAAAGACCAGCATGCATAAAGAGAGAGTTATATACAGGACATTGGAATTTAGTCGGAATTTACTGCATCAAACCAACCAAATCAAATAGAACATTTGTTAAACTTAAAATGTTAATATGCTCAAAATGCTAACCTTCTCATTTTACTTCAGTTCTCCCTATTTCCTGACAATCGCTGGTTAAATCATCGGATGAGCGTGCCAGCAAATGAAGAGGCACGTGTAACTCGCAGTTAGATCACTACAGTGAAGTGACTGGCCAGCACGCTCATATGACGTCTTGTCCCTATAGTCTGCACAGACATGTAAACAGAGACAGAACAGAGGACCAGAACAGCGGCAGCAAAGGAATACAGTACATGTGAAGTGGTTATTATCATTCTTAAGATTTCTGTTCAGAAAGATGCATGTTCTTCGGGGTCTCAGAAGCTTCTTGTGTGCTCAAAAAATGTGAAAATTAGGACGTTTCATAAAATTAATCAGAACATTTGCGGTGCCAAAATGAATATTTAGGGAATTTTCATTATAGAATGATAATTAAAACCGATGCTCAGCTGGATATGAAAATGCTAATTTTGCATATTTGTCCCTGTTTATACTTTTGGCAGCAGGCTTCTGGGATTTGTTTCTTGTCCGAACACTGAGTGGTTTTTTTTTTCTGATTTCATTCGGGATACTAAAAATGACAGAATCTTAAAATAAATACCAATTGTCATTCTACATTCACCAGATTCACGTTGCTACATTGTTAGTCTATTGCCACTAGGTATATGACAAGTTTTAAAATAAGGTAAAGATACATTCACCGGACGTCTTATACTTAGAATGTATTTATTTCAATCTTTAAAGCTTCCAAAAGCAGCAGGAAACACAGGCAGTCAAAGTTAGAGACCTAGGACACATATACAAGCCCAGACCACCATGATGACTTCTCCTGACCACTGTAGATTTTGCTATCAAGACTCACAAATAAATACAGACCCCAGACATCTTAAATTATTACAGTCCACAGACAAGATCCCCTAAACAAGTACAGAACCCCTCAAATAAATACAGATCCCAACAAAGACCCTCTAAATAAATACCCAGGACAAGGCCCAAACACTTACTGTGCACAACACCTCGCACTCTCTTCTGATTTAAATTGGGTTGCTACAGAGGACAGGATCTTAAAATAAATTCCAATTGTCACACTACAGTGATCAGATTCATGTTGTTGCATTGTTAGACTATTGTCACTAGTAGTATGGCAATGTGTCAGTTTATGTATTTACAAAATGGTTAAAGATACATGTCAAAGTAAGAGACCTAAGACACATTTATATGTTTACATCCAGTCCAGACCACCATGATGACTTCTTCCAACCACTGTAGCGTTTGCTGTTGAGACATCTTTGGCTTTTACTTCAGCAGCTAGCCACCATCTCCAAAGCAAAACAAATTCATATAAATACAGACCCCAGACATCCTAAACTATTACAGTCCACAGACAGGATCCTCTAAATAGTACAGAACCCAGAAGAAACTATACAGACCCCTAACCCAGACTCTAAAGAAATACATACCCAGGACAGAGTCCATGCACTTACTGTACGTCAGCTCAAACTCTCCTCTCTGGCTTGAGTTATGGTCTGTGATTTGTCCCTGCAGGTCCTGGTGATCATTACACAAGGCCATTTTGTTTCACTTGGAAACCAAAATAAAACTATAATCGACATCATTTCTCTGGGCACTTCGAAAATCACCTATATTATAATCTGCCATTGAAATGGGGGGGTTAATTGGAGGTATGCCCTACACATTAAAGCTCAAAGCCCCATGTGGCATATCCGCCGCAGCAAGAACCACGTTGTTTTACAGTCCCTGCAGAAAAATACCCACCGAGGAAATGCTGCAATTTCCAAACCCCTCACTTTTTTGGAAATCGCAGCGTATCAATTATACCTACGGAAATGCTGGCGGTTTCCATATAGGTATAATTTAAGCAGAAATTATGTGAAAAGCACTGCGGGAAAAACCACGATGCATTTCCACCATGGTTTTTCCAGCAGCGCTTTTTGGCTCTGTCCTGGTATATGGAACCTTAACCTAAAGAAGTTTTCAGAGACTCTATCCTTAGTGCAGGTCTAATAATTGGTGTCCTATCTTTAGGGTAGGTCTGGTGCTCAGGACCAACAAGGATCAGATGTTCTGCTTCAAAGGCCATTTGATGTCAGATTCATTAGTCATCTGGTCTGTTTGCAGCTCAGTCTCATTCAAGAAAATGGACTGAGCTGCAACACCAAACTCAGCCGCCATACACTTTATACCAGGGATCCGCAACCTTCGGCACTCCAGCTGCTGTGAAACTACAACTCCTAACATGCTCCATTCACTTCCATGGGCGTTCCAAGAACATCAGAACAAGTATGCATGCTGGGAGTTGTAGTTTTACAACAGCTGAAGTGCCGAAGGTTGCCTACCCCTGCTTTATACAATGCTCTGCTTGGTAAGAAGTGATGAGTCCATAGCTCACGCTGAAATGATAAAGCCCCTCAAACAACTGATCAGCAATGGGCCCCGGTGTCAGTCCCACCACTGATTGATTATTAACCCTTGAAAACCCTTGAAGAAGTAGCGGTGCTCCTTTTTATTGGAGGTGTATATGTCACCGACAATTTTGCAAAATTACGTAAAGTGCTGCATGCTGTAATTTTACCATCATCTGATTTATTATTGTATATTTCTTCTAATCTAAGCTCCTTTGTTCTGTAAATCATTTAATACAATCATCTCATTATCAAACCCTGAAACTACAAAAAAGCTAAGTAAGAAGCCAATCAATGCGTCTCTTCATCCTTTCACCAAAACGCCCAGCGCGCCTCTCACCCCATTTTTGTGTGCTTGAAAGTCATCTCAGTTAATGCTGGCACGAAAGCCCAAAGCTGGGTCTCTGTTGCGCACATCTGAGACCCTTTCATTTCAGCCTCTGTTCCTGTTACTTCAGTCATTTCTCCCTTAACAACGCAACAACTTAATTATAGCTTAACTAATGCTGCACCGAGAGCACTCCCCGTGTCTGAACCTGCGCTGATGTTGTTATCTTTGTCCTTTGTGATTATACAGACAGAAAAATTGCAGTGAATTTCATTTTGGCTTTAACCTGAACTGTATCTGAGCAATTACGACGAAGATGTCGGAGTCTCTATTAAGCCCAATCAGTACTAACAAGCTTTAGAATTTTCTTCATCACTGTCACTCTGGGAACGGTTTCAACATCATTTTAATTAAGTTCCTTTTAGAGTAATTCTATCATAGAAAAATAATGCAATTATAAATTATTTCCAACATTCAGCCTATAGTCCCTCTCTTGCGTTTGTCGTACCTGTTTATTACTGGTATTTATATACATTGCCATTCACTACATGTATGATGATCCTCTTCAGAGAAACACATTCCACAGTATGGATTTGCTAGTGATCTTAGAAACTGGAAACCTATACCTATTCACCATGTACAGAGGGAAAACCTGATCAAATTCTGCTAAGTAAATGGATATCCATTTGCCTAATATACAAAGTCCCAAAATGTTATTGCACAATCTGAACTATTGTCCATGAGGATGCTAAAAGCTTTTCAAATATTTTCTGCTGTTACATTAAACTTACCATGGCATTGACATGTCATACATAGAACTAATACAAAAGTGATGAGAATGTAGCGCACACTGCATTGCATATAGTGTAGGTGCAGGGAGGATATTAGCACCAGGGAATTCTGAGCCCATGCCAGTCACAGTTTGGGATGCCCTAGGAGATCTAGGTAAACTTATTCTACCTAAGTGTCAACCTACAGAGGAGTCCAGTCCTAGCTTTCTGCAAATTTGGTTAACTACTCTCAGACTGCCCATTGACTGTATATGTCTGCGGATCAGCTAATGGACTCTGCAAGGACTTATCTGAATGTCCTCGCAGAGATAGCATGCAGCTGCAAGAGCAAGGAGCCAGCTGTCCATGATGACCAGACTACCCTGAGAGAAGGCAGGGACGGTTTATTACCTATAGATGTATTCGCCTTCTCGATCAATGTAAGAGCACTTGTGGACAGACGTAAACTTGTGGATACACCTCACCAATATTCGTGTGTTAAATCTTGAGAAGTTCGTCCATCTCTAGTAGCTACCCTGTAACCCAATATCTCACCCAGTGCTGTCTACAGATGATGTCTCTTGTACAACTGATATCCCCAGTCATGTTTCAAGGCTCTGTTACGGATCAGACATTGGATTACAGGGTAGCTTCCTATAGGGGACACTAGAGAGACAACTTCCTTCATTCTGGAGGAGAGCTTGTTTGCATGATTTTCAAGGGGTCATTGCCTTTAAGATTTGCTGCACCTGCTGCATTAGTGCAAGATGCGCCTACATATGGTGCAATATGGCATATAAGTCTATGGATTTATATTATGGCTCTTTGGAACTTTGTAGTAGGTATGTAGCCAATTTCTGTCCATATTTTGATATTGTATGATATATAGTTTATAGGAACATTGCCCATTATCTTCTACTTCTCACCTCTTTATATTTCCTCAGACCTCCACTAGCTAATAGATTGCGTTATGGTCCCAGGTCAGCACTTGTTATTGACATGGCTGACTGAATTCTTAAAGGATTTGTCCAGTTCATTCTTATCGATGGGCTATCCTGAGGACAGGTCATCAATAAGAGATCAGTGGGCGTTCAACACTTAGGATCCCCCATGATCGGCTTTGTTAGGGGCTGCAGTGCTTATATGAGTACCGTGACCTCTTTGCTGTATATAGTGCACAATGCATAGAGGACGTGCAATGCATTTACAGTCCCATCCCATTCAAGTGAATGGGACGAGGTTGTAACTTAATTGCATGGTCATGTCATGGCCCATTTACTGAGGTCTCAGGTATTGGACCCCCAGTGATCTCTTATTGATGGCTTATCCTGAGGATAGCTGATCAATAAAAATGAACTGGACATCCCTTTTAACGCTCCCACCATGGTACCGAGGCACGAGGCACTACATACCTGATACCTCATGGCTTTACAATTCCCTTCTAAGCATTCATCATATTTTCCTATAACAAGCCAGAAAATTGCTCTGACATTTCAGTAAATAAATGTAAAAACTCTATTTAAGGCGTTTTAACATGCACAGAGCGTTAGAATCAGCCGCATTAAACACTGCCACATTTCAGAATGTAAATCCATTTTTTTTTTCCATTTACAAAATGTTATTACGTTTTTTTTTTTTTTGGTGCGATTGTACTTTTATGAACTTGCACATGATGTAGCTTTACTGCAGACAGAGGATGCAAATATTCCCTTCGGCAAAGTAAATGTAATTAAATACGGTACTTATGAAGTGGCTAATTAAAAAAAGCTGTTTTGATGATTTCAGATTCATTTTATTAACCTTTATAGTTAAACAGCTGTGAAAAATATTTGCAAGGCGACAAATGACAGATGAATAAACAAGCAATGGAGGAGATGAAGTGTCATGTATGATCCAATGGAGCTCACCACTGGAGCCGCTGAATACATCAAAAGAAAGGCCATTACGAGCTCAGGCGGATCTCATTTACATATATAAGACCGCCGTGTTAAATACATAGGTATACAATTACATTAAACCTATTGTAGAGGGAAGATTAAAGCAAGTGTATACTAATCACATTCCACTTATGGGGTTACATACAGGATACAGATGTTCAGAGCATTTAAAGGGATGAATCATGTTAAAGGGGAAATCTGGGCTAACTAATTCATTTCCTTCTGCTTCGCGGTAACAAATATTTAGTAAGGAACTTTGTGACATCAGACAGTCACAAGATATTCTCTAGTGATGTGATTGGGTAGACGTGCCTTTGCTTGTTAGCAGATCCTTCCACATGAATAAAAGTTGTCCGTGCTGGAGAGAGAGAGACATGACCGTGGCATCCAAGGGCTTCCGCCATTTTGCCGCCCACCCCGGCTCTCTGCAGAAAGGAAATAGCTATTTATTCGCTGCAAATTAATTCGGATCGAAGAGAATCGTATCGGAAAATTCGGCGAAGTCGTCGAAGCAAATTTTTGAAAACTTCGCTCATCTCTAAACAGCTGGAGTGCCAAAGGTTGCCTACCCCATTCATTTGAAGAGGACTGAGGTGTGATCAGGCCATGATGTCAAAAACAGATGATCCACAGGGGTCCTGGGTGTCCAAACCCAAGGATATTCAATTAGTGACCTATTCTGAAGTTAGATCATCAATTACATAGTCCTCTTTTAACTCTTTCATGCCCAAACGCCTTCCAAACCAATGATAGTGCAATGTATTTGTCATTTAAAGGAAATGGTTATATTAGATGTGATAGTGGCCTGTGAATAGCTGTGCAGAGGTTTCCCTGATGTACAATATCAAGGTTAACCTATGAAGATAAGTTGTGCTACTCTTCTACTGTAAAAATAATGTGCTTATATTAAATATAGTGCAAACACTCACACAACAAAACTTTACTGAAGAATGGAAGGCCCAGGGTAGGTGCAAAAAAATAAAACAAAACTCTTTTTGACCTCCTCAGTGGCCTCCTCCTCTGTGACGTCATCGGCTAGGGGTCACAGCTGAGGCCTGTGATTGGGCCATCAGCAATCTCATGGGCACGCCAAGCGTCATCACGTTATGACGCTCGGTTTGCCCAAGTCACCACTGGGGCCCAATCACAGACCTCAGCACTGGGCTCGGGCCGATGACGGCACAGAAGAGAGCCAGACATCACCAGGAGAGCCTCGGAGGCCCATAAAAGGTAACTGAAGGTGAGAATGAATGTTTTTTGATTTTTTTTTCACCTCCCCTGGGCTTACCCCTATTATAATGTGGAGGTCATTTTAGTTCATCTGAGATGAATCTCCGTTTTTTGGATTTTGTAAAAAGCAGCTCTTAGGATAAAAACTCTGTCCCGACTACTTACCATGACCAACTCTCTACTGTGGCAGGAAACCTGTCCCAGTAAACCCATTATGACTTTGTATGTGTGCACTACGTGACACCTATGCCTTATGTCCCCACACAAGAGCATAAACTTCATCTCCACCACATGAGTGTGGCCATCTACACAAGTCTGTTGCACTACTGCTCTCTTTGGTCCTAATGTCTCACATTTACTTTACATTACATGAACAGCCCTGGCCTGCAGCTGAACCCATCCCAAACAATTTAAAGGTGCACACATATATTAAATAGAGTTGAGTGAATAGGTTTGTAAAGAGCCAGGTTTGTTATAAATTTTCCTAAAATTTCAGATTCAGCTGAACCCAAAATTCTGGGGGATCACCACCCATGTATCATTATAATACCCCAGGGCCTCTTTAAACCCCAGAATAGGAGGCCCAGGGAAGGTGCAGAAAAATAATAAAAATTGATACTGACCTTCCGTCACCTTTTATGGCCTCCCTTGCAGTGTTTGGCATTCTTTCCTGACCACCTTCTGCCTCCTCTGTGATATGACTGGCCCTGGGTCACCAATGAGGCTTGTGATTGGACCTCAGCAGTCACATGAGGTTTGGTAATGTCATGACACTTTGATGCAAGCCCGGGGCCACTGACATCACAGAGGAGGCCAGAAGATGTCTGGGAAAGAACACAGGGCAACACAAGGGAGCCTAGGAGAGCTGAGAGAAGGATAGTATCAGCACTTATTACTTTTGTGCACCTTCCTCGGCCCCTGATTATTATACTCTGAGGTGTGAAGAGACCCCTGAGTATAATAATAGCACTCCTGGTTTGGAAGGAACCAGTTTTCTCTGTAACTAAAGTTGTGAGCCTCGCGAATATTCGCCCATCTTTAATATTCAATAAACGCTTTGGTTTACGCTATGTTAATCCCTTACCCAGTCATCACAGCCATCCTACACACAGCTCTGTTATACTCATAAGGCTCTTTTTGTGATTTTCAGCCTAAACATTGCAAATATTTGGGGATTCCACAGGAAACATCAATGTGCAAAAACTGGCTTAAATTATGAGACCAGGGAAAGTTTTACAGTAAATCAAAACAGGAACAAAGTGAAAATCCATCTTACGTAAGACGCCCCCCAGGCGCCTATAAAACAACATGTTGCTCCAACGCTATCATTTAATGTCATTTATAGATTTTAAGAGCTGCCAAAAAACAGCAGAGAATGTCAACTTGTACTCCGCTCCTCCAAAGTAACACATTCTGAGAGCCAAAACACAGATTAAATAACAAAGACTAACAATTCAATGGATCTGCCATCACCTCATCCACGGCTCCTGTTTGTGCTTTACACATTTCCTTATAATGAGAGAGAACAGGGGGAGGGAGTGTATATTTCTATATGTTTAGTTCCCGCGCAGCTCTAATTAAAATAAAATGAATCCAGCATATTGTCACATTGCTATAGCCCAGGAGAGATAATTAGTTTAGAAAGCGAGACAAGCACAAAAAACCTAAATAAAAAAATATAAAGAAATAAAGACTTTTCTTTGCCATATACAGACATTCAAAAGAATGGAAATAAATAATGATTTCTCTGCTGGTTGGCACAGCGGGTATTGGAAAAGGTTTGCTTGGTCTGTGGAGGGCATTACAATAGTGTAAAGCAATGCTCAATCTAAAGCATCTTGTGATGGAAACAAAGATTGGTAATGAGTTCCAAACCCTAGATAGGAAGAAATTGCAATGTATACAATTGTTGCAAAATATGTGCAGAGTTAGTTCTCCTCCAGAAGGAAGAATACTGTCTCACTACTGTCTCACGTATAAGCAGCACCCTGTAGGTCACCTGTAAGGCTGGATTCACACCAGCGCTCACTCTACGTTCGCTTGAAAAATGTGGAGCAAAAAGTCCTGACTGAGCGTGAAAGACACAGAGGACAAGAAGATCAGAATCCATGGAGGAGCCCAGGAAAGGTGTTTTTAATTTTTTATTCTACACCCCCTCACTGGCCTCTGATTATTATACTGAGGGGCCTGAACAATTTCAGTCCGAAACAAAGCTTGCCAGCGAACCTCACAAATATTCTAAAAAGCAAATCTTAAGGTGATCACTCATGATTACCCACCATCCAACCTTCAGTTCTGTACCTGTGTCTGCACCATATGCCCTTTATTTCTGTACTTGCTCTGTTCCCAAATACTGTGCTTTGGAAACAATGATATAACTATAATTGCCCATCCAGAATATCACACAAAACAATAATACCAGATAAATATCTCCCCTAAAATAATATCAAGCAGATAATGTCCCATATTGTACCTTAAATGGTAAGGTAATAGCAAACCCCACAGTCAAAGTGCCATCTTTTGTATCCCAAACATTAATAGTGTCATCTGTTGCACCTTATAGTGATCTCAGCGGCTCACAGAATAATAATTTCCCTTTTGTGCCATAGTAATAATGACCATTGTTGTGATCCTTACAAAGTATAAATGTCCTCTTATGGACATATATTCCCTATCCTTAAGACAGGGCGTAAGTGCCCCGATCTCCCAGTGATCAGGAGGATGGGGGACCAAAAGTCCCCTTAAGACCTCTTTGTATATGGAGCGTAGTGTGCTTGCATGACCAGCACTCCATTCACTTTTATGGGGCTGCATTACAGTCCCAGCAATCCCATAGAAGTGAATGGAGCACTGGTCATGCAAGTGCACTGGCGCTCCATATACAAGGAGGCCTTAGGGGAACTTTTGGTCCCCTGTTCTCCTGTTCAATACGTCCCCAGTAATCGGACAAGTGGATAGGGAATAAATGTCCATAACGGGACAACCCCTTGAACAGGCAGTATACTGTGTTAATGAATCTACCATGCTACACATAGACACATACTGATGTACACCACACATCTCTACTATTAACTTTGTTTAGCATTTATAGAAAGCATTTATATGTTTTTTTTTTTCAGTCCCTTTAAGATGATGAGAGAGAAGTCTGTGCAGAGAATCTAAAGATATTGGTAATTCTATATGGTGTTTCTAAGCAGTTAAATGAGATTAAAGCTAGAAATGTGCATTATATCATACATGGCAGAAAGCTGTGTTGTGATGTGATTTATAATCCCTTGGGCAATTAATTACTGGTTTTCTCTATGAAGCTCTGATCACATACACTGGATACATAGACAGATATCCAACTGCTCGGCTTACAGTATAGACATATACTATGCCATCAACGCTTTGCTTTGTACATCTCCTTCTGAAAAGGCTGAATTTGATGAAATTCTAAAGGACATGGTGTGGATGAATTTATTTTATGTTGTAGATCCAATTTGCACAAACAATTAGATGGTTTATATAAAGATGTTGCACTTGTCAATGTATTAATTTGCATAATTTTGCTTCTGTGAAAAGAGGTCACGACTGGATCTCTAAAGTAAACCAGTTTGGTTTGTAAAAAGCTCAGTTCACTAGAAATTTTCTAATTTTTTTTTATTCAAATGACCTAAAAAATTTGGTGTTCGCCACCCACAGACCCCGAGGTATAATAAATAAAAGCCCAAGTGAGGTGCAGAAACATAATAAACATCGATGCTCACCTTCCCATACCTCTCCTGGGCTCCCTTGTGGTCCTCTTTGGTCATTTTCAGGCCTCTTCCAGCCTCCTAGGTGATTTCACAGACTGCAGAGGACTGTTGAGACCTATGATTGGGGGTCAGCAGTCACGTGGGGTGCTGACATCATGATGTCATCCAGTAGGCCAAAAAAGGCTAGAAGATGATGTAAGAGGACCCCAAAGATGCTGCAAGAAAGCCCTGGAGAGGTGAGGGTTTATTATGTTTCCTAATCTCCTCCCATGGGCCTCTACTTGTTATCTTCTTGGGTCTGAAGAGAAAGAACCCATCTCTAGTTCAGATGCAGTGAAACCATCTGTGAACTCACCACATAATCTTGCCTGCATTACATAAGGACTTTGTGGGGAATAATGCAACAAACTCACCACATCATTACAAAGGAAGACATTAATGTTTTTTCTGCAACATAATGAGCATATTTATATTTCCTTGTACATTTTCTGCTACTTCTATGAGGTTTTGATAATGGCGATATATGGTTAATAGCTGCAGATTTACTGTGCAGAATCATATTACTGTATATATATGCTAAATGGAATATACCAGAACAAGAAAGGACCTTGCATTTTGGTTAAAAGTATAAAAGTAGAAGTACTCAGTGTCAAGTAGCAGCTGCAAAAGCTAGTAAGAGTTTAGGTTGTATAAAAAGAGAGATAACAATCTGTGAGAGCAGTGTGAGATCACCTTTCAATAAATCCTTTGGAAGCCCATATCTTTAATGTCAGGTTCAATTGTGGGCTCAATATTCTAAAAAGGACAAAAAGTGGTGAGGGTTCAAAGAGGTCTAGATTATTAAGTGGGGTGAAAAATCTTAGTTATAATGAGAGATATAAAAATATTAGGCTTTTTCAGCTTGGAAAATGAAAACCCCTGAGAGGTGAGGAAATCTGAAAGTAAGTGTTCAATTTTCCTGCAGCACCACCACAGGGGAAATTAAGTATTACACAATGTCCATTCTTATCAATGGATCGTCTGTATAATCCAGTACTGGACAGGTCTTCCAGAGCAAGTGCCATTTTTGGTAACTTCTGTTAGGATAGATGAGGATCCGGGTCAGAGGAATCCCCCTCTATTAACTCAGAATTCTGTAAAACATGGTTTTCCTAATCTAGAAAGCCCAGAGTTCTGAAGTGATCTAAAACAATTGGCCGCAGTGTAGTATGGCAAACTCTAAGCCAGAAAGACCAAAAAATACTACCAGAGAAGGAGAGGGGGAGGGAAGGATTTAATTCTGGTACCAACAGAGCAAGTGGAAGGGATGGAGATACAGATCTCCCTGTGAATGACGTAGACCTCAGAACACAAGCCAAGGGAACAGATCAAGACTGAGCTACGATCAGAAAGCCTGAAGACTACACCCATTTGCCAGACAAGAGAGAGTACTTGTCAGAGTTTGGAACAGATCCAGTATGAGTGCAACTGATGGCGGAGGAAGACTGCCATATTGTCCCAGTCTGGCAAGAAGGCTAGTTCACAGACACAGATATGTGAGTCATCTTTAGGACAGAGAAACCAGAGGTAGCCATGTTGTGTGTTAAACTGATAACTTAGAATGGACTTGGGTTACATGCATCAAGTATTGGAGCAAGTGCACCAGTTGTCAATTTACCCCTATCATTACTACATTGTGTACCGAGACGTGTTGTCTTGTTGTAATTTTAAACAAAAAGACTTTGTGCGCATGTAGCTAAGCATTACAGTTACTTCTTACTGAAGAAACCAAGTATTATAAAAAAAAACCTTTGAGCTGTACATATTATCAGCAAAAAAATTCCAAGGTTGGCCCAGGAGTCTATGTGTGGGAGGAGAGGGAGACTCTCTCCCAACAAGTGTGCCGCTGAAACGGAGTCAATCAACCATTATATATGTTATCTGTGTGCTTCAAAAGACTGACAAGTATATCGTTACAAACTGAGTGTCTCCAATGTATGTCATCACTACCCTTGCACATCAATACAGCAGCAGGGTCTTCCCTCCTGCACTCTGTCTGGAGGCCAAGGATGCTAAGCTTTACCTCTTAGTTTAACCCCTCCCTCTCAATCATCTTCCATCCATAAGAAAAAAGAATCAAAAGAAAATTCATTGCTGTGCAAGACTTTCTAAAAGATTATTTCCAGAATATAAAGAAAATCCTACAGAATAACAAATTTACTAGTTTACTTTAATCATTAATTTATATTTCTGTTAGATTATGCAAAATTTTATTTTGAGTCACCAAAAAAAATTGCTCCTGTGATTAGATACAAGCTGTATATTTGATGGCGCCTCCTGCTGTTTTATATGCTCTCTTACTACTGTACATCCAACTATAGTGTTCAGAGCCGGTGAGAAGGTACCGATGTTAGAGCACTGATTCTTGCTGGCGTGTCATTGTAACTGAAAGCTAAACTACAGAGCATGTTTAACCACTGATACTAGACATATTTGCTGAACGGTCTGAAAGGAAGTCATGAGAAACACCAGGGGGCACCATAGCAAGTATGTAACAGCAATATCTACACGTATCAGTAATTATACGTTTTTCCCAGTGTCACAAAAAAGTAGGACTAAAGAGGTTTTCCACTTTGACAATTACTAATTGTTAAAAGGTTCCCTTGACAATAGGCAGATTACAAAGCTCTCATAAAAACAAGTCCTCATAGAGTTACATTGACAGAAAAATAAAAAAGTTCTAGGTCTTGGTATTTGACCACAGAAAAATGGTTTGGTCATCAAGGTCTAAAACAGGCATGTCACTAAAGGGTTAAGTATTACACAGTTCCCTTTCCAAGAATGGGTTGTCTGTATAATAAGGACAGGACAATAGAGGACTAGTTCTGCAATGTGGTATAACTAACTTGGACAACCCCTTTAATTTCTAGATTTAGTATCCCTTTAATCTATTGCTTAGGGTCCCAATTGTGCTTTAGTTCCCTAATAATTGTATGGTATAATATAGAGTACGGTGACCTCTAAATACACAAATTTGTTGAATTTCTAGCTATTACTTTATCAAAAATGAAATGATATAAATTTTGTAAAATCAAGGTAAGATGATGAAAATATCAAAGCATCCCACTAAACAGATGAAAGAGTAAACCATACAGTACATGACAGATCAAAGCAACTGAAACAGATGACTCAAAGGTAGCAATTACAAAAAATAGTTGCTTAAATTGGAAGTAACAGAAGCGAGAATTCCAAAACCATAAAATATAATTAAAAAAAAATCCCTCTGATTACCTGTTTTATGTGGTTTATGATACATTTTGTCATCCTATAAAATGTCTCTCCGGAGATAGTGAAGAGTTTTGTTTATCATTACTAAATATTTGTTATCTGTTATCTGAAGTGTGAACTATTGCTCACACGAACCGGATCCCATGGAATGTGTATGACGATATAACAATGCTAATTATACATTTTGAACAAGTTAGATTGTAACAGAACCACCATTTTTATGCCTATGTAGCATCTTGGTCATGGTCATCCAGAAGAGCAAACCAGTTATGAACAAAGTTCCTGAAATTTTGGATTTGACCAAACCAGAAATTCACAATTATGCTTTTGGGTGTCTTCAGAATGTAACAATGGGAGGGAGCGTAAAAACGTAAAAAAACGCTTATACTCACCCTCCCTTATACCCTCAACCCTTACACCTTCCCTGTCCTCCAATGATTATACGTCGGGGTATAAAGAGACCCCGGAGTATAATAACAGCACTTCCATTTCATTTGAGTTCTACTTTCCTGTGTTGGGTTTATCTGATCATAGGTATCTGTTGCTTGCGTACTGCTGGTGATAAAGTTTGCTTAGTTTAGTTTCTTTTGGCCAGTGCCCCCCTGTTGTCTGTGTTAGGGTCATTATTGCAGATTCGGGTTAGGGCTTTCTTTAAGCTCAGTAATTTCTGTGGTGTCTTGTAGTATAATGTTGTACCGTGTTAGCAATAGAAAGTAGTGGAAGAGTGAAGAAATCAGGCGATACCTTTTAGAGGCTAACTGAGTATATTTGATAGTGTCTTCTGTCAGTGTCATCATTTAGTAATAGAATCAAATAAATTTAGAGTCTAATTGTCTCAGTATTGTCTTCTGCTTGTTCCATCATCCGATTACTAGCACCATCCTGTTCCGGTTATCTATTGGTGAGTTCCTATTTCCTTTTTTGGTGATTGCTTGTATTGTAACACTATAGGCGATTGTAACACTTCTTGTTTATTCAGTTCCCCGCTTGTTGCATAAATTGTCCATACTCTAAGTCCTGGGGATAACTAAGTATCAGGAGGCCATGTTAGTCCCTGTGAAAGGGGAATGGTATATGTGAAGTCCAGTTCTGCTGTCTTGCACATAGCCATAGGTACCGCCTGAGCATTAGGGATACTGTACTGCTGGTGCTGTATGCTCTGTTCCTTCTTCTGATCTGTCGATCATGCTGGAGTCTGTCTGTCCTTGTAGTACACTAGTCCTAGCATCTGTTTTGTTTGTTATATGTTCATTTCAATGGCTGTGCCAAAAACAGAAGAGTAAGTGTGTGCAGCTGTTTTTGGAACTTCTATAGAAGTAAATGGAAAGACTTGCACATGGTGCAACCACCATTCTATCACATTGGCCTAGGTATAGGGATCTCGGGCCCCTTCTTGAGATAGGTTCAAGTCCCAGAGGTCCCTGACGATATTCATAAATATCTGGAAAAACAAATCCTTAATGCAGTTTATGTAAAAAGAAATGTATGGGTTGTTCAAGTACATTGGAACTATTAATTTAGAGCATCTAGTAGTAGTATTGTTCTCTCCCTAGGATGTAGTTTAAAAAATTGATGTAAATTGCTATTGTTCATTGAAGTGGATGTGTTTTTCATTCTTGTCAGGATTCTTCCTTTGTAATGGCACAGTTGAATGCTTTTGAGATGGTCGCATCAGCTAGTAAGAATCTGCCACCCTGACTTGTCTCCAACTTATACGTCCAAGTCTATTTTAATGTTTTTAAGTCACACATTCTCTTGTCTTGTGTAATGCTTGTCCTTGAATAACTCCTGAGCACTTATATCTACGTCATCTCGCACTTTGTGAAGATGCACTTACTGCACATGTAGGAAGCAGCTGTCTGCCATAGTACACTTAGCTGAGCTATCGCCACCTGGTAACACTTATAATTAACTTCTCAGATTGTTTAAATTGCAATAGAAAGAAATGATACATCTACACAAATTTACTAAATGATTCATTTCTTTTTTTTTTTAATGTCGGATAATGGCCTTCAATTTCTTCATTTGGAACGTGTTAAATATATATTACAAATATTGCAAATAAACTTTTCAAAAAATATTCCATTAAGTTGTTGATAACCCGAATCTTTCTATAATAATTATAATTAACTTCTCAGATTGTTTACATTGCAATAGACAGAAATGATATGGATATACAAATTTACCAAGTGATTCCTTTCTTTTTTAATGTTGGTAAAACCCTTCAGTTTCTACAATTGCTGCAAAGAAACGTTTAAAAAATATTTCATTAAATTGTTGATAACCTGAAATATTTTATAACATGTATAATTAACTTTTCAGATTGTTTAAATTGCAATAGAAAGGACTGATACGTGTACACAAATTTACAAAATCATTATTATTATTTTTTTAAATGTTGGATAAATCCCTTCAATTTCTCCATTTCAAACATGCAAAAATATACAATTACAATTTCTGTCAAGGAAGTTTTCAAAAATAGTTCATTAAATTGTTGATAATCTGAAACTTTTTATAACAATTATTATTAAACTTCTCAGATTGTTTAAAGAAAGGAATAATATGAGTATACAAATGATTCAATTGTTGCAAATAAAGTTATCAAAATAGTTTATTAAATTGTTGTTAACCTGAAAACTTGCCTGAGGGTTCCAATTCATAATCGTTAAAGGGGTTTTCTGGGCAAAAAAAAAAAAAATCATTTTTCAAAAAAGGTCAGTTACTGATATTAATAGGTTAATAAGTCCAACCAAATACTTTTAGCAGTGTTTTGAGTGATTTCTGAGTTTCTCTGGGAGCTCCTGACATTCTGCATTTGTTTACATGGGTAGCTTCCTGTTCTGTTTTCCTACAACTACCATGATGCATTGCGCTTCACTCAGAGCTGACTCACACTACCTCCCTCTCTTACTACCTCCCTCTTTCACTCCCTCCTCTTCCCTCTCTTGCTCCCTCAACCCCCTCCCTGTTTCCCTAGCTAGCCTGCCCACTACTAGCCCTTCCCAACTAACTAACTGAACCCCCACCCCATCATACTTACCTGTCTTCCTGTCTGAATCTTCTGGGCATGGGACATCATTTCCTTCTGGCTGGCCGGCTCCTCCTCTTCTCAACATCTGCCGTCACCTGTGCAATAGAGCCGGAGTGCTGGTATGTGCCATAGCCGGCACTTCAGCTCTATTGTGCAGGCATGCGTGTGGGAATTGGGGAAACGGAAAGTCACTGTAAAATCTAAAAATGTGCCTGGGGCGATCTAGGTAAATATAGCTTTTTTTTATAAACTAAGTAAATTAGAAGATAGGTGGGGGGAGGGTGTTTAGCTTATTGTAGAAATATGATTTTATCCTGGACAACCCATTTAAGAGGGCACCCTCACCAACAATGTATCATTTATAATTTTGATGTCTTCTTATATGGCAAAGGGGTCTTTGCGAAAGAGCCAGGAGCCTACTTAACTCGACTGCTTGACCCCCCGAAGAAGAGAAAACTCTTTTTATAGGGAGACCAGAAATGTTAAGCCACAGCATCTGTAGGTTGTACCTTGGGAAGTGCAAAAAAAAAAAAAAAAAAAAAAAAACAATGCCTGCAAAATAGTCAATAGATGCAACAATACTGCACTTGTAAGGGAATCATTGCACTACCTCCCATCCAGAATGTACCAGAGAGAAGTGGTGCAATGACTTAGTAATGGCAGCTAAGAAATGGCAGAGTGACAGTAGCATACACATATATACAGCACTATCAACAACATTAACATGGATAAACAGTATAATACTCAATGAACACTTTATTGATACAATGTAAAGAAGTGTATGCCTATAATGGCAGCAAACCTGTCTAGAGTAAAGACTTCTCATCATGTACTTCAAGTCCTACACTTAAGGATTCAGCTGTAGAAGGAGAGGATTTTTTTCCACCTTACAGTCTCTCTAAGGCATCAGGGTCTGGGCATGACTGCTTTAACTATGAAATTTTCTGAAAAGCAGTTGACCATGCCTATAACAATTCTTAAAAGGTAGCATATGGGATCCCTGTGACTTTCTACTATGGAGTCATACACACTCCTGGGCACTCATCAGGCACATAGGCACTCACCGTATGACACCGTTAGATGGCACAATATTCTTCCATGATACTTTCATAACATAGGTTGTGAATGAACAGCTCACAATTTTTTTTTCTCAAAAATTTAATATCACCCTGTATGAACTTGACTGAATACACAGTTACAAAAAAGGGCTCCATATTATATATGCGGGAATGCAGCATTATAACTAAAAAGGTTTCCTTATCATGCTTGAAAAGACAAAGATGTACAAATTAGAAGCGTATTAAGGGACTTACTAGGTACAAAATAATTTTTACATGTTGCTGAATGCCTTGTTCCTTATTCTGCTTCCTGTGTGATGTCTCAACAAACAGGAAGTGCTTGGAAATGCATCCTCAGCCAATCGATGGCTGAAGCGGCTCGCCACTGTGACCAGTAGTTAGCTGAGGATTACATTTCTCATGCATTGAGATGTCACACATGAAGCAACCATGGTGGTTCAATGGAGGTGAGGTAAGGGGTACCAGTATTTGTTTTCTTATCCCTTATTGATTAGTATTTAATATATTTTTGGAGGGGGTGAAAGGTCCTCTTTAAGGAATTGTTTTTGGTTTTAAACATGGATCATGTATTTTTGCCTTCTGTTTGGTTTGCTATTAAATGACCAAAGTGGAAATAGAAGACATTCCTCATCATAGTAATATTTTCTTTTTATTTCTCAAAATATAGATATGGGCAGAGGAAGTGTCCTGCTTCTAATAATATGCTCTAAGGAAGCTCTAGATCTGGCAGTGATTTTATTTTCCTTTTTCTTAAATATTGCTTGTTATATTACATTATTATTTAATCTGGGGGTAGCAGGGGTGGAGGTATCCTTATAGTTAATATAACCTTCTTTAGGAGGACTCCCGCTATAGATAAACAAAAGACACAATCCATAACCCATCCTGATCCATGGTGAAAGGAGACCTGCACTTACCTGTTATTTGTTTTATTTTTAAAAAGTAAAACAATCCCAATCCGGAATTTTTATATATATAACCTAAATAATTTGGCTCTTTCTCCTCAATATCATTTTTGTACATTTTTACTTTCCCTGTTTCATTGTGCTGACCGAGTAAGACTTTGCTTATGTAATGTCAAAGCTGTGCTGTGCCAGAGCTGCCTCTTCCTGCTGCTCCCTCTCCCCTCTCACAGCATGTCAGATCTCACAATAAGCTGCAGAATCACTACCACTTATTCCTCTCCTCTGTGTTTTCAGTTACTGTTTTACCAAACACAAGTTTTTTACACACTGAGGAGATTAAATAGAACTTGAAAGATTTAAAACATAGTCTGCACCACCTTAACAAGAACATATCTGACCTTGGCTTATTCTTGTAAATCCTCCCCCCGCCCACAAAGTGCCACTTCAAGAACTTTGCTGCTTTATGGATGTATACTATGATGCATAGGATATTTCCATTATTTTATAATGTTTTGTACTGGTTTATATTGTTTATTACTGGCTATTTACATTTTCTAGCTGTACCCTGGACATTTTGCAGTTAATCTGCCATTTTTGTGGTTGCTAGGGCCCCAGCCTTAACCCAGTGGGTTACTTCTTGTTCTCCTCAGACTACAGTTAGCAATAAACCAGGATGGCAGCGTGTGACAAAGCACCTTCAGCATTCCAGGCTAGTTAGTGACAGATAGGGTTAACAGGCAGTCCCATGTCACTGGACCCCAGGTTTGCAGAACCGAGAATTTGTGAGCCTGCTGATTATTAAACATGTCCACTGCTAAACTAGGGTGGAAACCTAGGTATCCATGGCCAGGACATGCAATGCATTTCCCTAGGATTAGTTGGCAAGGAGGACTGTCAGATCCCCATGGTGGAAAGGATCAGACGACTAAAGAAGGGGTAAACAAGAATAGCCGCTCCTGTTTGTATGTGTAAAGTGCCATTCATTTGGAATCTGCTGCTGTAAGTGAATTGTGCCTCCATGTTAGTTTGTAACTGGATGAAAATGTGCCAGGTCAATTGAGCCACAAGACGTGCCTGTTTGAACTACCAGCTCATCTCCTATGCCATTATATGCATAAATTTGTACTCCCATTCTTTCCTCTCCTTCTGCGTCTTAAAATGTCCCATTAAAACCACAATCCACAAATCTTCAATAGAGTGATCTTCTCTGGAGAAATGTGCGGCCACTGAGAGATCTGTTCTGCTGTTATTAATGGTGAATCTGTGTGAGTTCATGCGTTGACTAAGTCTCTGCCCTGTTTCCCCCACATAGAGGCCTGTGGTGGGACATTGCACACACATTATGAGATACACCACATTGGAAGACCTGCAGGAAAATGTCCCCCTAATTCTGTGCACCTGTTGTGACTGTGGGATGGGTACACTGTCAGCGGTGTGGATGTGCTTGCAGATCATGCACCTTTTTTGCAGGCAAGGTAAGGTGCCATTTTCAGTTGGGGCCTTCAGGGCACTCCGGACAATAATATGCCTCAGGTTTGGTGGTTGTCGAAAGGAAAGGAGAGGGGGACTGGAAATATGTCCTTGAGTCTGTTGTCCCTATGTAGCACAGGTTGGAGCTCCTTGGCAATCCTTCGTAGGATCTCTAGCTGTGGGTTGTAGGTGACAACTAGGGACACTCGGTCATCTTTCTGGGTCTCTTTATATGTGAGCAGACTGTCTCTGTTAATGGCTGCCACTTTGTTTAATTGGTTGTCCGTCACTTTTGGTTTGTATCCCAATCGGAGAAATTTCATCCTCAGATCCAGGAGGTGCTTGTCCAGGTCTGCTTTGTTCGAGCAAATACGATTGTATCATATAGCCTGGCTGTAGATAATAGATTGTCTTGTGTGCTTGGGGTGGAAGCTGTCATTTCTCAGGTAGGCCGCTCTGTCTGTGGGTTTGTGGTATATTGATGTGAGTAGCCGGTGGTCTTTGATGTATATTGTGGTATCCAGAAAGTGAATTACACTCTTTGAATAGCTAAGTTTAAGGTTGATGGTAGGGTGAAAGTCATTGAAGTCATTATGGAATTGAAGTAGGGCCTCCTCACCTGCAGTCCAGATAACAAGGATATCATCGATATAACGAAGGTACAGTAAATCATAGGTTTGGTGGCGCATGTTGATAAATATGTTCTGCCATAAAGAGATTTGCATACTGGGGTGCACATCTGATCCCCATTGAAGTTCCCATTCGCTGTAGATATAGATCCTCTCCAAAGGTAAAATGGTTGTGGCTAAGGATGAATTGTATGAGCTGCGTTAATGGTTCTTTTGGGAGGTTTTGTTTTTCCAAGTGTACCCGACATGCTGCAACTCCATCCTTGTGGGGAATGTTGGTATACAGGGATTCCACATCCATGGTGGCCAAAATGGTCCCCTCAGGTAGTGGGCCCAGGGAATTCAGTTTGTTAAGAAGGTCAGTGGTGTCCTGGATGTAGCTTGGAGTATCCCTGACAAGGTGTTTTAGGAGATTTTCCACCCAACCCGAGTTGCTTTCTATCAGTGTCCCAATGCCAGAAATGATAGGCCTCCCAGGGTTGCCTTCTTTGTCTGTCTTTGGGAGCATGGTTTTATTGGGACATTTTAAGACGCAGAAGGAGAGGAAAGAATGGGAGTATAAATTTATGCAAAAATTTCAAACTCTGCAATTTGGAGTTAATATTCATGCCAGCTTCATGTCACATTATGTATGAAATGTGAGAGTCACAAATCAACAGCTCATTGCAAACAGATAACAGATCCCTCTGTCACGCACCACAGCTTTCCAGATTGTTTATTTTTTGACCGGTTGTAAATAACTTCTCTACTTAGGTTGCATTTTGTTTTTTAAGGACTCTAAAATCCTTTGAAGGCCCATGTCTATAGGGTATAAAAAATCTGTGAATTTTCAGTTCTTGTATAACACCATGTCTGATGAAGGAAGCTAGTACTTCCGAAAGCTTACCAAATATACTCAGCCTCTAAAAGGTATCGCCTGATTTCTTCACTCTTCCAAAGCTTCAACTAGTCACATGTCCTATTGATTTTTTGCAAAAAATGTAATTGCAATGATGATAATTATGCAGCCAAAACTCTACATTTAATATCTCTTTTGGGAATGATTACTGCACAATTGCTGGTAATATCAGCCTTGACTAGAAGTATTCTCTAATAGGTCCTATGCCGTCATCGGGGGTGCAGGCGCACATTGGAAAGATTACACTATTTAGCAAGGGAAAAGTCTATTAGAAGCTCGTGGGGGGGGGGGGGTAGAACTATTTAATTCAGTTACATCTTATTACCCCCCTTTGAAGGTTTCATTCGTTTTACAAATGTCTTAATACTTCCGGCTTAATAAAATGTACATCTCTTTAAAAAAAAAATCTATCTGCAGTAAAATATACATTTCTAATATATACATAACCGGCAGCTGCATTGGCAGAAAGTTGCAAAGGAGAAAGCGTATGCGAGACAGCTTCAGGCTGATTATGCGTTATAAGATCTTGATATAGCATCAAGGAGGGATTTTACAAGACATTTTACATTTTCCAAGTAAAATCTTAATGTATTTGCATTGATTGATCTCTTATCTTTTAATGTTTTATTCACCCTCATTTTTCACATCAAAAATTGGATTTTAATGAGCACTTGTAAGGTATGGCGGAGCGTTCGGATTCAATCAAATCTGCTGGAGAATGTAACTTCTGGGGTAGAGTACGTTATTGACCTATTTGACGCTGTTTATTATTGAGATTGTGATTTGCTCATTGTACTGTAAAGATCACATATTCAATCATTGTATTAACACTTTCTATGCCAAAGGAACAGGAAAGGGCACAATGGATTACGTAGTAGACTGGCTAGGCATGTATCTTGTAATTGAAATACCCTGCTACAAACTACAGGGGGCAGTGTTGGTAATGGTTTATTTAACTATTTAATGATCAAGCCATTTTCCATGATTCATGACCGGACACATCGCTGCCAAAAAACACTGCGGAAAAGACCACGAAGGAAACGCATCATTTTTTTGGAAACAGTGTTTTTCACAGAAAGTCCACAGAGGAAAACAGTCTCTATCATACTTATATGGAAAAAGCTGGCGTTTCCGTAGGTATAATTGACACGCTGCTATATACAAAATCGCAACAGTTTTTGGAATCACACCATTTCCACTGTAGATTTTTTTCTGAAATGTGTGGATGGGATTAGCCAGAATCCCATCCACTTTGCAAGAACTGTAAAACGTCTCACTGCAGCCAAAACGTTGCATTTTCGTAACATGGAGCTCTGGCCTTATATTGTTTTTTTTTTTGTTTTGTTTTTTTTGGTACATGGGGTTTTGAAGGCTATGATTTTTTATTTTTTTGGGTTATTCAAATAATTTAGTGCCTTTTTGGTGATACAGAGGGCTTTATTTTTTATGTTATTTTTATTTTTGAATGTTTTTTTTATTTTTTACTATGTGGTAAAATGTTAAGAAAAAGGGGGAAAAGTCTATAATATTTTTCCATTTTTTTATAGTGCTAGTAAAATATTTTATTTCTTAGTTATGGTAGTTTACATGTAGGTGACACATAGTTTTGTGTCGCCGAGGGCGGGGTTAAACCTCGTACTATGCACGTTATGACATTCTTTTTTTTTAATTTTACTTTAAAAAAAAAATTACCTTGATTTCAATTTTTATTTATATACTTATTTTTTTACACATTGTTTCCCCCATAAGGTCATAATAGACCTTTGGGTGCATTTTAACAATAGTTTTTTTTTTTTCTGATTCTCCCTATACCTGGGGCTGATGCATTATCCCAGCTACAGGATGAATACAGCCTCCATGCATTCATGCATTCCTCTAGGACCCAGCAGCTTCTGCAGTTTCTGGCACCTGGTAGATCACAAGACAGTAGAGAGACTAATTAGCATATTCACTGCTGTAACTAACAACAAAGATTGCTCAGGAATGGTGAGGACTGTGGAAAAAATTCCAACTGTGCTAGAATCAGTGGAGCGGTGCCTATTGAAGGATGCAGAGAGTTGGAGTTGGTGAAGGTGATGAAAGGTCCTCGTCAAATAGAAGATCTTAAACATTCCTCTTTCATGACCGTTTAGATAATACCCTTCAGGCTCATCCTCCTGCTTAACTTATAGATCACTGAGCAGTCCAACCACAACTATTCTCCTGCATAACAGTTCATACCCTTATCTATGCAGTCCATGGCACTTTCCTGGAACACTTAACTACCATCAAGGAAACAGGGATTTACAGCATCAGTGTAAAGTTTTTTGAGACTTCTGGGGCTGAGATGCACCCAGGATTTGGTTGTGTCTGCCTGAGCACCTGTTTTCACCAGCGGTTGCCAAACATCAAGTATCGTATATCTTTTTGTTAGAATCAGTGCTGGGTAGGGATGAGTGAATCGGCTTGTAAAGTGTTGGGTTTCTTATGAGTTTTTCAGTTGTAACATCTTTTGGACTCTTCCGGCCTTCTGTGATTGGGCCTCAGGTATCACAGGGTGCATGTCAACTTCATGACCTATAATGTAGATCACTGACATCACCCAGAAGATTGGAAGAGGCCAGAAGATGTCATGGAAGAAGACTGGACACCATGGTGGAACCCCGGAGAGGTGCAGAAAAGTGTTCATTATTATACCCTGGGATTCAAAGACACTATGAAAATACTGGCACTTTTGGTCCGGATCACCAAACCTTGTGGATTGAAACTTGCAAATATTAGCTAGATGAATCTCACAAGTGCTGGATAGGGACCAAGAGCCAAAACAGATCATCCTGTAGATGAACAAATACAGAACAAATGTTGATTTACTCAGCAGCCATATTGCATTGCACAAAAAATGTGTGTACTCCATATCACTTACCAGCCCTACAGCATATAAGAGGTTTAGAAGTGATTTTTGTGGTGGTAGAGTGCCTTTAATGTTTCTTCCTGAAAAAATTCAAGTGCTGAAAGTTTAGATTTCCACTGCTCAACCATAATGATAGTTATCATTATCGTAAATGACTGTATAGGAGCATAGATCGTGGCTACTGGCCACAATTTCCTTAATTGGACCATAGAAGGACGATGCTGTGCCAATTAAAACAAACAGGGGAAGCCCTGGGAATGAGACGTTGTATATATTACCTTGAACATAATGAAGACAAATGACTGCTCGTCTATTAATAGTATGTCAATGTCAGGTGAGTCGCTGGTAAAGTGCACTGACCAGCACAGCATTATAGAGAATATATCATGTAGCATACATAAAATAGGAAACAGCTAAGTGGAGCTTAATAAGGAGCACTTGATCAAGAGACCTTTGTACATTCTCAACTTATCTTTTCCTTGTCTTTGTGCCATCGCCTTGGAAGTGAGCAGAGAAGGAAAGATGAACCTGGCAGCAATTAGTTCCGTAGAAATTTCACAACTGAGAAGAGGTGGAAAATAAAGGATGTAATGTAATATGTAAAGTGTGTAAGGTTCATGCAAATGGAAGGTAGTGAGGACGCACCATTTAAAATATTTGGCATGCTGCATGGGAAGGATTAAACCCTGATTCTGATGGCACCTGCAGCTGAGATGAAGAGCGCAATGTTAGTGCGCCACAATTTGGTATAGTATGGTCACTTTAATTGGCGCATTTCGTCACTTTCTAGAACTTTCTGGAAACTGTATCTTGTGGTGGCACCTTAGAAGTGAGTGAGTTGCACGACAAGAGTCGTTGTTTGTTGCTCCCAGGGCTGTGGAGTCGGAGTCGTGGAGTCGGAGTGGGTGCCTATTTTGGTGGAGTCAGAGTCGGTATAAAATGGACCGACTCTGACTCCCAAAATATATAATAAATTGGTACAGTTAGTAGTACAATGCAGTATGTGCTGAATATATTTTCATAAGAATTTGGGAAAATGATGAAATGTTGAAAATGATGAAATGTCCTGTAAAGGTCTGTTCTATTCCTCATATAATGATGGGACTGAGTTCTGAGTGAACCTATAAGGTTTAGCACCATTATCTGGAGTAAGCAAAAGATACAAGTGTTGTGATTGTGAGGACTGAAAAGCTTGACTTTATCTGTAATTGTGCTAGAGACCCACCCACAGCCCGAGGACACAGAGTGACTGCTTGTCAGGGCTGTGGAGTCGGAGTCAGAGTCGGTGCCTATTTTGGTGGAGTCGGAGTCAGGGGAAATTGAGGAGTCGGAGTCGGAGTCGGGGCTTTGGCATACCGACTCCACAGCCCTGGTTGCTCCCCAATGGTACAGCTCACTGAAGTCCCCCTTGATTCTGGAAGGGGCCTGAAGAGGACCAAAGGATCACTGGATACCATAAGGGAGCCCGGGAGAGGTGAGGGAAGGTGAGTATTGGTGTTTATTATGTTTCTGCACCCTCCAAAGATCTCTGATTATTATATTCTGGGGAAGAGATCCTCAGAGTAGATCAATGTTTTGTGTATGAAGAACCCCAAAAGTGTTGGGATTTAACTCTTCCCGACATCTGCCTTACTATTGCAGAGTGGCCGCCATAGCTACTGGGTCTCCGCTGTAATGTACAGCAGAGACCCGGAGCTAATCCCACAATCAGAGTTCACTCTGATCATGGGCATTGCACTGCTATATGACCCTCAAAGTAAAAAATATGTCTCCTGGCCCTGTACCTTTAACTGTTCCTATGACAGTCAGGAGCCTTTTGAAGACTTCCAGGCCTGTCATAGAAATATTACTATTGTGGCTGGTAGTGATTGCAGGTTCAAGCCCACTAGGGGGGCTAATAAAATAGTAAAAAAAAAAAAGTTTTAAACAATATAAAAAAATCTCACCCCCATTTCCCTAGAACACATATAAAACTAAAAAAATACTGTGAAACACATATTCATTAGGTATCCCTGTGTCCAAAAACACCCGGTCTACAAACTTACAAAAAATATGTTTCCCGTACAGTGAATGTTGTTGAGGGAAAAAAAAAATCGTTGATTGTAATGTCAATCTGTATTCCCTTAGTCCAGACAGCAGCACAATATTGGGTATCTCTGCCCCTGTGTGTTGTTTAGGACAGTGGAACCTTTAATTAGCACCAAATTTAAGGTGCCTCCTACTAGCCCTATAAGAGGGCACCTGAGACCTCCCTCCACTGTGTAAATTATAAAGTAAAAGGAAACAAGCTTCTAGGGAGGGAAGCCTTGTGCTGCTGTCTGGACTAAGGGAATACAGATTGACATTACAATCAACGATTCCCCCTACGTCCGACAGCAGCACAATATGGGGAGATAGCAAGTAATTCCCCTAGGGAGGGTTTCCTCGCCTTACAACGTCAAGGACTGTCTGACCAAAGGCAGTTGTCTGGGAACTGCGGACGTCTAAACGATAATGTTTGACAAAGGTCAACTGGGATGACCATGATGCAGCCGCACAAATCTGGTCCAAAGGTAAGGACCGGTACTCAGGCCAAGAAGTCGACACAGCCCTGGTTGAGTGGGCCGTAGAAAAAACTGGAGGGAGTAACTCCTGAATAAGGAAGGAAGACCTAATTGTCTCCTTGATCCATGTGGATAGAGTAGGCTTGGAAGCCTTGAGGCCTTTGTTTTTACCCTGCATATTAATTAGTAGGTTTTCGGCCTTCCTAAACGGTTGAGTGCGGGATAGGTAAATCCGCAGACACCTTACCACATCTAAGGTGTGGAGCTTTTCTTCCTCCTCAGAGGTTGGAGTGGGGAAAAACACTGGTAGCGAAATTAGCTGATTGCTATTATAGCATGAGGGGACCTTAGGGTTAAACCCAGGCAAAAATCTAAGGTGCACCCTATCTGCAAAAAACACAATGTACGGCTCTCTAGAAGAGAGAGCCTGGAGTTCCCCTACTCTTTTGGCAGATGTAATAGCCAACAAAAAAACGGTTTTGTATGCCAAATATTTTAGCTCCGTAGTCTCCAAGGGTTCAAATGGAGGACCGCACAGGCCTGTAAGGACTACCGCAAGGTCCCACTGGGGAACTGGAGATGATACTGAGGGCTTTAGCCTCATTGCCCCTTTAAGGAACCTTGCAACCAGAGGATCCTGAGACAGACGTCTGTTCAAATGAGCGGAGAGGGCCGCAATCTGCACTTTCAAAGTGGCAGGGGCAAGGCCCTTATCCAAACCGTCCTGAAGAAAATTTAAAATATCAGCCGTTGAAGGTTGTAAATTATTAATACCCTTCTTGGAGCACCACTCCATGAAAATCTTGGCTGTCCTCTGGTAGTTCTTATTGGTAGAGTCTGCTCTTGCAGAAGAAAGGGTCTTCAGGACGGCCTCTGACAGTCCTCTATCCTGCTGTAGGGACTGCTCAACCTCCAGGCTGTCAGGTTGAATCTCCAGAGATCCTGGCACTTCAGAGATCCTTGGGAAACCAGGTTCTGGATGGGGGGAAGCCTCCAATATATCCCTCGACTCATCTCCTTGAGTTGGGAAAACCAAGCTCTTTTTGGCCAGAATGGAATGATGGCTATCACAGAGACTTGGTCCTGTCTGATTTTCATCAATACCTTCGGTATTATTGGAATTGGAGGGAAGATGTATGCCAGCCTGGACCTCCAAGGGATGGACAGGGCATCCACTGCCAAAGGATTGTCCTCCTGGTAAAGGGAACAGAACGTCTCCACCTTGGCGTTGAGTCGGGTTGCCATGAGGTCTATTTCTGGAAGACCCCACTTCAGGGTAATCTGATGAAAGACTTCTGGATTGAGTGACCATTCTCCTGATACGGCATGACCCCGACTCAACCGATCCGCTACTATGTTCAGGGAGCCCTTGATGTGAACTGCGGATAAATGGGTTAGATTTTTCTCTGCCCATGTAAATATCAGATCTGCCTCCCTGAGGAGGGTTGGTGATCTGGTGCCTCCCTGTCTGTTCACGTACAGCACTGTGGTCATGATGTCTGACCGGATTTTGACTGCTCTTCCCTTGAGAAGAGGCGAGAAATGGAGTAAGGCACGATATACAGCTCTGAGCTCCTTCCAGTTGGACAAGGTCCTTCTTTCTGGAGCGCTCCAGACTCCCTTTATGGAGTTTTCGTCCAAATGGGCTCCCCATCCCGAGAGGGATGCATCTGTAGTCAACAGGGTCCAAGAAGGTTGGACCGTGGACCTTCCGTCTTTCAGGTGCAACCACCACTTGAGGGAAAGACGGGTCCTGGGGGAGAGTCGAATCTTCTTGCTGAGTGTAAGAAGGGAGCGATCCCAAGCCCCTAGTAACTCCTTCTGTAGGGGACGTAAGTGCCACAACGCCCATGGGACTGCCTCCACTGAGGAAGACATCAAGCCCAGGATCTTCATCAATGTTCTGATGGAGTCTATTGGCTTTTTGAAGAGGTGCCGGACTGCACCGACCAGTTTCTCCTTCCTTGCTGGTGTCAAGGAGACCTGCAGGCGGACTGAATCCAGGAAGTAGCCGAGGAACTTCCTTCGGGTTGAAGGGATCGTTACCGACTTCTCCCAGTTTATAAGCCATCCCAGACTCTGAAACAGGGACACGGCTGTCTGTAGATGCTGGAGCAGAACAGACTCTGACTGGGCTTTTATCAACCAGTCATCTAGATAAGGCACCACGAATATCCCCTGAAGTCTGAGGGCGGCCGCTATAGGAGCCACTACCTTTGTAAAGGTGTGGGGAGCAGAGGAGATCCCGAAGGGTAGTGCTGTGAACTGAAAATGCTTCGTGTGGCCGGAAACTACTACGGCAATCCTTAGAAACCTTCTGTGTGGAGGATAAATAGGAATATGCAAATAGGCGTCTTTTAGATCCAAAGTCACGAAAACATCGCCTTGGAGGAGAAAAGTGGTGACAGACTTTATGGTTTCCATACGGAAGTGCTTCTTTTTGATGAAGCGGTTGAGGTACCTTAAGTCTATGACCATTCTCCACTTGTCTGCCGGTTTTGGTACCAGGAAGATGGGAGAATAGACACCGGATCCTTCTTCTAGAGAAGGGACTTCCTCCAGGGCTCCCTTGTGAATGTACTCTCGGATGGAGCATTCCAATGTAGTCTGCTGCATTATAGGCAGGCTGCGAGTTAACACAAACCGATCCTGAGGAGGATGGAGGAACTCGATTGCATATCCTTTTTGGATTACCTGCAGGACCCATGGGTCTTGAATTTTTTCCTGCCAGCAGTTGAAAAAATGGGGGAGACGACCCCCGACAGGAATCTCGGCCACAGGAAGACTGCTCCTGATGTCAAAAGCTAGGCTTCTCCTTTTTATCATCAGACTTCGGGAATCTCCGGACGGCGCCTCTAGAGGAATATCTAGAGCCTCTTTGGGACTGCCGTCCACGACGAGGCGGATAGCCTCTATCACGGACAGAATTAGATCTACCTCTAAAGGCCTGGGGTAAAGTTTTACCTTTCCTATCAGCCAAGCCCTCCAGGATCTCGTCTAGGGCACTGCCAAAGACTCTACCTGGCTCAAAGGGTAATGCGCACAAATTATATTTTGAGGGGAAATCAGCTCTCCAGGGTTTTAACCATAGAGGTCTTCTTGCTGCAGTGGTAAGTGCCAGAGATTTGGCCGCCAGCCTTAATTGATGGTGGGAGGCCTCCGCTAAATATTCAGCTGCCAGGGAAACCGAGCCTAGAAACCTTAGCAGCTCATCTCTGGAGACTCCAGAATCGATGTCCCTCTCGAGATGAACCAGGTCAGTGCGTAATTTGGCTGACACTTCACAAGATGCAACCGCCACAGCGGTCTGGGCCGAGGCAGCTGAATACGCCTTCTTGAGGGTATTGTCGATGCGCCTGTCCATGGCGTCGTGCAAATTTGATCCATCATCTGATGGTACCATAGTGCGGCGGGACAGTTTGGCCACTGCCATATCCACCTTGGGAGGAGGACCCCATTGATCCTATTGAGCAACTGGGAATAAAGCCTTGAACCTCCTAGAAACCACAAGAGGTTTTTCAGGACATTTCCACTCTGAAGACATTAATCTTTGTAATGTCTCGTCCACTTGGAAGACCCTAGGCCCTCTATAGGTGGACGTGGAGGCTTCCCCATCAACATCACGATCCTTAGACCGGATGGACTTCAGCAGCCGGCTTAATTTTTCGAGTGGGAAGCACGGCCTGCTGGAATCTTCAGTGGAATCGTCAGATGAGAGTGTCTCGTCCACTATCTGATAATCTTCGTCAGCGATGCGTAGGGAGGACTGTGTCTCAACCCGCGGTTTCTTGGCAATCTGGGCGATGGAAGAACGGATCTCCTTAAGAGACTCCTCCATATAGTCCTTTACCCAGGTGACAACCTCTCTTATAGAAGGTTCTTCTGACGGAGGTCCGCGGCATTGGCGACAGCGGGTAAAATCATAGCCGTCAGGTAAAGGGGTATTGCAATCCAAACACATTAGGTGTTTACGTTTAGAGGACTTTTTCCTCCTAAGCCCATCGCCATTACCTGATGCAGAAGATGACATCTGAAACATCAAAAGCCACATGACAATGTGGAATAGAAGATTGCCAAGCATCGCTTACAAGAAGAAAAAAACCAAGGGGTACCTTACTTTTTTAAATCGGTCACTTGAAAAAAAGATCCCGTCAGGAAAAACCCAGACACCGCAAACCGCAGCAGAGGAGCTAGTAACCACGAGCTCACCCAGTAAAGGACTGAAGCCCTTTTAAATGTAATACAGCAGCGAGGGGAGGAGCCAAAGAAAGAAAATATTCATACAGCGCCAAACAAGGTCAAATGCCATAATGGAACATAGAGGAGCATAAGCCTAAGCCAGAGGCTCCACATACAAGCAGCAAAAAACAAATCTATATTTTGCCATTAAAATTCCAATTTTCAAACTTACCGCACTTTTCCGAGAAAACCGGAAGTAGGCCGCGGTGGTGCGCAAAGGCTTCCTTCCCCGGGGAACACGGGACCGAAAAAAGGTTCCGGCCGAAGAGGTTCCCCGCTTACTTCCGGGATCGCGCTGCCTGCAGAGCGATGAGCCGGGTAACGCTGCGCTGCGGGGCAGAAAAAAGGCCCGAAGGACCGGAGGATCTTAGGAACGTAGGAAAGGACCGAGGTACCCCCAAAAGGTAAGCCAGGAGCTTTTTTAGGAAAAAAAAAAAAACCCCTAGCAACGGGAGGTCACCAGAGACCTCCGTCCACCTGTCCCACACAGGACAGAAAAAAACACAGTGGAGGGAGGTCTCAGGTGCCCTCTTATAGGGCTAGTAGGAGGCACCTTAAATTTGGTGCTAATTAAAGGTTCCACTGTCCTAAACAACACACAGGGGCAGAGATACCCCATATTGTGCTGCTGTCGGACGTAAGGGGAATCAAAAGTTCCGAACCGCTGTTTCTTCACTGTTTCACCTCTGATAAAAGTTTGAATAAAAAGTGATCAAAGTAATAGGCATTCCACAAAATGGCATAAATAAAAATTGCATCTGGCCCCATAAAAAAAGACGCCACATACACGTAAATATAAAAGTTATGGGTGTCTGACTACAGCAACTTTAAGAAAACAATTTTTTTTGCAAAGTTTAGGATTTCTGTTAAGGGGTTAAAATGTAGATAAAATTATATAAATTTGGTATCCCCTGAAACATAGAATACAGGGGACATGTCATTTTGGCAACACATTGAACATTGTAAAAAAGAATCCTGTAAGAAAGTTGCACAAATGCACTTTTTCTCCAATTCTACCCCATTCTGATTTTTTCCAGCTTCCCAGTACATTGTACAGCATAATAAATGGTACCATTATGAAGAACAATTTGTCCTGCAAACATTAAGCCCTCATATGGCTCTGAGAATGGAAAATTAAAAAGGTTATGGGGTTTGGAAGAAGGGGAGTCAAAAATGAAAATCGAAAAATGCCACTGGGAGGAGGGGTTAAGGGTTAAATTTATATCGCGTTTGGTTGAAACCAGTTCGCTTATCTCTATCTGTGACTAATGGAGCCCCCATTGCAGATGTGAACACAGCCGTCTTATATAATAGAATATCATGTTATTTTATTAAGCTACAATGTATTATGCATGTATTTTATACTCTGTTACATTGTATATTACAGAGTATGTATACAGCATGTACATTTATATGTGTTAAATAGTCATTTTAGCTCCAGCCTTACACACTGTATCTTTTTACCATTTATAAGCTCTGCCCCCAGGGTGGGTTTCTTGACTGACTCCACTTGTCAGAAAATCATTGTGTATCTTACTCATTTTTGTAGCACAGGCTTTGTTTGTACCATTATTGCAGCAGAAAAGGTCAAGATGCTCATGATAGTGAATGTGATATTTATTTTCATGGTGGATACTGCAAAGAGAAGCAGCCTCCAGCAATTCCACTTGTTCACTCGGGGATGTTTCCTGCAAGGTTTTGCAAATAATTTTTATGAGCTCTGCATCTGTACCTGGTATTTGTGATATTAGAAATGAGATCTTACAACATTGACCTTTACAAGACTGCGCGGCATGCCTTAAGTCCTGTTAATAAATTGCACATTTATCTACTGGGAGGTCGGTGACTGTACACAGGGTTGATATAGTCATCGGTCCCATTGCTGCAAATTGATGATTACCTTAGTGTAGACTCGTCCATATGATTAGTATTTTAGGTTTTGAAATAAATTTCTGCTACAGTATATAATCATTATTATTATCATTAGCACCCTTTTTTTTAACCATTTGTTGACCGCCTATTGACTATATGCGAACAGGCGCTCATCATTTAAAGGGGTTATCCAAATATGAAAGGACGGGATAATTGTACAATTGCTGGGGCCCAATCTCTGGGTCCCCCACTGATTAGGAACATGGGGGACTGAAAGTCTCCTTAATGCCTCATTGTGAATGGAGCGCCATTGTGCTTGCATGACCATTGCTCCAGTCACTTCTATGGGGCTGTGGGTGATGCTGGAGATTACAGTCCCATAGAAGTGAATTGAGTGCCAGTCACATAAGCACACTGGCGCTCCATTCACAAGGACTTTTGATCCCCCATCCTCAGACACTTAGGCCCTGTCCTTTTGATAGGAGATAAGTGTTCATAATGGGACAACCCCTTTAACATACTGGTACATTCTTGCAAGGTTAACAGTTGTACAAGATCATGCAGCTGCAGGAATGGGGAGATGGCCGTCAGTGACAACTGGACTCAACAGGGTTCTAGAGGACACAGGTCAGCTCTGCAATGTATAACAAATGTAGTGTTAAAATGCCCAAACCCCTCCCCAAGGTCTACTATGATCTTTTGAGGGTCAGAATGTGCAAAGAATTACAAAATAAAAAACATTAAGACATAACATGAAAAAAAAAAAAAAAGAAGATGCCGTCAACACACCTACATCACAAGTTCTAGTCCTTTGGCCAGGGACATAAAGTTATTTGCCATCTATATAAACATTTAAGTGATGAAGAAAAAAAAATAAAAAAATAGAATTAAATAATGTGATACATTTTCCTTCCTTCCATTTATCTAGATATTAAAAATAAAGCAAAAAAAAATTACATAAACCCCTATGTAACACCAAAAAAAGATGCAAAAATTATTTTAAGAATCGAAATGAAAAAAAAAAAATGATACAGCCCTCAAAGCTGCATATACCAAAACTCTAAAACGTGTCTGGTCATTAACCAGGAAAAATGGCCAGGCATGAAGTAGTTAAAAAGCAGTTCCAATCATTTTTGATATTTGCTCAGGGATTTTGCACATTGTATTGAATTTGTTGGGTGTCTGTTGTCCTATTGTTGGGTGTCACTATCCAATTTGGGTAACCCTTTTCATCCTGTGGGCTCTGCTGTTGTTACGAGTTGCATGATCAGCTGTGTTGACAGTACTCTACACTGAGTTAATCCCTTCCCATTGAGACAATGACAATGATAGCTTTTTGGACCCTAAGGCTAGATTCACATATGTGTTGGAATCTCTGTTGGAGAATCTGCTGTAGATTCCACCTAAAATCTTCGGAAAGAAAAGTCCTGCAAGGAGGACTTTTTTTTTCGCCACCAGTTTCAGTATAGAACTGTCGGAAACCAGGCGGAAACCCAGCAGATCCCATTATAGTCTATGGGGTCCATGGATGTACATGGATAACCTTTTTTTAAGCAAACAGGTTCTCCATCTTTTGGGTCCCCATGCGGCAGAGAACCGAAAGCTAGTGTGAACCTAGAGTCATCCTCCGCCATGTTTATTACATGAACTGACAATGTTTCAAAAATGGCTCTTTGCAGTTGTGTCCATCCTTAAAGAGGTTTTCTGAGAGTTAAATACTGATGACCTATCCTTAGGTAATCAACCTCTGAGTGATAGAGGTGTGACACCAGGAACCCCACATATCAGTTGCATCAAGTGGCAGGGTCACTTGGGTAAGCACCACTTCTGTTTTACAGCTCAGTCATATTCAAGGGCTGAGTTGCAATACCAATGGAGAAAAACAGAAGTGTATATGACCCCAATCTCTACAGTGACCCACTTACTGTACTAGTTTAGTCCGTGCAGATTCAGACGGCACACAGACATAAAACATGGACTTGTGATTAACCCTTTAAGGATGCAGCCTAAGTTTGGATGCTAAAGGGGTTGTTCAGGTATTGGAGCAACCTTTGAGGTGTAAAATAAAATATAAAGCATACTCACCTGTCACCGACACACTGTCTTTCACTGGTGTCCGTGTGGTCTCACACCAGTGCCTTGATGGCGGAAGTCCTTAGCTTCGCATGAGCTCTGAGACCAATCAGCAGTCCCGCGGTCACTGGAGAGGGACTAGTGATATCACGCACATTTGTCACCGGTTCCTTGTTAACAACAGCTTATAATGCTGATTGCTCTCAGTGGTCAGGTGAGGGTAAGGACCTCAGGCATCCAGACACCAGCGCAAGACCAAATGGACCCCGGGAGCAGATAACAGCGCACTATAGTAAATATGCTTTATTTTTTTTATACATCTTTCTAGCCTCCAAAATGGTTGCTCCAATTCCTGGATAAACCCTTTAAGGATCTGCAACTTTTTCATATTTTCCAACCTTTTCTGAAAATTCTTAATTTTTTTTTTCTCTGTTAACTATATGAGGGCTTACTCTTAGCGCAACAAGGTATATTTTTAGTTGGCACCATTTGGGGTACATATAATGTTTTGATTATCTTTTCTTCACATTTTTTTGGGGAGTCCCCTTTTCTAAAAGTGGGAATCCCAGCTGTCGGTCACCCACTTATCACCTGTCTAGTGGATAGCAGTCTCCCTTTAAAGAATATCTATGGACATGATAGAGACGTCTGCTTTCGAAAACAGATTACAAGTCTAGACTTTTTGTATGATATTAAGTATTTCATTTCACATATAATCAGATTTCCTGGCAATGACTGAAATAGCACAATGTATACCCCATGATTGGCGAAGCTTCTTCTAATGTCCTTGGTTATACCCTGTACTTTCACAATAATTTCCTCCAGTAGGTAGTGAGTGAAACAATTTCATTGTGTTGTGAATACTGAGAAACAAAACGTAACCAGAGCCTCCATTAGTCATGAACCAGCCCACTACAGCAATTCATCTGCAGAGGGAGAAAGAAGAAAGAATTGTACATTAAACAAAGAGGCACGGACATCCATAGAAGGAGTAGTAGACTTAATTTATCAAGAGATAAATGTCCGGTTTATATTTAATGTGGCAGGAAATAAGAGATCATCTAAGTAGTCATATACATATATATACAGTATATACAGTATATATATATATATATATATATATATATATTTATATATATGGATATATAATTTTTGCTTGTTTATTTTTGGATAGAGCGTTCTGTTCTAAAAACTTCTGATTGACGTCATCCGGCATCTTCTATTAATTAAGCAGGTGTGCAAAATATGTTGCAAAGCAAGAATGCCTTCAGAAATAGAAGGGTTAAGAGGTTTTATGTCAAATAACAAAATTAAGTAAATGAAGAAAAGAGAAATGTAAATCCCATCAATATTTGGTGTGACCTTTGCTCTTTGGAGGAGGAGTCCTGGAAGTGATGATCCGGCCCCCAGAGATATAGTCCTGATCTCAATATCCAATCTGTCTGGGATGACATGAAGAGACAGAAGGATTGGAGCAAGCAATATCCACAGAAGATCTGTGCTTAGTTCTCCAAGATGGCGGCGGGAACAGCCTCCCTGCCCAGTTCTGCCAAAAACTGTCTGCAAGTACCGAGAAGAACTGATGGAAGGAAAAGAGCAAAGGTCACACCAAATATTGATGGGGTTTAGATTTCACTTTTCTTCATTCATTTAATTTTATTCATTGATACATTTTCTGAATGATTCCTGAAATCAACACCAGCAAGGAGCTTGCAAACATTTCAGAGGATATGCCTGGTTTATGGTGAAGGGTACACACCTCGTCATAATACAGGTGCATTCTCCGTCAGAGTTTAGATTATCAAGACCGCTCCACAAGGCGCCTCATCTAGGATGTGATTCTCTATCTGTCTGTACCCCCACCAATCCTTACAATAAAGGGAAAGCTGCACAAGTTCAAAGGGTTTTCCAACCTAAAGCATATATCACCTGCAGATGTAGCAAATCTTAACTTGACTTTCTGTTAACTTGCAGAAAACAAAATTAAAAAGCAATTGAAAGGTTTAACACCCTGTGCCACAGTATTGTTAAATACAGGAGCATCTCAATAAATTAGAATATCTTTGAAACGTTTATTTCTTTCAGTAATGAAATTATAAAAGTGACCTCCTATATTTTCTAGATTCTTTACACACAGAGTCTTCTATTTCAAGTGTTTTATTTCTGTAAATGTTGATTATGGATTACAGGTAATGAAAACCCAAATCTAAGAAAATTAGAATATTGTAAATTCAGTGTCACCTGCCAAGGTTTCCTAAGCCTTTAAATGGTCCCTCAGTCTGGTTCAGTAGGACACACAATCATGGAAGACGCTGATTATGGATTGTATTACTGAATTACTGAAAGGAATGAATGTTTCAAAGATATTCTAATTTATTGAGATACACCTGTAATTAAATGTCAAGTTAAAATTTGCTACATCTGTACCCATTGGATAGGGGGTCTAACCACTGAAACATCACTTCAGCCAAACTCCTGCTGAAATCCTGCATCTGACCCCGGCTTGTCTCTGATGTACAAACCTGAGCAACCTGCAATAACCTTCTGCCTATTTAACAACTCTGCCTGTACACTTCCAGTCCTGACTTTCACCTGTGCCTGACCACTTTCTTGCCTGACATCTGAAGCTTCATAGTGGTGCCTTGTGAACCGAGAGCAAGGCAGGTGGTTTGGACTCCGCAACCAGAAATGAAAGCACACGCGGTAGTTCAAGAAAAAAAATATATATTTACTATAAGTTAATAAAGGATAGTTAAAGGTAAAATGACAGGGCTAAAGACAAGCAAAATATACAATATAGCATGAACAATTTCAAGGCAAATTCTGCAATGGTTTCTACTTTTACTCTGTCCACTTCTGCAGTATGGACACTGAATGAACAATATACTCAAAACTATCCCTAACTGACCCTGACTTCACATTTGGGTGCACCCCCTTTTCCCCAGTGGTCCAGGTGGACCGCTTACAGTCCGTAGAAGCGCGCGGTGGGGCCCAAAGTCGGTCCTTTCTTTTATAGTGAAGCGTCCTCTCCTCACGGTTATCAGGATCTTGGGAGAAATGAAGTCCTCTTTAACAGACAGGGAAACCAACTGAATGCAATGTAATCCAACAGCAGATTCCACTCAGCACACTGACAGTCCTGCCGAATCCATACACTGAGCTGGGATGTAAGCCGGGATTTAGCAGGTGCTGTCCAGTACATCAACAGCACTGCGAGTCTCTATCTGTGGTATCCATATACACAGTCACAATGTCAGTCTCACTGATCAGCCACTGAGCACAGTTCCTTTCACGTGGACTCACTAGTCCTGTTGTCTCTTTACACTCTGTTTGTCTCTGGACCAAGATACAGCTTAGCTGTACAGAAAAATCTCCACACCAGTTCAATACAACACTTGCCAAGATGGCTGCTGCTCTCTGTCTCGTCACTTCCTGCTTCTCTGCTCACACTCTGTCTGCAGAACAGGCAGGCTGACATAAAAGGGGGGGGGTCTCACTCCAGCATCATGTCACAATTACAATGGCTGCTGTCTTAAAGGAACAGAATCACAGAAATACATTCAACATTAACAGTTTATACAGACAAATGAAGCTTAAGACAACATTGGCTGTCTCTTACATATTCCCCCCCACTTTAAGAGTGGCAGTCCCTGCCTATGACTGTATATCCAGAGGGTTGTACTTTTATGCACAGGGTGGTAGTATACCGATGTATGGCAGGCCAAACAAACTCATCCTGCGCATACCGAACAGGGGGAATACCAGCATTTGGCCTAGTGGTCCGTCTGAGGACCGGTGGTATATTATGGGGTGCTGCAGCTATGGGCTGAGAAGGACCAGCGGATTCCGCACCAGAGGGGGCACAGGCCGGAGATACAGTAGTCACAGGTGGAACATCCCCAGGAGCAGGGATCGGCCAACAATCATCCTCCTCGTCGGAGGCCCATTCCGCACCTCCATTCTCTGACTGTGGGAGCTCATTCACATTGGCAGGCCCATCGTGATTTGTCTCTTCAGAATGACACAGGAGCAACATATTTCGGTGAAGTACTCGAACACAATCAGTTCCTTCTTTCTGGACCTGGTACACTGGCCCATTCGCATACTTGCGGCCAACAACACGATACGGCAAAGCCTCCCATCTGCTTTCCAATTTCCCTTGGGGTTTCTTGACACGAACTAGCACCAGGTCGCCTGGTTGCAATGGTGCTTCTTGCACTGGGGTCTTATCAGGATGGGGATGTTCTTGCAGGCGCTGCCGCACCAATCGATGGATCGTCTCAAGTCTCTGCCGATGCGCCCGCACCCAAGAGGTTGGATCCCTCGGAGGGAACCCATCCACATCATTCAACTGTAATTCTCCTATACTTCGCCCAGACCGCCCAAAGAGAAGTGTATAAGGAGAGTACCCCGTTGTAGAATGGACCTGATTGTTATAGGCCCACACCATTTCAGACAAGAACTGAGGCCACTGTAACTTCTTGTCTTCCTCCAGAGTCCGCAGCATCTGTAGCAGAGTTCTGTTGAATCTTTCACAGGCCCCATTTCCCTGAGGGTGGTATGGAGTCGTGTGCGACTTCTTTATCCCGTAGATACGTTGAACTTCTTTCATTACGTGTCCCTCAAAGCAGGCGCCCTGGTCGGAGTGGATGCGTTGGGGGCACCCATATACTCGAATGAAATCTTGGCACAGAGCACGAGCTGCTGACTCAGCTGTCTGGTCCTTGGTGGCGGTTACCACCGCAAATTTGGTGAAGTGATCCACCATTACGAGGCAATACTGGTGTCCGCTATTGGATGGGCCCACCATTAGATAGTCTATCATGACGATTTCTAAAGGTTCCTGGGTCACGATGGTTTGCAGGGGAGCTCTCTGTTCTATTGCCTTATGGATCTCACAAGTTCGACAGCTGCGGCATACTTCTTCGACCATTTGACGAAGACCAGGGCAGTAAATCAGTCGCTGTAACCAACGAAAGATCTTCTCATGACCAAAATGTCCATTCTTATTATGAGCCTCAACTGCCAAGGAGCGAGCCAGTTCACTAGGCACCACAATTTGGTATCGAATGTCGATCTCAGAAGGTAAATAGACCTTTCGGCATAGCACTCCATTTTTCATCTCCAACTTTTCCCACTGACTCAAAACAGATAATATCTCACGTGTCAGTCGTTCTCTTTCCTCTCTACAGGGCTTCTGGCCTTTCTCAACACACTTGATCATCTGCGCCAGCCCCTCATGGGTCTGTTGTATCTGTGCCCATTCCTGTCGTGAGGGACCAAAGAAAGGAGCCATTTCAGTCCCCTCCATCTCAAACTGATTAGTGGCGGTCAAGGCCTGTGAAAATCTGCTGAAATCGGGCACCTCCACATGCTCCAACTCATGATCCACATCTTCTGTGGGGGTCTGGGCAGTTACCCTAGAAAGTCCATCAGCATTCTGGTTCTCTGTCTTGGACCGATACTTAATGCGGTAATTGAATGTAGACATTCGGGCTATCCACCTCTGCTCTAACGCCCCGAGCTTGGCATTTTCCAGGTGAGCTAGTGGGTTGTTGTCAGTCAGTACTAAAACTTCAGCACCGGTCAAATATTCAGAGAATTTCTCGGTCATGGCCCATACCAGTGCCAACAGCTCCAATTTAAATGAACTATAATTCTCGGGGTTTCTTTCAGAATCTCTCAAAGACCGGCTGCCGTACGCTATGACCCTCTCCTGGCCATCCTGAAGCTGGGAAAGCACTGCTCCAAGACCATACAGGCTTGCATCTGTATATAGCTGGAACGGCAAGTGGTAATCAGCATATGCCAAGATTGGGGCTGTTGTCAGTGCATCCTTCAATGCCTGGAAGGCTTGTTCCTGTTCAGGTCCCCACTTCACGGACCGGTTCTTTGGACCACCGGATGTGCCTCGTAGGAGAGCATTAAGTGGTGCTGCTACCTTGGCGAAATCCTTAATAAACCGTCGATAGTAACCGGCTACTCCAAGGAACGCCCTCACTTCTCGCAGGGTAGTCGGTATCGGCCAATCTTGAACAGCCGCTATCTTGTCTCTTGATGGTCTCACCCCTTCTCCTGATACGCGGTGACCCAAGTAATCAATTTCAGATTGGAACAACCGACATTTACTGGGTTTCAATTTGAGCCCATGTTCCCGCAATCTTCGAAATACTTGCCCCAACTGGTGGAGATGGTCTTCAAAGGTCGCAGAATACACTATAATGTCATCCAAGTAGATGAGAGTGAACTCAAAGTTGAAGTCACCGAGACATTTCTCCATCAACCGCTGAAACGTTCCGGGTGCATTTGTCAACCCGAAGGGCATCCGGTTAAATTCGTATAGTCCCATGGGCAAGATGAATGCCGTCTTCTCCTTGTCTTTTGTGGCCATCGGCACCTGCCAATACCCACTAGCCAGATCTAGTGAGGAGAAGTACCGGGCTCTCCCTAGCGCTGAGAGGGACTCCTCAATCCGTGGCAAGGGGTAGGAATCTCGTACAGTGCAAGCGTTTAACTTCCGATAGTCTACGCAAAATCGGATGGACCCATCTTTTTTTCTTACTAACACCACAGGAGCCGCCCAGGGACTCTGGCTTTCTTGGATGATCCCACCCTGTAGCATCTTAGCTAACAGTTCTTTCACTTCCTGATACAACTGTGGAGGAATTTGTCGGTAGCGCTCTCTAATTGGAGGGGTGTCTCCTGTGGGAATCTCATGGTAGATCCCTGTGGTACATCCAAAATCTTCAGCATACCGTGCAAAGGTGGCTTGGTTCTCCCACAACAGCTCATCTACCTTCTGCACCCATTCCAGAGAACATGAACTTACATCCATCTTCATCTGTTCTCGAATTGCACAGCCATTCCATTCAGAGGTGGGTTCCTCATCTTCTCCCATGGACACAGTTACGGTCCACTCATCCCTTTCAGTCGGCTTCAGCTGCATTGGAGTTACTTTCCTTACTTCCTCCGGAGTCACATAGATGTTAGCCAGCAGCCTCCCTGGGGTCAGATCCACACTCTGGTCCTGAGTGTTTACACATCGAAGTGGTACTCTTCCATTGCGAACTATTGCCAAGGAACGGGCCACTAGCGGATCAACACCTCCTTCGGCTGCCTGCAGTGGTTCTACCAACACAGCTATGCCCTCTAGTTTCCGACAGGTGCCTACGGGCATGGACACTATTGTCTCCCGACTGGGTGGCAGTGTAACTTTTGTATGCAAAGGAACTGAAATTCGAGCCAGAGGACGCTGTGCATCTGAACTTTTCTGTAAGCCACATGTCCGGATCAGCCGCTGGAAAGCTGTTTGAGTAGGCCGATGGGTGGTGGTTTCTTTCCAATAACCGTGACCTTTCTTTTCAAAGAGGATCTGATCTAATTCTTTTAACACATTCATCCCCAAAATGACAGGGACCTTTACTTCATGTGACTCCTGTACCACCACAATGCCTTTCCTACCTAGATCTTGGCCACATACCCGGACATTCATCCAGGCCACTCCCACGACCGGAACTGGTAACTGGTTAGCTGCGACCACTCGTACGAATGTATGGGGATCATATTTCACATGTTGCCGGAAGTACCGTTCATAACAGTCTCTACTCAAGGTCGTTACTTGGGAACCCGTGTCAATCATCCCGGTAACCGGAATACCCTCCATTTCCACCTGTATGACAGGACTTGCAGCGATCAGGTCATCATCAGGGCATTCTCCCCACATAGTCTCCTTGTCAGTCTCCCCTACTACACGCCCTTCAGCAGCAGGGGACTTCAGTTTAACGGCGGTCTCTCATAAGTTTGTCGCTGCTCTGGACATCTAGCAGCAACGTGGCCCATCCGTCCACACTCCCAGCAGCGTATCCCCCGTCGTTCTGGCCATCTGTTTGGGCCCCTTCGGTAAGCCCCTTCGATTTCTCCTGAGCACTGCACTAAATGATTTGGACCCCTTCGGTAGGTCCTATCCTCACCCCTCCAGCGGGGTGGTGGGTGATTCTGACTTGCTGGGTGTGGATGGCTCACCCTTTCATCTCCAGTCTTCTGGAAGTCTGCAATTTTCATAGACTGCTCATCACAACGAGTGTGCAAGTGTTCCATTTGTTCTTGCAGTTTCTGCATTACTGTGAGAATTTCTTTAACCGTCCCTTTTTCTACTGTCTCTGAGCCAGAACTAGCCCCCTGTGACAAAGTAACTCCAACTGCGGTCTGCGGCCTCGGGACCATACTATTGGCACGGGAGATGGCCTCTACCTGTACATCATGGAATTTAGCATCAGTCTCTCGTCGTATAAAATCCTGCATAGTCACAGTTAAACTGCCGTCACGTATCCCCAGGACAAACTGGTCACGGAGAGTCCGATCAGGGTTACAGAAGGCTGGCGAGCCCCCTCTTTCCTTCCTTTGAATATCTCGGAGCAGTTCTTGTAGGGCATTTGCATATTGGGGAAGGCTTTCATTCTCCTGTTGTACCCTCTGGAAGAACCGAGCCTGCAGAGACCCCAGCAATGCAGTTTCTCCATAGATGGTTTCTAGAATCTGGACTACTTGCTCAAATGTCTGCCTTTGTTCAAATGGCCTCAGTATCACCGTGGTTTTAGCATCCCCTTGTAATGTCAATATCGCTAGCTCTACTAGTACTTCTGGTGCGGTCTGGTACATTCGCTGTATCATTCGTATCTGTTCCACCCACATACTCACTGACATATTATTGCCATCAAATTTAGCTAACTGACTCATTATAGCCCCTGCTGGCATTCTTCCTCCAGCACCATTCTCCCGAACGGGTGCGTCACCGTCCATTCTGGTAAGCGGATCCTGCCGACTACGCCAATTTGTGAACCGAGAGCAAGGCAGGTGGTTTGGACTCCGCAACCAGAAATGAACGCACACGCGGTAGTTCAAGAAAAAAATATATATTTACTATAAGTTAATAAAGGCTAGTTAAAGGTAAAATGACAGGGCTAAAGACAAGCAAAATATACAATATAGCATGAACAATTTCAAGGCAAATTCTGCAATGGTTTCTACTTTTACTCTGTCCACTTCTGCAGTATGGACACTGAATGAACAATATACTCAAAACTATCCCTAACTGACCCTGACTTCACATTTGGGTGCACCCCCTTTTCCCCAGTGGTCCAGGTGGACCGCTTACAGTCCGTAGAAGCGCGCGGTGGGGCCCAAAGTCGGTCCTTTCTTTTATAGTGAAGCGTCCTCTCCTCACGGTTATCAGGATCTTGGGAGAAATGAAGTCCTCTTTAACAGACAGGGAAACCAACTGAATGCAATGTAATCCAACAGCAGATTCCACTCAGCACACTGACAGTCCTGCCGAATCCATACACTGAGCTGGGATGTAAGCCGGGATTTAGCAGGTGCCGTCCAGTACATCAACAGCACTGCGAGTCTCTATCTGTGGTATCCATATACACAGTCACAATGTCAGTCTCACTGATCAGCCACTGAGCACAGTTCCTTTCACGTGGACTCACTAGTCCTGTTGTCTCTTTACACTCTGTTTGTCTCTGGACCAAGATACAGCTTAGCTGTACAGAAAAATCTCCACACCAGTTCAATACAACACTTGCCAAGATGGCTGCTGCTCTCTGTCTCGTCACTTCCTGCTTCTCTGCTCACACTCTGTCTGCAGAACAGGCAAGCTGACATAAAAGGGGGGGGGGGGTCTCACTCCAGCATCATGTCACAATTACAATGGCTGCTGTCTTAAAGGAACAGAATCACAGAAATACATTCAACATTAACAGTTTATACAGACAAATGAAGCTTAAGACAACATTGGCTGTCTCTTACAGCCTCTTAACCTTTCGCTAGCCATCTCTATACCAGGACCATTCCAGAACATAATGTCCTTCTAGCCTTTCTGCAGCAAAGTGTAGATCCCTGCATAGGGTTTAAAAACCAGAGAGGCAACTTAGACAACACCTTAGTAAGTGCCCAAAATTACATTGGTTAGGTGGCACAGTGTGTCCAAAACTTGCAGATTGTAACACACTGACTAAACCAGCTTATCAAAGCCCTGTCAATCTAGCATTTATTGCCACTCTCCTTTAGCAATATGCCATTATGTTAAATTCTGGGAATATCCCTTTAGTGTATGTTGCTGAATACTGCTCGATACACGCTGTGATGTGGCAGGTAGCATTCAGCATAAACATATATATATATATATATATATATATATATATATATACACTATTCTCCCATCTGCCAGTTTCTTTTACAAGAGAATGCTTCATTACAGATGATTCACATTGTATTTAATGAATCTGTAGGTTGCGCTCTATATCTGTCAGGAGGTCATTAAAATGCAAATAACTTCTCCCTGCCAACAGCCATTAAATGTTCTTTACCGTTCTTATTAATTTTCTTAAAGAAGAAATATGACATTTGCATTGTGTGTGTAAGGTTTATTATATCTCTTTAATGTTTTTAATAAATATATATAATCATTTTACTGCATGACACCTGCCTACCCGGGTCCTGGGGAAGTGAACACTGTACATGGCTTTACATGCAGAGATTTTAACAAGGATTTGATCTGCAATCTGATTCTTTGGTTAGGAGCAAACAGTGAATATTGAATATTTAGCTATAAGGGGTGCACAGGCAACAGCTAAACACGGGCTCTTGTGCCTGAGGGGGGCCAAAGGCTCCTCTGCCACATAAGAAGCCTCCAGTATTATTAATGACAAATGGTAGGTGGGGGACTTGTTAAGGATTTTGCCTCAGTTCCCAGGAGCTTCAAGTTACGCTTCTGAGATGACATGTTATACAAATGATAGAGAAGAAGAAATTATTAATAGTAATGAATAGAATAAAAACAATTCTACATATCAAATCAGTGGAAATCTAACAAATTTCCTGTAATGGCACCATATCTACTGAAAATAAGAAACTGATGCCGAAAATACAGACCCAAGATTTTATTAGGAGGCTAGAAATTAAAGGAGTTGGTTGAGAGCTTTTTTTTTTTATCTATGGCCTGTCGGCCTCCAAGGACCAGCTGTATAGGGGATGACACTCATACTATGCACTGCACGGAGCTGGTACTGCAGCTTAGTTCTCATTGACTAAAAATTGTGAAACATTTTTCTGAAATCGTTTCCCAATTTTTAGCTGCAGTTTTTCACAGATTGGTGAACCGCCATCTTTGCTTCTGAAAGACTCTGTCTCTCTAACATGCTCTTTTTATACACAGTTATGGACCCTTTAGTTGTTTTCATTAGTACCACTTACTTTTCCTGCCTTTTCAACTTTTTGGAGATGTGTTGTTGCTATCAATTTCCCATATATATACAGTGCCTTGCGAAAGTATTCGGCCCCCCTTGAACTTTTCAACCTTTTGCCACATTTCAGGCTTCAAATATAAGGATATAAAATTTTACTTTTTTAATGAAGAATCAACAACAACTGGGACACAATTGTGAAGTGGAACGAAATTTATTGGATATTTTAAACTTTTGTAAAAAATAAAAAACTGAAAAGTGGGGTGTGCCAAATTATTCGGCCCCCTTAAGTTAATACTTTGTAGCGCTATCTTTTTGCTGCAATTACAGCTGCAAGTCGCTTGGGGTATGTCTCTATCAGTTTTGCACATCGAGAGACTGAAATTCTTGCCCATTCTTCCTTGGAAAAGAGCTGGAGCTCACTGAGGTTGGATGGAGAGCGTTTGTGAACAGCAGTTTTCAGCTCTTTCCACAGATTCTCATTGGATTCAGGTCTGGACTTTGACTTGGCCATTCTAACACCTGGATACGTTTATTTGTGAACCATTCCATTGTAGATTCTGCTTTATGTTTGGGATCATTGTCTTGTTGGAAAATAAATCTCCATCCCAGTCTCAGGTCTTTTGCAGACTCCAACAGGTTTTCTTCCAGAATGGTCCTGTATTTGGCTCCATCCATCTTCCCATCAATTTTAACCATCTTCCCTGTCCCTGCTGAAGAAAAGCAGGCCCAAACCATGATGCGGCCACCACCATGTGTGACAGTGGGGATGGTGTGTTCAGGGTGATGAGCTGTGTTGCTTTTACCCCAAACATATCGTTTTGCATTGTGGCCAAAAAGTTCGATTTTGGTTTCATCTGACCAGAGCACATGTTTGGTGTGTCTCCCAGGTGGCTTGTGGTAAACTTTAAACAAGACTTTTTATGGATATCTTTGAGAAATGGCTTTCTTCTTGCCACTCTTCCATAAAGGCCAGATTTGTGCAGTTTACGACTGATTGTTGTCCTATGGACAAACTCTCCCACCTCAGCTGTAGATCTCTGCAGTTCATCCAGAGTGATCATGGACCTCTTGGCTGCATCTCTGATCAGTCTTCTCCTTGTTTGAGATGAAAGTTTAGAGGGACGGCCGGGTCTTGGTATATTTGCAGTGGTCTGATACTCCTTCCATTTCAATATGATCGCTTGCACAGTGCTCCTTGGGATGTTTAAAATTTGGGAAATCTTTTTGTATCCAAATCCGGCTTTAAACTTCTTCACAACAGTATCACGGACCTGCCTGGTGTGTTCCTTGGTCTTCATGATGCTCTCTGCGCTTTAAACAGAACCCTGAGACTATCACAGAGCAGGTGCATTTATATAGAGACTTGATTACACACAGGTGGATTATATTTATCATCATCAGTCATTTAGGACAACATTGGATCATTCAGAGATCCTCACTGAACTTCTGGAGTGAGTTTGCTGCACTGAAAGTAAAGGGGCCAAATAATATTGCACGCCCCACTTTTCAGTTTTTTATTTTTTACAAAAGTTTAAAATAACCAATAAATTTCGTTCCACTTCACAATTGTGTCCCACTTGTTGTTGATCCTTCACCAAAAAATTAAAATTTTATATCTTTATGTTTGAAGCCTGAAATGTGGCAAAAGGTTGAAAAGTTCAAGAGGGGGCCGAAAACTTTCGCAAGGCACTGTATATATATATATATATATATATATATATATATATAATTTTTTTGTGTTTGTTTTTTGTGTTTTTTTTTGTTTAATGAAATGGAAAATATTTAACTTTCACCTTTTTATTTGTGTTCTTTGTTTTATTGTGAATAAACTATAGTTAGATGCATTCTTATCTTTACATTTTACTCAGTGTCTCAACTATTTTTGGAATTGGGTTTGTACATTTATCACCCTTCAGCTCTATATACAGATGTAGCAGAGTTAACCTGAACTTCTGGAATTGTTTATACTGCTTCAGTGTGGTAACTTATCACAGAAAACAACAAAAAACAAGGAAATGCCACTGAAGAATATTTTTTCCAATGACTTTTCATTGTTTTTTGTTGTCTTCTGTGATAAGATGCCACACTGCAGCAGTTTAACCAAATGCAGAAGTTCAGGTTAACTCTGCTACGTTTGTGCGTCAGTTCCATAGAAATGAATGCAATTGTCCCTTATGCACGCTACCATATATTAAGAAAGCAAACTCAGAGATTCTTGTTTTCATGGGGTTTGGGATCCCAGTGGTCAAACATTTGTCACCAATTCTGTAGCTAGGTGATAAATACTTTCAAGAAATAATCTCTTTGTCAAAAGGGGAAAACAAATTAGAATGTGACTGCAGGATCTGACAACACAAGTTTTGTTTGTAGTCTGTTGCCGTTGTCACACTTAGCTCCACATGAGAATTTCAGACACAAACAGCATAAGATTTGTAACCAAGACAGCAAAATTACTTCTATTTTAGATGCAGAAAGCTGTACCTACCCTATATGTATATGCACCATATCATATTTGAGCATCAATGCATTTTTCATCCAAAGTAACTGTACAACAAGGCAGTCATTTAAAAGTGTGACTATTACAGGTTAAACTGCATGGGATGCTTCACAAGAAGAAGCTCTCCCTGCCCCAGACATCTTGAGTCCTCTTATTATACAGAGTTAGCTATTTAGGTCAATACATTAGACAGATCATTTAGCAGACCTCATATGGTGGCTCTCTTCTCTGCTGCTGCACTCAACCAGCTGAAGCAATCCTTAGATTGTAGTGAAGGAAGGTCACAGAACAGTTAGTTGACTGTGACCAAGAAAAAGGCAATTAGATTGTAGTGCGGGATGAGATTCAATGTTTTTAAAAATCAATTTATTAAGAATAAAAATAGACACATAGCGGGAAAAAGACAACTTACAACATAGGAAAAAGGGATAAAGGTGAATTCTGGATACAGAGATGCTTTGTTATATTGAATAGCTTCTTTTCAGGAAAAAAAAATGTTTTTGGGATCTGAACTTAAAGGGGTTGTCCAAGCAAAAATGGACCAATAAATTATTTTATAAATTGGTCGGGGGCCGATTTTATAAAAAAATAAAAAAAATCATAGTCACCTTTCCCTGGTGCTCTGGTGCCTCCCCACACAATCCGGTCCTCGAGATCGATTGTTATCTTCCATCGGAAGTCCCCGCCACATGTGACCTCTGAGGCTAGTCAGTGGCCTCAGCAAAGAACATGTGACATCACTACCTGTGAGGTCCCGGGGTCTCTCTTCCTGGGGCCGCTGATTGACCTAAACGGTCACATGACCACTGAGGCCAATCAGCAGTTTCAGTGGAAGGGATCTGGGATGTCACAGCCGGCGAGCAGTTTCACTTTGAGAAGACAGCCCAACAGAAGGACCGGACCGTACTGGAAGTACTCCAGAGTATCGTGGGAGCATAATTTTTTAAATTCAAGTCTCCTGGTCTATTTAAAATATAACAAATTTGCCTAGACAACCTCTTTTAACTCTGATGAATTTTGGAATATTTGTAGCAAACCTTGTTCTTTACAAAGCAGTTCACACATCTGTAATTATTATTATTAGTGGTGGATGAACTTCAAATGATTCATTTCGCTAATATTTGCAAGGAATTTGCTCGGTCTGAACCAGAATTGCTATTATTATACTCTGGGATCTTCATGCCCAAGAGTATAATAACTGGAGGACAGAGAGGAAGTGGTAAACAATCCTGGGCTCTGCAGCATCCTCCAATGTTCTGATCTTCATTACCAGGCATCTTTGATGTCTTCTGACTCTCCCAAGTCATGGATGTCAACATCATTGGCCTCAGTTCACCACTGAAAACTTTAATTCCTCAGCAGTCACATGATGGGCATTGATGTCATCATGCTGGACATCCAGCTATGCAAAATTTGTGCCAGGCATACCCCAAAAATGTATGTGTTGACAGAAATAGAAATTTTTGGAGAATTTGTAATAAAAGATTCATCATGAACTGGCTTATTCTTCTCTAATTATTATTATCGTTGATATTTCTGTTATTATTTAGATCGTTTTATGATACTGTATATCTTTATACACATTTTGTTTATATTGTTATTACATTATTTTATTATATTTATATATAGTTATATATATTAAATTATTATTAATTATAGTATGGTGAATTATTTGGTGATTATATTATCAAGAAAAAAAAACTAATTATTTTATCATCCATTATGAAATCATGCAATGCATTTCATATGCAAATATTTTATTTTCAAGATTAAAACCCATATTTGACACTGACCTTGGCATGTTGCCTTGCTCGCAGTTTAATAACACAACACCATAAATATTGTTGATAAAAGCTTCCTCCGCGTGCTCTCCAGACCCTTCATGTACAACAGGAGTTGGGCAATTCTGTCAACACACAACTATAATGAACACACTAATGAGTTTCAGGAAATTGTGTACAGATGATTGTTTGTTCACAACATCAAGACATTTATTAAGGTCAAGGTTATGCTTATTAAATGTGCCGCCACCTTCTGTCTCCAATTCAGTAGACATGCTTCGAGAACATCATCCTGACCTTTTCCTTCTAGTAGTTAATCAAGCTTTTCTAGAAATTCAACGACGATACAATTTTTCTTATGTTCTTGGTATTTCAGGCTTATGGGGTTTTTTTTGCTACTGGAATTGCCCATGTTTGTGGCTTTATGGCACATCTCTAGGACAACGAGTGCACAAAATATACTTGATTAGAAATGGGCGAACCTCTCAAGATTAGTTTTGTGTTCAGGTTCAGCGGTCTCTGATTTGTTTTAGAGTCGAACAAATTCGGTACGAACAACACCTTAAGTTGGCTTAAAACAGAGTGCAGAACAGTCCTTCTTGGGGTCACTGCTGAGGCCTGTGTTTGGGCACCAGTGGTCACATGGGCACATTGAGTGTCATGACATCATGACATCATTCCTAGGTCACTGCTGAGACCTAATCACAGGTCACCTGAGTGGCCAGATGGGGCATGCAGATTCTTGTAACAAAGTGTCATGATATTGGAACACCCCACGTGACCACTGAGGCCTCAGCAATCCTCTGGGGTCCATGACCTCACAGAAGAGGATGGAAGATGGCTAAAGACGACTGAAGACCCTGAGGAGTGTGCGCTGGACGCTATGAGGGAGACCTACTGTTTATTATTGTACTGCACCTCCCCTGGCCCTCCGCTTATTATACTCTAGGCCATAGAGTATGAAGAGACCAGAGAATATAATAAAAGCACTTTGGATACGGTATATCTGGGGCTGCCTATTCTTGTTATGAATCTTTATAATATACCTTGGGCCGGATTTACTACTGAAAATGCACCATACATTTAGTGTAATTTGTGCCAAAAAAACTAGCCTTGCATCACGGCTAATGGTATGTAAACAATAGCAAGAACCACACTGTGTGCGAACAACAGATCTGCGGGGGTCTCAGCTGTTCGACCCTCACAGATATAACATTGATTATAATCAATACCTATCTTAAGGATATGCTATCAGTATTAGAATCTGTATAAACCTTTTAACTATACTGATACTGAGCATTGCAGACTATCTTGGCAGGCTTGGCAGCAAACTCTCAGCTACTAGAAGTATTAGACCTGTAAAGCTTTCAGTCTGTGCATAGAAACAGTAAAAGTTTTCTTATACTTAATGTGGATTTTATTCTAACACGTGGTTGGACAATTCCTTATCGGCATGATGGAGTTTCTATTTGCAAGGACAATGGGTAAAAGTTTTGCTTCGGATTTGGAAATAATTAGTCCCAAACCTGTAACATTATAAGTTACAGCGCCAGAGAAAGAATTGCCAACATGTTACACAAAAAAATACAGCAAACAATATTATTCATTTCACCAATAAATTGATGACTCGTAGCAAAAGTTCAGAAGCAACCTTTGGAAAGTTTTTATTTGTGATGAGCAAGTAAAAAATAATGTCAAAATGAGAACCGATATTGGAGACAAAGGTCAAGACAGAGAGGAATGGGCAGGGTGCCGGAGAGAGCCGTACAATACTGGAGATAAAGAATAAGCAGGGGAGGAATGGGCAGGGTGCCGGAGAGAGCAGTACAATACTGGAAATAAAGGACAAGCAGGGGAGGAATGAGCAGGGTGTCGGAGAGAGTGGTATAAAACTGGAGATAAAGAATAAGCAGGAGAAGAATGGACAGGGTGCCTGAAAGAGATGTACAATACTGGAGATAAAAGACAAGTCGGAAAGGAATAGGCAGGGTGCTGGAGAGAGTGGTACAATAATAGAGACAATGGACAAGGAGGAAAGGAATGGGCAGGGAGCCAAAGAGAGTAGTACAATACTGGACACAAAGGATAAGCAGGGAAGAAAAGGGCAGGGTGACGGAGAGAGTGGTACAATACTGGAGATAAAGGACAAGTCGGAACGGAACGGGCAGGGTGTCGGAGAGAGTGGTACATTAATGGATACAATGGACAAGTAGGAGGGGAATGGGCAGGGAGCCAGAGAGAGTCATACAATATAGGAGACAAAGGACAAGCAGGGAAGAAATGGGCAGGGTGCCAGAGAGAGTGGTACAATACTGGAATAAAAGGACAAGTCAGTGAGGAATGGGCAGGAATCCTGACAGAGTGGTACAATACTTGAGACAAAGGACAAGCAGGAGAGGAATGGTCAGGGTGCTGGAGAAAGTGATATAATACTGGAGATAAAGGTTAAGCAGGAGAGGAATGGGTAGGGAGCTGGAGAGAGTCATACATATCTCGTGAAGTCATGTCTGCTCCTATTCTATTTGGCATTGAACTGGCTTGTATACTTGATCACTTTTTGTTTCCTGACTTTGACCTCTGCCCAACCTCTCTACCATTTATTATCACATTTCTTGAATTTTTGGTACTAAAGTTTGGTGTCTTTGGTCCATTTATGCCTAAGCCATTGGTAACGAGACTACTGTGTAGTCAAAGACCTGGGTATTCCCTGTGATAAAGTCCATACCTGCTTGTGAGGTTTAAGAGTAGAAAATCTCAAATAAAAAAATCCACTTTGTTATAAATTTGGTCTCACTAACCAAAGTGTCCCTCATTACCCAGATATGAGATGCTGTGACTGCTAACTATGAGTGATGGAAGGTTATAATGGGAAAGTGGATCAGTATAAAATTAAAGCTAGGAGTAAGTCACAGGAGCCAGAATGAAGACCAAGTTACATGTAAATCCTAAAACTTTCAGATCTTGATGGAGTGGATCCCCATCTTAAGCTTTGCAGTTGGACTACATGGTTCCTTGTTACACTTGATAGGAACCCTAGTTGCATTGGAAGTCCCTTCTGTATACCATACATTATTTTTCGGTGTTTCCATATTTACATTGTTGTTAAATGTGCTTTACATTAGGGGCCCATTCAGATGTCAGAAAATGATGAGCTGGTGGACTTTCGCCTCAGATCCCTCTTCATATTCCACCCATCCGACTACTCAAAACTGAGCTTCAACTTTCAGCTTTCAGTTGCTGATCAGTTGCTGATGAATGGGGCCGATCAGCTGACTGTCTCGTGCTGCGGGTTCTGTGGCTGATCAGCGGCAAGATCAAGCAGGATGCCTATTTTTTAGCATCTAGCTCCAATCTCTGTCTCCCATTAAAAAAATGGGCAGAATTTAGAACTGATTTTGAGGAAGAATCCACCTCACCGAGTCAAATTCTGCCATGTGACCATACCCTTATGGAACAGGCAATACAGTTTTGCTATTGGTTTATGCATTGGAATGTATTTTGCCTTCCTGCAGCTTGACTTGAAACTCCTGGGTCCGAATGTCTACTATAGCCCCATCTACCATGTGATATTTATAATTCTGATGGCTATTAATGGAGCCTTTAGGTCTCCATAGGCACCAAGACACACCATAGTGGCTACTGCAGAAAAAATGTAGTATAGAATGGTAGCTATTCATATGAATGGCCACCATTATGAATGTCCATCTACTTTATGTAATACAAGAACAACTTGAGTCTGCCAGACAGCTACTCATATAGGTCAGCTCTTAGTTCTGGCTTGTAGAGTGGCGTCCACCATCTATGATGTACATATACCCTACTAGGCTCATCACCTCTTACAAGCAGTTGACTTTTCCAGGGTAAGTCACAGTAAGCCAGGCATTCAGATGAATAGCTCTCCATGTCATATAAGAAAGGCATGAGATGGCCACAACAGGAACCTCTTGTAGAGCGCAGCTTTTTGTCATGTCTCATAGATGGTCATCTCGAATAGGAAACTCCTTAGATGATGTCCAAATACCTTATTAGGATATCTAGACAGTCCCTTTAAGGAACCCAAATTATGAGCTAGATGCTGTATATTCACAAGAGATAAATAAATTCAGTGCCTGTGATAAAATAGGAGATGTATTTGGGACATTGTATTCTCATTTCAATGTTGCAACGTAGATTCACTTTTCTATGAATAATATAAAAAGCATTTTACAGATATCTGATAGGATATTCTTGTGATATATTGTAATGATCCTATTGGTATACAGCTGGAGATACAGTACATGGATGGGATGCAAGCAAGCAGCACAGTCCAGTCACTACCCATACAGTTACATCTCTAGTATTATTTATAGTTGTCTTTGCTATCAGTCTGTATCAGACAATATAACAGTGAGTGATACACATAAAGGACAGACCACACAGTCCTATTACATGCAGGACACAGATGTCTTGTATCTCTCTCTGCATTATTCTTATCTCCATCTGTCTTTCACTTTTTATATCAAGGCAGATGATTTGCAGAGATGAAGTGGAGAAGTGAAAATAATAAAATCAGTAATAAAATCAGATTGAATAAATATTTAAAGGCTTAATACATTGAATGACTTATACTGTATTATAGACTTGCATTGAGTTCTGGGCTAATACACAGGAATAGTACATAGTGCATTAGTGATACAAAAATATTATTATTATTATTAATTAGAGATGAGCGGATTTTTAAAAAAATTTGATTTGGCAGCTTCGCTGAATTTTCCTATCCAATTCGATCCGAATTAATTCGCAGCAAATCACGTTAAAAAACAGCTATTTCCTGGCTGCAGAGAGCTTGTATAGTGGTATAGAACACTGTGCCTTGTAGTGGGTTTTAGTGATGTCGCATTAGGGGACTTAAACCAGCGATGCACTGATCACTGGTTCAGCACTATAGACTGCAATACACGTGTATTGCAGTCTATAGAAGAAGTCAACCTATGCAGACGCATAGGATGACTTCCTCACTTCTGGGCAGGATCAACCAGGTACTGTGGACTACTAGCATTCTGGGGTCACTGGCCAGACCCTGCAGAAGATGCATATTGGCACCCCCCGATCTTGCCGCGGGGGACATGTAGCATGGCGGAACCATGGCATCCAAGGGGTTAAAACCTCCTATCGGAGCTGTGCTCCGACCAGGGGTTATGGAGCAGGATGTTAGCTGTCAGTTACAGCTAACACCCGCTTGCAATACCGTGGGCGGTCTCGAAGGGGTTAAAGGGCTGTGACATCACAGGGCTGGCTGGCTGCTGATTGGCTGCATGCATGGCATTGTGGGTGATCCCACGTTCCCAGAGTTCCTTGCCCCATGTCCTAACATGCATTTTATGAAAAAATGCGATTCGTTACCATGAAGCGTGAGGAAATCCGGATTTGATGTGAATTCAAATATTTCCTGAAATTCGGATCAAATTCCTTCGTCAGGTTCAATTCGCTCATCTCTAATAATAATAATAATAATAATAATAATAAATCTTACTTAGACAACTCCTTTAAAGAAGCTCTCTATAATTTTTTTTTTCATTCATTAAGTACCTATTCTCCCAATATACTGTATATAATTCAGCCAATATTACCATATTTAGCTATTGCTTTCTATGTGAGTCTTTCGCTTCTGCTAGATCATGTGACCCTCACTCTGACCAGATAAAATCTACAGGAGTTATTGCAGAGATCCCTGACTTCTTGTATGATGGACTGTTCCATTCAGACTCACAGGGGAAGACAAAAACGTCTGTCACTAACTACAGATGAGAAGACAGTTCATGTCAACCAGCTATTGAGAAGGAGCTCACAGCTTAGCCTTCCTGACAGTATATGTATAGTTTCTTAGATTATTTAGGAGAATATAGAGAGAAGGATAATTAAATTTCCCCTGCAGGTAGATATAGTACAGTCTTTAGCTACCCATGTAATGCTACGCTGATGCATTATAAGATTAATAGCAGAGCAAAGAGAAGAAAAAATATAAAAGACTAGATGGTGCCTAATAAGGAGCTGAGGAGAAGATAGATGAATTGCAGGAATATGAGTATAGAATACATGTTCCTGAAACAATGTTTTGGAAATTCTTCTGGGCACACAGGGGTTCATCTCCTGCTGGTCTGTTTCTGCTGACCAAAAAATACTGGACTTACATCTACGTTGGAGCCTCAGTTTGGAGACTCCATCGCAGGGTCTGTCAGAAATCGATGGATAAAAAAAGTCCTGCATGTCTGACTTTCTCGGCCAATGGTTTCAGTTAAAAAAAATGGATACTTAACAGCCTCCATTATAGTTAGTATGGTCTGTTGGGTCTATCCATGCCCATCATTCAATGGATCCAAATGTTTCTGTTTTTCCATTCTTCTAGTCCTTCTCAAAGGACCAAAAGAACCGAAACAACAACACTTAGTAAACTTAGTGTAACGGAGTGGGGCGTAATAATTGTTTTGTTCTGCTACAAACAGGGCACAGCAGGAAGGCTCCTGCTCCATCCAGTTATCTTTCAGCCAGACACAAGCCATTAAGCAGAGTAGAGGGGGACATGGTTAAACATCTAGGACACATAGATAAGATTTCTTTATAAATTTCACAGTTTTAGATTAAATATACAAAATGGAATAAAAAGAAAACTATACATTTCTGTTCCTATTGTTAGTGCATTTTGTACATTTATTGTTCCTATAAATGGCATGAGCACTTTTGAAGGCAATATTTTATAGATCTCCATAGCAAAACAAAATTGTTAATGTATTTACCTAGGGGGTCAATGAAAGGGTCAAAACCATCATAGTTTGGAAACAAAGACACATATCATTTTTTCAGCACTAACCTTGTTTCTACCATATGTTTTCTGCAACATTTAAGCAATGAAAAGAAAAGCTATTTTATTGCTCAACATTGTGTTTTGGATAAAAATGGACCTTATGAAAAGAGCACAACAGGAATATACAACAGAACTGACCGTATTTGATAACACTCTACAAATATTTATCTGAAAAACACAAAGAAAGACTAAATCACAAAAGCTCTGTATTTAAGCTCTGCAAAAAAATTCCGGATGGAATCTGAAAAATTATAGTCACTTGAAGGTCAAAGCAACATGCTACATGAATCATAGCTGCATGTGAATGAACAATTCCACAAGACTGCCGTGGAGTGCAGTCACAGGTGAAACATTGTTTTTTGGTGCGCCCCCAACAATACCTGTCCTATAAAACAAATAGCACCGGGGTCTTACTGGTTTAGGAATAGAATTTTTCAATTACAGTTGCATTTTTTGAAGGTAAAACTAGTTTTGGGTGATAAATTTGCCATTCATAAAACCACAAATATCAGATGGTACTTCTCCTTTTCAATCCACTCCCTGATTTAGCTTTAAAAAATGCATTAAGAAATCTAAATGTATGTCCGTACCCTTACACTGCCATTGTTCTTCTGGAATGAACATTCGTCATCGCTCGTACAGCTGACTGGGTCAAAGACTGACCTGTTTTTATTTTTTGATTGTAATTTATTTTTTTTTTATTCCATTTTCTGTACATTATTATGGGGGCGGCCATCTTGCCTGAGCTTCTCCTCTACTCTGCTAACAGCCTTTAGTGATCTGCTTTACAGCATAGTCATGACCACAGGCAGCAATAGTCTGGAGCCAACTCATTGAACTCTATGGAACAGTTTTCTAGACATGATCTGTGCGCAGAGGGGGAGGAGATAAGCTGTGACATCATCTATTTTCAGTAGTGGATGTAATGATCAGTCAGTGGTGTTATCTATAGAGATGTTATCTTCTATTGTTATGCTATCTGTCTTGTCTGTTATGTAAATTTGTTGACCGACACAAAGAAAAGGCTATGATGGAAAAATTAACTTGGATGGAAAGTGGTGCTTACATTAATAAGATGTTATTCAGCATGAGTACCAAAACCTACAATTTTTATGCATTGTGTATCACTGAAATCATGCTGATTAAAGGGGATAACTGGACAATGCCTTTAAGGTGTTTCAGACTTAGAAGTTATACAGTACCTGTAATGTTCCTTTGCCATCACTCCTGGTATTCCCGTTAGCTCCACTGACTTTAACTTGCAATGAAAAATTTTTGGTCCTTTCAATTCAATTGCTATTTTCTCTTTTCGTCTTTGCTCAGCCGACTGCCTGGAATGCTAATGTTTGCCCATAGTCTTTATCCAAGCGAAGCATAATATATTGACATGTAGCAGAAGGGCTTGCACTCTGTAGAACTTTGGCAAACAGAACCTCTCATTGAGATTAACACACATAGAAATTCAATGCATTTCAAACCAGAGAGCGATGGTAATCTCACAGGACTCCCAGGAATAACTTGTTGAAACACACAATGGTATTTATGAGAGTGACCGCGGGACACTTTGATATATAGTTCTATTAAATTTAATCCGAACCTACTAATCTTACATTGTAGCTTGCGTGTGAAACCTCTGATATGTAAGGCTTTGTCCATATTTCAACATATATATGTCCCTGTTAGCCAGAACAAATAATACTAGAATGATGGAAAATGTTCAGGTTCACATATCAAACATCTGTGACAATAATGAGTAGACTATAAGAAGAGATGGAAGCTTAGAGAAAATACTTATTGGCCTCTGCTATTGTGCTGCCACAGGGGTAACCCATCATATCACTCCAGCCCCGCATATAGATAGGTTAGTGTCACCAGAACCAGCATATCACCCCAGCCCTGCATATAGATAGGTTAGTGTCACCAGAACCATCATATCACTCCAGCCTCGCAGATAGATAGGTTAGTGTCACCAGAACCAGCATATCACCCCAGCCCTGCATATAGATAGGTTAGTGTCACCAGAACCATCATATCACTCCAGCCTCGCAGATAGATAGGTTAGTGTCACCAGAAACCAGCATATCACCCCAGCCCTGCAGATAGATAGGTTAGTGTCACCAGAACCATCATATCACTCCAGCCTCGCAGATAGATAGGTTAGTGTTACCAGAACCAGAATATCACCCCAGCCCTGCAGATAGATAGGTTAGTGTCACCAGAACCAGCATATCACCCCAGCCCTGCAGATAGATAGGTTAGTGTCATCAGAACCAGCATATCACCCCAGCCCTGCAGATAGATAGGTTAGTGTCATCAGAACCAGCATATTACCCCAGCCCTGCAGATAGATAGGCTAGTGTCACCAGAACTAGCATATCACCCCAGCCCTGCAGATAGATATGTTAGTGTCACCAGAACCAGCATATCACCCCAGCCCTGCAGATAGATAGGTTAGTGTCACCAGAACCAGCATATCACCCCAGCCCTGCAGATAGCTAGGTTAGTATCACCAGAACCAGCATATCACCCCAGCCCTGCAGATAGATAGGTTAGTGTCACCAGAACCAGCATATCACCCCAGTCCTGCAGATTGATAGGTTAGTGTTACCAGAACCAGCATATCACCCCAGCCCTGCAGATACATAGGTTAGTGTCACCAGAACCAGCATATAACCCAGGCCTGCAGATAGATAGGTTAGTGTCACCAGAACTAGCATATCACCCCAGTCCTGCAGATAGATAGGTTAGTGTCCCCAGACCCCAGCATATTACCCCAGCCCTGCAGATAGATAGGTTAGTGTCACCAGAACCAGCATATCACCCAGTTTGAGAAAGGTTAGGACAGAACCCTATCCCCTAGCCCTGCAGATAGATAGGTTAATGTCACCAAAACCAGCATATCATCCCAGCCCTGCAGATAGATAGGTTAGTATCACCAGAACCAGTATATCACCCCAGCCCTGCAGATAGATAGGTTAGTGTCACACAAGGTGTAAACAGCATTTAATTCAGCTGACCTAACCTGTTAAACTGTTTTTACTACAACCATCAAGCTGTGTTATCTCACCAAAAGCCTATTACTTACTTGCCTCATACATAGACTGCTCAGTTGCATATAGCAACCACCAAGCTCTGTGCCTTTAATAGACTTGAGAATCACCAAGCTTTGTAACTATCATACCTCTAACCCCCAAGCCTTGTGACTTGCTCTGTGACCGCTAAACCTTGAACTTCCTATTAGGTGACTGGGGCTGACTGCTCCTGTTTATCTCCATGATATACACTATATAATAATATACTATACACTATATACACACTATATACTAATACCTGAAAATCTATAATCTTCACTCTTTGATCATTTATATAGCCCAGCAGACAACATACAAGGGTCATCCATGGGGTATTACATAGAATTCTTCAAACCATAGAGAGAATTGGGTAGGACAGTGATTATAGCAATGGTTATAAGGAGAATGAACAATTTCAGGTAGACAGCTGGAAAGAGCTGGGGAGGACTCATTAACTTTCATATGTGGTTTTTAGCCTTAGGCTGGCATAGGAACATCAGCTGCAGAGCACAATATCCAGCAAGGAGGTCACAACTGTATGATGCAAAGTGCGTCTGATCATGCTGCTAATAAAATATTAGGTATATGGGTTACAGAGAGTGTGACTGATCGCTTAGATAAAACTTCTTTATTATTGTTTAGTGCTACAGCATTTCGCAGGCTGACCTGAGTAATATACCAACTTTAATGCAGGTACAAGAACACTGAGAACACTGCTCTCGGGAAAATGAAAAACTTTACCAAGAGGTTGTGTGCAACTCTGCGGTAATTTGGCAGATAATTGTTTAATCTTCCTTTTGATTATTATTACTATTTGATGATAAGGCTCTGGTTACATCTGTTTGGGGCTTCTGCTTATAATAAGAACACAACGCTCTGCCGGTTCCATTGGATGATGGATATTAGTGGCGCCTAATGGACCTCGATAATTCAATAGCGTTTACCAGGGTTTATTTATCACATCCAAGCTTTATCACTGGAGGTTGGTTAGAAGTGCCCTCAGTGAGCCAGGGCCAGTTACAAGGATTGTCCAGAATGTCTAAAGAATTGTGTAATGGTATGGCATGTCATAAAACAAAAACTGCACCACTCTGGTAGTTTCCAGTTTTTGTTTGCTTTCCTGACACGATGACACTAGTAACAATGGACAAATATATCAATGGATGGTAAAATGATATAGGAAATGACCCTCTATGTCTAGAGTAAAAAAGATTTTACCATAGTCATAGGCTTCTTTACAATTAGAGCAGTGAGACTGCGGAACTCACTGCCACACCATGAGTAATAACTTGTCCATGTTCAAGAGGGACCTGGATGACTTCCTTGAAAGTAAGTCTATCACAAGTTATGGGAAATACAATTTTTTTAGGATATAATGTTGATCCAATTACCATATTTGGAGTTGGGAGATATTTTTGTTTCCATTGACGGGGAAATTGTTGTCTGCTACATGGGGTTGGATTCCTCTGGATCAATTTGGTGGAATCATAGGTTGGAGTTGATGGACTTGTGTCCTTATCCAACCCTATCTACTATGTTACATGCAATCACCCACATGACCACTGCAGCTACTTTCTGTCCTTACATATGGCTGCTGCCAGTGAAGACAACTAGTGGAGACCTGACACTGAAGTTATGGGGAATTTAACTGGAAAGTAATTTATATTTTTTATTTTATCACATTCCATTCCATTACTTACATTTATTTTAATCCTGGTAATCCCTTTACAATACAATATGAAAATCTATAACCGACAATGTTAGGAGGCTTCTGTAACTGCCTTTCATTTCAGTGCTAAATAGCAACGGGTGACCCTTGTGAGAGTCTTTCACAAATATTCATGAAGTTCGCTACCAGTTTTGTTTCAGTTCACTTTGAACCAGTAGTGTCTTATTATACTCTGGGGTCTTTTTGGAGCCCAGAGTATAATAAGTAAAGGTTGAAGGGACAGGAGGAGTAGTACATAATAACCACTGATGCTCAACTTATCCTCCCTCTCCTGGGCCCCTCATGATCTCCTGTGCTTCATTGTGGTCTTCTTACATCATCTCCCAGCCTTTTCCAACTTTCAGGGTGATGTCACAGGCCCTGGGGGACAGCTCAGACCAGTGATTAGAACTTGGTGGTTACATGGGGTTCACCAACATCATGACAATGCTGTACCATCACCCCAAAGGCAGGAAGATAATGGAAGTGGACCTCAATGGATCACAACACACCACAAGGGAGCCCAGGAGAGGTGAGGTTAGGTGAGTGTCAGTGTTTATTGAACCATCCCGCCCCGGGACCTCCACATATTATAATCTGTGGTTGAAGACCCCAGAGTATATTAGTGATTTGTTGGTCTGAACCCCAAAAATCTTAGGCTCAGCCCATCTACTGATCAGAGACATATTCTACACTGCTTGTTTGCTGCCTGCTATGGTGCACAACACTTTACAGGTATGGAGTGAGACACCAGCAAAACTAACATGAACACCAAATATAAGATATATTTTAATCTATGACTATGATTTTTTTTTTTTTTTTTTAATATGGGTCTAAACAGAAAAATACATTATTTATGACCTCTACATCAAACAAGATTAATGTCAGTAAAAATGAAATTCCTTGAGGTTGCAGATCAACATATATATCAGAATGCCATTTTTATGAAGAGTTCATCTTCAATAAAAAACTAGAAAATAATAAAGTGTCACATTGTATTTCAGCATATTGTTTGCAAAAAATTTTTAGATTGCAAGTTCTATCAGTTCAAACAGATCGGAGGATATTGAGATTTCCCCGACCCAAGAAAATTATGAAATTAGGAATCTAAGACTAACAAACAAACTGCTGATTATTTTCCAGAAAAAAAAAAGAGATTATGATGATGGGCCAAATTCCCATTAGCACATAGTAGACCATAACTCAATTAAGAATTTTTATTTGACTCTAAGACGCCAGCACAAAAAAACTGAAAAAAAAATTCTAAGTATTAATCTCTGTCATACAAAATAATAATACACCTTGAATGTTTCTGTGGGGCATTTCACAATAAAATCTAATATATGAAGGAAAACCAGCTTATCTTTAACCCGAGTACTGAAACCATAAACACAAAAGAAATTTATTATGAGTCACACACAACAGGAAATATTTACTGGACTCGCTATAATTCCATTTACTATTATATATTGCTTTATTTTACTGGAAATAAATGTTAAAAATGTCAGGACATCGACTGAAATAAAGAATTGTTATTTTAATTAGATTTACAAAAAAATAAAAAATAAAATAAAAACAAAATTATATTAATAAAAAAAAAAATAAAAAAAGCTAAATTAGATTTATAAAAAAAATATTAAAAACTGTTACAAACAACTTGAAGTCTAGGTAATAATATTAATAAGCCTGTGAATCTATGTTTTGATAGCCGGGCACCATGTTGTCTTCCTCTGTTTTCTATTGATAAATTGCGCAATGTGATAATAGTTCTCATTTTTAACAGTTTTGTTTACCGCTTCTTGACGATAAAAGCTCTGGATGAGAAGAATATCCCAAGCTCTTGAAAGCTAATGAGTAAAATAAATGAAATGACAATCCATCCAAAATCTATAGCCTTGGCTTTATTCTCTTGTGTTCTAAAGAACTTTTTTGTTATATGCTGGATTTTTCATTTTTTTCTTTAGATAATTTTTTTTCTTATAGGTCGGAGTCTTGGTGGGACAAAACAATTCTGCATTAGATGGAGCATTTCTAGAAGAAAATAATATATATTGAGCTGGGAAGCCTCTAAAGTGGAAAAAAAACCCCGAAAAAACATAAGTTGATCCAAAAATATTTTTACGCTTTTTACTAATGGAAAAATACATTTGCCATCCATTAGAGGTGATATATTTTTTTATCAAAGATGTTTTAATCATGTGAAAATTACATTTCTTTAAAGTACTATACATACAGATGTGTTGTTCCTTACCCCCTTTGACTTGACATATCCCAAGATACGAGGAGAAAGATGACCAACTTTGCCAGGAGATGTTTGTACTACTTGTGTCTCAGCCACCCCAAGTTGTGATGTGAACTTTAGTCTGTAAAGGGTTTTTTGTAGAATGTGGAATTATGTATTGAATTTGTATCATAAAAAATTTTAGTCTTTGAAGGGGTTAATCCAGGGAATGTGTCAAAACTTTCCTCCAGAGTTCTTAATGTGCTGAACCTCGGGTCAGGTGATCAGAACCTTATGAACACACCCTAACAATGCAAAATGTGTTTATAATGTGCCTATTCACAGCACCGAGCTCCCTAAGTCTTGTGCTTATGTTACCACTATGCCTGCAGCTCTTGGTTTAGAACTTTCCATACCTGTCCCAAGCAAGTCCCACACTCTGACAGGGAAAAACAGTCAACTACTCAAGGTGTCCATTCCATTTTACATTTTCAGACATTCCTAATAAATTAACTCAAGTCAATTAGAAGAAATGTGTAAAATGTTACGGGATTTGGTACAGACATAATGGGGGGAATTAATAATTCCCGCCATGCCAGTTTTCTGGTGTAACGGGATGATATTGAGGTGCACTTATGGAATAAGACTTTCTTGTTCCAAACTTATTCCTCAAGCCTCCATCTGCAGCTTGCCCTTCACATTGGGCAAAGTAGAGTGGGATTGGGGTGGGCCAAGGCATCCTGAGATATTATACGGTAACTCACTTCATATTTCTAGCATTACTTAGACTGTAAAATTATGCCAGCTCCTACCTGTTGTACATTTCCATTTTGGTGCTGGGATGTCCGATAAATTTATGAAGAGGCTGTATCACACCAGAGGCCGTACACCAGTCTTAAAAAATTTGCCCCAATGGGTATGACTTCTTTACAAATACCAATGACTACTCATGAGGTGGGAGAAAAAAGCCCAGAAATGTGCCACAATGCTCACATCTATCCCCCTTCCTGGGGTAAAAAGTAAATTAGGGAGTGTGGCAACCAGTAAAAATTGTGAATACAGCTTTGTAACTCAAGATCAGTAGAGGATGAGTAATGTAATGTATGTACACAGTGACTGCACCAGCAGAATAGTGAGTGCAGCTCTGGAGTATAGTACAGGATGTAACTCAAGATCAGTAGAGGATGAGCAATGTAATGTATGTACACAGTGACTGCACCAGCAGAATAGTGAGTGCAGCTCTGGAGTATAGTACAGGATGTAACTCAGGATCAGTACAGGATAAGTAATGTAATGTATGTACACAGTGACTGTACCAGCAGAATAGTGAGTGCAGCTCTGGAGTATAATACAGGATGTAACTCAGGATCAGTACAGAATAAGTAATGTAATGTATGTACACAGTGACTGTACCAGCAGAATAGTGAGCGCAGCTCTGGAGTATAATACAGGATGTAACTCAGGATCAGTACAAGATAAGTAATGTAATGTATGTACACAGTGACTGCACCAGCAGAATAGTGAGTGCAGCTCTGGAGTATAATACAGGATGTAACTCAGGATCAGTACAGGATAAGTCATGTAATGTATGTACACAGTGACTGCACCAGCAGAATAGTGATCGCAGCTCTGGAGTATAATACAGCATGTAACTCAGGATCAGTACAGGATAAGTAATGTAATGTATGTACACAGTGACTGCACCAGCAGAATAGTGAGTGCAGCTCTGGAGTATAATACAGGATGTAACTCAGGATCAGTACAGGATAAGTAATGTAATGTATGTACACAGTGACTGCACCAGCAGAATAGTGAGCGCAGCTCTGGAGTATAATACAGGATGTAACTCAGGATCAGTACAGGATAAGTAATGTAATGTATGTACACAGTGACTGCACCAGCAGAATAGTGAGTGCAGCTCTGGAGTATAATACAGGATGTAACTCAGGATCAGTACAGGATAAGTAATGTAATGTATGTACACAGTGACTGCACCAGCAGAATAGTGATCGCAGCTCTGGAGTATAATACAGGATGTAACTCAGGATCAGTACAGGATAAGTAATGTAATGTATGTACACAGTGACTGTACCAGCAGAATAGTGAGTGCAGCTCTGGAGTATAATACAGGATATAACTCAGGATCAGTACAGGATAAGTAATGTAATGTATGTACACAGTGACTGCACCAGCAGAATAGTGAGTGCAGCTCTGGAGTATAATACAGGATGTAACTCAGGGTCAGTACAGGATAAGTAGAATATACTGTATTTACAATTCTATTGGTTATGTAGATTATATCATGCATATCTATGTATTTATGTTATATGGCACTAGAACTATATAGAATTTGAATGGTTTTTAATACATCCATCCACCTTGAAGACTGTACATCTTTCTTCTATCTCCTGAAATCAAATAATTGTAGCTAGAAAAGGATGTAATGCAGTTTCCGTAACAGTAAAAAATCATTTTTAGGAAATGAGAACTGTTTTGTTTATCAAAAAGAAATCTATGAATTGATCTGACAGAAATTACCAGTAAATGTATTGGTTTGGAGGAAATTGGGTGGGGGAGGTTTGTCTGTCTTTATAGTTGAAATTTTTACCTTTCATTCACTATAATCAAACATTAACATCTACATTATATCCAGGCGATGGAACAGAGAGAAGATGAAATAAATATTAACCCCATTGATATTTTCATGTGTAATTTAGTAACATAAATATAACTTATAAATATAAGAAATTCAGTAAAGTATTGCATAGTCCTCATCTCATCTTCTGTCCCATCTTAGGCAGATATTGAGATCAAAAACACTTTTTCAATACTGCGAAATAATTTATGAAATTGGACCTATAGGACTGGGACATAGATACAGAGTCGCTTGCTACAAGAACATAAGTAAAATATCTTTGGTTATACATGTGAGAATACAGGACAATAAAAGCCATTGAAACAGTCAAGATAACACTCTGTGCCGCCGTGTTAAGTTCAACTTTAGTTCTTCTGTATTTTGAAAATGAAGAAAATGTAAAAGTGTCTTTGGGTTTTTGCAATATGTGTTGACTGAGCTCTGTAGAGTGTATACGGTTGTGTGTACAAGCCTCTGTATGGAGTTCCTACAAGTATATATTAGGCATCCTTAGGCACTCTCTGTGATACTGTAAAGTATAGGTACTTAGAATAGTTGAATTCAGTTAAGGACTCCAACTTGTCACAATACAAATTTAATACCATATTACATCAAGCTGGAAAGACTTCATGACCACTGGCTCAACATTGCTACATGCTGTAGAGACATTGTGACCCTTGGGGGACAAAATATTACTTTTCAAATCTGGCCATCTTGTGCCACTTATGTAAAAATATGTCAAGTCCAGAGGTAGGGAACAAGGAAAGAAGGACACATTGGTGTCACATGCAATGATGGAGAACCATTGTTTCTAGGGGTGAGCTCCACAATAAGGCTCAGATCACACAGCCTAATGTGGAGCTGATTTTGATGGCAGATTGCACCTTAAAATCAGCTCAAAATTTTTCCCGGACTCTTCTTCCCAGTGACGGAAGCTTCTTTTTTGAGAAAGCTGAAAAACAAATGTCCTGCTTGACCGTTCTGTAAATTTTGCAGTTGGGTTAACTTTTTTTTTTTGCTTTGGTTTTCTACAGCGGGATTCACTGGCTGGAATTTGGAGAGTAATCTTAGGGTGGGTTCACACTTGCGGAAACAAAGTCGGACACGCAGGACTTTGTGTCCGACGAAAAAAAAACAGTTTTGCGGCGCAGAGGGTGCAATCGGACACCCGTGCATTGCTTTAAAAAACCCATTCAAATGAATGGGTTTTTAAGCAATGCGTCGCTAACCTGTTGCTATCCGGTGCCTATCCAGTTTCCCGAGATTTTCACTCGGATTGGCAGCGGACGGACTCAAGCGCTAGTGTGAACCCACCCTTAGGCAGAAGACCACCTCAAATTTCTCTCCAAATTCTACCATATGAACCTAGAATAACAGAGCATTTAGAAAACCCCATACTTCTTAAAATGACATATTTTTATATAAAAATATAAGAGTAAAAAAATCTCTAGAATCAAGGTATGCAAAAGTCCAGTTTTGACCCATAGCACGCTATAGGTATTGTACTATTGGTCCTTAAAAATGGATCTGCAATAAAGCTCTGTGCATGAGCTTTACAAAACCTGACCTGCTGAGTTTTTTTGAGGTGGAGAAAGCAACAAACATCTCCCATATATCCCACTGTCCAGAGCTGTCAGTAAATCAGAAATTAAATTGCTGTGAACATAGTGCTCTGATTCTTACCTATCAAGACAAGATGGTATAAAAGAGCATCAAAGAAAAGCTCTGAACAAACTGAAAAATAAAATGATCTTGAAGTTTCTCACATCTCTCTGTTATCTCAGGTTTTTAGGAATGATATGAAATATAATCTTATAGCAGTGAAAATGTTGTAATGAAGACCTTTATTCCAACTTCACAAGAGAGTCATCCCTCTGAGACCTCCAGTTAGTCTGTGTAAAGGAGTCCCCCGATTCCCATTCCATAAGCTTTGGTCACATGTACCTTTGAAGAGGTACCTGGAAGTGATAATATGTCCCCAATAGATACTGTATCTCAACATCATCCAATATGTCTGGGATGGCATGAAGACACAGAAAGATTGGAGCAAGCCTACATCCACAGAAGATCTGTGCTTAGTTCTTCATAATGGCGGCGGGAACAACCTCCCTGCCCAGTTCTGCCAAATACTGATTGCAAGTGTATGCAGAAGAGTTGACGGAAGGCAAAGGTCATGCCAAATATTGATGGGATTTACATTTCTCTTTCCTTTATTCACTGCATTTTATTAATGGACAAAAATGATCTATTAACCCTTCTATTTCTGAGAGTATTCTTATTGTGCAGCATTATTTCCATACATTTTACTGTACATGAACATTACTTTGTATGCGTCATGTTGAATTTATGACTTGTTTACTGACATTTTCTTCTTTTGATACAATCTTGACTACTGTACAATAAGCCGATGTGTTGACTCGGGCAGGAAACGTGTTCTGTGTTCTGTGTTCTGTGTTCTTCTTTAAATCTCTTTCACAGGTTTAGTGCTTTGTTATTGTTTGTTACTATTAACAGTTAAGTAAAGTGAGGTTACATCTAATGCATTAACCGCTCTCATATCCTTTATAAGAAGTAAAGCCAACTCTTAAATTATCCAAGGTTTGCACTGACATTAAGACAATAGAATTACACAGGGGCCTATTTCTCAATCTATAAGACTTGGTTTCTAAATGAGACGAAGATATAGAACATTTCATCTTTCAGTATAAACTATACATTTTAGGTCAGATTTTTGAACTACATTGAGATACTTGAGGAAAAAAGGTATCTGGAGAAGCAATACTGTAAGGTTAGCGAGGGGCAAACGCAATAACATAACTACATATATTCTAATAAAAAATAAAGAACATGGTGACGTAAAGGGGGAATAAAGAGGAGAAAAGAAAAATAAAGAGAATCTGTCAGCAGGGAAATCGGTATCAAACTTAGCCTACATTCACACAACAGTGAAAATCGTCTGCATTCAATTCACAACCAATTTTTTCATGTCCCATTTTATTTTCGTTTTTTTTCTTGGGGTTTCTTCTCCTGCTGGGGCTTTGCTCTCCGCTGTAGATATTTGTTCCTAACTGCTACTCAGCTTCCCCCCCACCCCCCTTTGCTTTAGTAGCATCTCCCCCTATGCTCATTGTCTGGATCACCTGAATGTACTGCGAATGAAGATGTCAGGCTACACCTTAAAGATTAGGAGACCGGCTTCAGACAGAGGCAGCTGCAGACAAAGTGTGCCATAGTATGTCACTTAAGTAATAGGGGTTTGAGCTGGGCGGCGGTAAGGGGCATTATCTATAGCAAGACCGATGAAGCCAAGACAGGAGAAGAAGAGCCCCTGAAGCATGTGTCAGCTAGTTTACACAAGAGTAAATCACTGCTTTTCATGAAATTGGAGCTGCAATGCAGAAGAAGAAAGTCATTGTGTGAAAAGTGCAGCAGCCGCTCTACAAAGTACTGTCTTTAATTCGAAATCATTTATTCTGCTGACAGACTCCCTTTAAGAGGAATAAAAAAGGAAGCAGAAGAAGAGGAAGAAAAGGAGGCTGGAGAAGATAAAACCAATGTGGATGAAGAAGCAGAGGAGGAAGAAGCAGAGGAAGAAACAGAGTAAGCAGAAGAGGAAACAAAAGAAAGGGGGGAGAAAACATAGATTCAGCAGAAGATGAGGAGTGTAGAGAAGAAGTTGGAGAAACAGAATCAAATGAGGAATGGGATGAAGAAGTACAGATGAAGAAGAAGATGAAGCAAAAGAAGATTAAGGCTGAGGCCCCACATTGCGGAAAAGCTTTTTGTTGTTGTAGATTTTGCTTTGTTTTTTGGAGTGAATTTAGCAGTAGGTAGAAGTATAAGAACTTCCTATATATTTCCTATTCCTATTGAAGCCATTCTTGGCTTTGGCTCAAAAAACACAGCAAAACCTGCAACAAAAAAAGCTGCGTTTCCACAACGTGAGGATTCTGGGGTCTCATTTTAGAGATAGGTGTGGGTCCCAGAGGTGGTACCCGCCTCTATCAGACATTTATGGCATACCCTGTGGATTTGACATAAACAGGATGAAGAAAAATAGACAATAGAAGATGGGGATGAAAAATAAGTTGAAGAAGAGAAAGAGGTGAAGAGGCCAGAGAAAAAAAAGGCAGAAGAAAAAGGAGCTAAAGAGGATTAAAAAAAATAAGGAAGAAAATGAAAAGCGAATGGCAATGAATAGCGGCACCTCTTCTAATGCCCAGAGTGCAGGGACCATGTATCTTCTCTGTATATCTGAACCCCTTATGTCTGATTACATAATATATAAATGTTCCGGATCCGGCAGAAGAAGAGGCAGATTTTGTTAGTGGCTTCCACCCTAGATGTGTTATTGGCGGGGTCCTCCTCTCTATCAGTCCATCCTTATGTATGGAAGAGTTTGTTTTAACTTTGTCCCAAACAATAATAGTACAAAAGAGTGTTTGCTCTTGTCTTGACCAATGCTTTATATGGCCAAGATATTGCACTGAATAAACACTGAAGTTTTATTTCGATCTCTAGTGCCTTTGTATGCCTGCAAATTTCTGCCGTGAAGTAGAAAGTCGCTTTAGGCAAAGCATGTAGCATTGCAAGTAGTGCATGAAACACTGTGATGAACTTGTACTTCATGCTCCCTGGCATAAATGTATGGCATGTTTATAGCACCATGCAAAAATGCAAATAGAAAGAAGTGAAAATCACACGTTATCCCTTAGTAGTCTTTCATTATAAGAAAAATCTGAAACATAAAAAAATTAAAACTAGATATAATTGGATCCCCTATATCTATTTAACCCAATACACACACATACAGTATATATATATATATATATATATATATATATATATATATACAGTCATATGAAAAAGTTTGGGCACCCCTATTAATCTTAATCATTTTTAGTTCTAAATATTTAGGTGTTTGCAACAGCCATTTCAATTTGATATATCTAATAACTGATGGACACAGTAATATTTCAGGATTGAAATGAGGTTTATTGTACTAACAGAAAATGTGCAATATGCATTAAACCAAAATTTGACCGATGCAAAAATTTGGGTACCCTTATCATTTTATTGATTTGAATACTCCTAACTACTTTTTACTGACTTACTGAAGCACAAAATTGGTTTTGTAACCTCACTGAGCATTGAACTTCATAGCCAGGTGTATCCAATCATGAGAAAAGGTATTTAAGGTGGCCAATTGCAAGTTGTTCTCCTATTTGAATCTCCTCTGAAGAGTGGCATCATGGGCTCCTCAAAACAACTCTCAAATGATCTGAAAACAAAGATTGTTCAACATAGTTGTTCAGGGGAAGGATACAAAAAGTTGTCTCAGAGATTTAACCTTTCAGTTTCCACTGTGAGGAACATAGTAAGGAGCCCTAGGTGGGCCCCTGAACCAGATGGACCATGAACTGACTCTGGCAATGTGCAGTACATTCAGTCTACTTCATACAGATACTCACTGTACTATTTGAGCCAGGCTATGCGTCAGTATAATATTCTGAGCAGAAATGACCTAGGTTATTTTTATATACTGTAGACACACTGAGTGGTTGAGGTGTCATCTAGGTGCAGAGTCAGGCCAACCATTTTCCTTCCTCCCTGGGCCCCATCTTCATTGCAGGGGCTCCAATACTCATCATCCAGTGGCACCTTGTAGCTGTCTGAGGTTTGCTGCTGTGTGTGCAAATATCCCTGACTCACAAAGCTAAGAGGGCCCTAATTCAAGGCAAGAGCCAGTCAGCAGGGTACCGACAGGGCCCCAGGACAGAAACATTCAGAAGCAAGGGCTAGGCAGAAAGCTACAACTGAAAAAATCAGTCTTGGAATATAGCAACACATTTTTTGAAAATTGCTTTTATGTGCAAAACTAGTAAAACATAAAAAAGCCTATATAATTTTGTATCACCATAATTATAGTGATCCATGGACTAATGTTATGATGTCCTTTATACTGTATTGTGAATGGCGTAAAAACAAAAAAGGATAGTGGAAATGCTGTTTTGTTTTCATCCAGGCTCCCAAAAAATGGAAAAAAAGTTATACAATGCATTATAATTACACCAAAATGGTGCCATTAAAAATACAACTCAGGCTTCAGAAAAAACAAAAAAACAAACAAACTTCGTATGGCTATATCAATAGAAAACACAAAAATAAAAAAATACAAAAAAAAAAAAAAATTATCATCATTGATGTGGAATATTGTCTTTTCCCCAATTTTAATGAAAAAAATATAATATAAAATAAATGTAACATGAGTGAATACTTTTACCAAAACACTCAACAAAAATTGAGCATGTGTTTTTTTTTTCTTATACTGGAACCCTCCCTGTTCCACAGACTTAATAAGATGGAATATCAAAAACTGATGGAGCAGATCTCATCTGACTGTAAAAGTAACCAATATCCATCGCCTCACCTCCTTTTATGTAATGGATCCAAACCATAACCGCAAAATAAACGGCAAGACAAGTCCTTTTGTCGACTTACAAATGGAGGGTTGTTAAAAACCCAACCGCATATTTATTCTAATACTAAAGCACTTATAAATAAAATTTCAATTTCTCCAATGTATGGGAGGTACAAAAGGTTCATCAGGAGAGTGTGTTATGTTTTTATAGCTAACTAGATTTTTACAGTAAAAATGTATGAGGCAATATAAGCAAGCTAAATATGATCAATGGAGAGACATTAAAGACCCTGGAAACAGAGCGTTTAATTATTTACATAGCATGTTACACTGAGCAAGTCCTGCAAACTGAATCACTTATATGAGAAGGCAGAAATAAACCGGAAGAGAAGAATATTCCATCGACTTATTGAAAGCAAAGTGAAAAAGACAATTTGTCATTCGGTAAGAGATGGAGGCGAAAGGTCAGCAATACACCCAGTGTAAATATTCACATGCGAAATGAAATGTGCTTTATACTTGCAGAAATTTACTCTTCGAATGAAATAAAGTATGAGAAATCAAATACAGACAGCTCTGAGCTTTTTTTTTATCTTTTTATGTTTTTGTACATTTTAGAGCTTTATTGGAAGCAATAGGATCGTTGAAATTACCATCGCATCAAGGATGTTTGTCTGAGGCTAGAGAGGCAGAAAGAAGAAGTTCAGGTGTAGCCTAAGCAAAGAAAACCAGGATTTCTTATGGAACTTTTAAGAATGCAAAAAGGGGTTTCCAAAAAGTCAGATATTTCCTTAATGGGGACCTTTTACCACCTCCAACTACTCCAGTTCTTTTCATAGGCGCTGCCCTACTTCTGGTGCAATTGGAATTTTTTCCCTAGCCTCCACCATGCCTGAGCAAATAAAGTTGTTAGTTTCAGCATCCAATATCCTAATTAGGCTGTTCACTGTCAGGTGGGTGGTCCTAGACTATCTGCTCCAGGCCAAGACCACCGATATGACAGTTAAGAGCCTATTTACTATATTGGGGGGTGCAAATAACAGAAACGACTGTTCAGGAACCATGGGGACTAGAGAGGTTGTAAAAGGAAAGACAAGAAAAGTAAAATAAAAACCAGACAGCTAAAATGACACTTTACATGGTTCACCATTAGATCTGTATACAAAGTTAGACCCAGCCTCAATGATATTGCAATATAACATCCAGGGGTATGTCATAGGTGGAGCAGAGGTACTGTAGCAGTTGCATCCAGGCTCTGGTGCATTTAAGGGCCCACTTTGGGCAAAATTGATAAACTATGTTATACTTAGTGCAGCCCCGAGGGGCATGACCTTCTCTTGTCACCTCTAAATTGGGAGGAATTTATTATATTCCTCGTGCTAATTTTTAACAATTACCCCTTCCTGCCGGAGACATTTTTCGATTTTCATTTTTGACTCCCCACCTTCCAAACCCCATAACTTTTTATTTTTCTGTTCACAGAGCCATATGAGGGCTTGATGTTTGCAGGACAAATTGTACTTCATAATGATACCATTTATTATTCTGTACACTGTAACGGGAAGCTGGGAAAAAATTCATAATGGTGTGGAATTGGAGAAAAAGTACATTTTTGAGACTTTCTTATGGCTAAAGATTGCTAATGCATTGCAAAATATCCCCATTTGCGGGCACTGACCATGGGCATTAGCATCTGGTGGCTATGGCAGCTGATCAGCTCCCGAGGGGCTGCCATATTTAATTACCTGACATCCGCCGTACTATTACAGGGGATGTCGAGAAGGGGCTAAAAAAGTAGGACATTTTTGTGCAAGTGCATTTTTGCACTAAAATTTCGGCCTTTTTACAATTCTTCACTTCTTTTTTTAAAAAAGTAGGGAGGGTGTGGATGGGTGTTAACGGGAGAGACCTTCTATAATCCAGCAAATTTGCAATAATTCTTTCCAGACACAGGATAAATTATATCTGAAATCTACGTCAGCATATTCGTCTCTTTCTGATCTCACAGAAAGGATCAAAACTAGGGTAAGAAACGCCAGTCTTGATAAATTCCTCCAAGTGCCTTGCAGATGTAGCCAAGTTTAACATGACTTTTAACGTGTTAAAGAGGTTGCCCCCATTAAAGACACATATTCTATCCACTGGATAGGGGATAAGTGCCACACTGTTGTCACACTACTGCTGAGCCCCCCAGCGATGAGGAGAATGGGGACTTAAAATCCCCCATGCCTCTTCCATGTGAATGAAGCTCCAGTGCACTTGTATGACCAGTGCTCCATTCACTGCTATGGAGATTCCCCCGCAGCCCCATAGCAGTAAATGGAGAATCGGTCACACAAGTGCACTGACGCTTTATTCACATAGAGGAGGGATGGGAAACTTTCAGTCCTTGGTTCTCCTCATTACTGTGGGAACCAGTGATTAGTCTTTAATGGGACAGACCCTTTAAATAAACAGCTACTAATCACTTTATCTCAATTTGTTTCCATTGCTTTCAATGGCTTTTGTTGTAAGTCATGATGGTGCAGCGAGTTATAAGATTCAATTTAAAGATGGCTATATCTATAGCTTCACCAGGAGTCCCTTTAATTCCATACTGAATCACGTATATGGCAAAATATGTAAAGCTGCACTCCTAACAAAAGCTTGAAAATCTCAGATGAACTGTTTTTCCATAGTCCACCCACATCCCAATCTTTTATGCTTTAGTTTAAGATACATTTTTCTGGTATAAAAATTTTAATTAGTTTCTTGCTGCTTTGATAAATAAAATAACCTGTTCATGAAAAAACATAAAGAACAAAATAAATGAGCATAAAAGGTTGCAAAAAAAATAATTCCCATTTCTGCTATATTTATATATTGATGTTATAGAACATAAGAGTGCAAAACACACAAAAAATAAAATGTGACATAAAATAAAAGCAAACATCACAAAACATTTCGAGTCTAAAGGCTTTTTGACTGATGAAATTCCATTCTCAAGACGGAGACTTACTTGTGTTTAGATGTCCAAGGACAAAGGTTTATTGTACTTAGCCTTAACACGGCGGGCCGCTGTGTCCATTGTTTGAGAAAGTTTTTGAATTATATTCACAGTCATTCTGCCGCACAGTACAGATATTTTTCTGTTATTTTACCTCTTTATAAAGCTTTGAATGGCATTGACTGCAAGGTCTTATACAAAAATATCAAATCCAGTATCTGAAGATGCTCTGTGTGCCACCACTTGATCCCACATATCTTCCAGTGGAACCTGCCTCATGGACATGCCATGGAACATACCCCAATTTTTTTGTCTCCTCAATTCCATAAGGAAAAGTCTCCATGTGCCTGAATGGAAAATTGAAGGAATATGACCATCAAAAAAAATTAGGCATGTTCCATCTTATGCCGCTATAAAACATTGCTTCTAATGGAGAATGTCTTCATGATATAGGGTCTTATGAAAGTTCCAAAAATAATTCCTACAGATGCACATTATGAATCCTTACTCCATGTTTTGCTGTGAGGACTACAGCAGAGTGCTGTGCAAAAGATTTAGTCAGTTGTAGTAAAATTCTGCACAGTAAGAATGCTTTCAGAAATAGAAGGGTTAATAGTTTATTGTTGTCAATGAAGAAAAGAGATGTCAATATAAATCCCATCAATATTTCGGGTGACCTTTGCCCTTTGGAGGAGGAGTCCTGGAAGTGATGATCCGGCCCCCACAGATATAGCCCTGATCTCATCATCATCCATTCTGTCTGGGATGACATGAAGAGATAGACGGATTGGAGCAAGCCTACATCCACAGAAGATCTGGGCTTAGTTCTCCAAGATGGCGGCGGGAACAACCTCCCTGCCCAGTTCTGCCAAAAACTGTCTGCAAGTACCGAGAAGAACTGATGGAAGGCAAAGGGCAAAGGTCACACCAAATATTAATGGGATTTACATTTCTCTTTTCTTTTTCGCTTAATTTTGTGAATTGATAAAAATAAACTATTAACCTTTCTATTTCTGAAAGAATTCCTACATTGTAGCATTTTTCTCCACACTGGCCTATAATGTTTGCGCGATACTGTACATACTTATTACACACATTACACACACACTCAGATGTAGCCAAGTGTAACATGATTTTAAACAAGTTAAATAAACAGTTGCAGTTGCCATCTTCAACTTGACTTTTTCAATGGTTTTCTGTGACTTTTGTTTTGAGATATCATTATGGAGCAAGTTATCAGATTCCAATTAAAAAAGATTACATCTGTACTTACATGTTGAGCACACACATTACGAATGCTTACCTCTGCCACGGATGTCTCCCACGCCAGCAGGGGAGAGGACCCATGGCTAGCATAGCCTGCATCCTGAACAAGCTGCTTTCTCACTCCCTCCTCTTCCTCCTTAGCCCATGTCAATAGATCTAATGCCTGAATTAAGTTACAACACCTGGTACTAATCTCTGGCTATTGTAACCTTCCTTAAACTACAGACAGAACAAGCAGGGGGAAGGCAAGTGCCCCAGCTTTACCCTTTCCCTCACTAGTCCCCTGTCCCAAAATGCAGATGCAGCACTGCTTAAATTGACTTTCTGCAGCGTGATACGTCTCTGCAGCATTGTATCCTATCTCAGAAGACAACAAAAGTGATTGAAAACCTATTGAAAGAGTCAAGCTAACAGTATTGCTAATGTGTTATGAGTCATGTTACCCTTTGCTACAACTGTACCTTGAGGCTGGGAGTTGTAGTACTGCAACAGCTGGTGAGCTGCAGGCTGGAAACCAGAATGATCCCACTGTATATGAGTCTACCATACTGTATGTATGTTGATGAGCACTGTAGATTTCTTATATAGTTATATTTTCTATCTACATTTGATATTTGCACAGAAAAGTGTAAAGCGAATCTCTATCTGTCTGCGATCAACACATTTAATGTAACTGTAAAATCAATATTAGGAGAGCAAGAAATATGTTTCCCAGGGACCAAAAGAAATAACTTTGTTTTGATGTTATCTGGTCTCATTATAAGAACAAACGTCCCTTAGGCTCCGACACGTCTTCTTTGATGTGAAACAGGTGAAACTGGAGCTTTTACTTGAAATATCGAAGAATGGCAAATTAATGGCAATATACAAATAGGACTAAAGGAGTCCTAGAAAATTCTTAGTAATCTTTATAATGATTATCACACAGTATATTAAGCGAAACTCGAGAAAATTAAATATCATCACAATAATGGTAGATAAAGGAGTCAAGGCTGATAAAATAGACTCATTTATCTAGAGTAGTCAGGTAGTCATAGGAGGGACCTGGGGAGGGGCTTCTTCTAAAGAGGTAATTTACATATGAATAGGCTGAACATTATGCATATTCATGTTAACATGTCCATGCATTTTATAGCTAGGTACAATGCTGTGTGAATGACAGGAGGACACCTAGGGAGGAACAAAAGGAAGGATACATGGTGGGCTAGACGTTGTAGGGAGTCCACCACCATGTGGAAGACCAAACCTTATCTGCCTTTAAAAACTTGGTAAATGTTCAAAAACCTCCTCAGTCTACAAAAAAAATCCATAATGATTAAAAAAAAATTGGAATATATATATATATATATATATATATATATATATATATATCGATATGAGTGAAACTGAATTTGATTCTGATTTTCCAGAAACTTTGGGTTCAACAACCTGAACCCAAAACTTTGGGAGTTTGTCACCCGTGACCTGGGAAGTAAAATTATTATATTCTAAGGTCTCTTCAGACCCCTGAGTATAATTGGTGGAGGCATACTCCATGTGGTTGCTTAGGCCCTATCACAGCCCTCAGCAGTGACCTCAGGGTGCATGACATCACCCATTAGGACAGAAGAGGCCAGAAGAGGACATAAAGGGAACAGTGGATGCTGCGAGGATCCGCAGGAGAGGTGGGGTAGGTGAGTATAATTGTTCATTATATTTCCACACCTCTTCTGAGCCTCCCATTATTATGATCTGAGGTCTGAAGAGACACCAGAGTATAATAGTTTTACTTCTGGTTTGAGACAGACTTGCTGTTGCCTCTCCAGTGCACCATTTGTAGATTTGGAGAAAAAACAACTTTGAAGTCTTATGCAAATGAGTCACTTGCTACACTGCGGCGGGGCTTTAGCCATGGGAACACTGTTCTTGTTGCTCAAGTAGGATGGGTGATGTCATAGCAGTGGTATAACTAACGCTCACTGCATGGGTTGGCACAGGCAGGAAGTGTTGGGGGTCTGAGTGGTAAGAGTAGTGCTCCAGTCAACTGAAATCCTGCCCCCAGTGCACCAATTGCCTACTTTGCATAATACTTCAAAGTTATTTTTCTCCAAAACTACAAAAGTGGCACTAGAAAGGCACAATTGGTTTGTTGGTGCTGGTACAGACAATTACTTGCAAGAGCCATACACACTACTAAGTCTCTTACTTATGAGTAGAGAAGGGTAAACTGATAAGATGACTTCCAATGAATATTCATGAGGTTCAGCATTCTGGTTCGTTTTGGGCAGAACTTGTCCATCACAAATCAGAAGTGCTATCATTATACTCTGGGTCTATTCATACTAATAAGCGGAAGCTCAGGGGAGGTGCGGCAACATAATAAATTGTTATATTCACCTTGCCTCAACTCTCCTGGGCATCCTGTCGGTGTCCAGTGGTCCCGCAACATCCTTTTATGGTTTCCTGGCTGACGTTACGTGCCCCATGGTCACACAGGGTGTGCCAACATCATGAAGAGGCCAGAAGAGGACACCAGGGTACCTCCGAATGCAGCAAAGATGTCCAGGAGAGGTAAGGCAAGGCAAGTCTAATAGTTTTTTATGTTGCGACACCTCCCTTAGGTCTCCATTTATTATACTCTTGGGTCTGGACAGGTTCTGTAAGTATATTACTGATCCATGGGTAATAAATCCCAAAAATTTTGGGTTCAATTCAAGCCCAAAACTTTTGGTAAATTCATGTTGAATCCGGTTTGATTCAAAGCAGTTCGCTCATCTCTACTTGTTATCGTGATGAAATTTATGCAAATTTGATTTCGATACATTGATGTTTGGGGATGATTTTTAATCCAGCCCTCACATGATTGATGATTTTAGATTCCATTTACTATTGGTTTGTTATTTTGTTCTCAATGAATTATAAAATTTATATCAGTAAAGATTTTCAGTTTGAATCTTTTGTTCATCGATATCCGACGTGTGGTTTAAGTGTCACTTTTTTTTTTTTTTTTGAGCTGTGCATATTAAACATTGTATAAATCCCTGGTTTTTGGCACATTTTTTTTTCTAGAGGATTTTGCCTTATGAGGCATCCAGCTACTATATATGTAGTTCTAGGGACAGTTTTCTTTGGTCTGGAGGAGAACAATTTTGCTGTTTTTTTTAGGGCTGTGTATTAGAGAAATCAGAAAGGAATTCCCGGGCAGAACCAACATTGCATACAGTATATATTAGAGATACCATCCACATTGAAGGGTAAATCATCATGGGAGTGTGCCGAAGGTCCACTGCTGTACAAAGGTACAAAGGTTGCCTTAAAATTGAATTTATAGTACAAAGGTCCTGACTCCTGCCTTTCTTGTTCTCCTGAGGAGTCTCATTACGTAGGAGTGGAATACTAGCAGGTACCGGAATCTTTGGGATGGAGATAATAATTGTCTTATTGAATTCAGTAGCGTCACCCATGTGGGTCATATCGATCTTCGTCTTCTCACCTTCGAACCCAGCTGAAGCATACTATCCAGCCTTGAATTTAGCCAAATAAGGTATTTTAAAACAATACTAATAAAACAAACCTGTCTGGTTTGTAGATTCATCTTCAAATACACTATTAGGCTAAAGCACGTAGCGAGCCGCAGCCAAAAAATGCTGCGGAAAAGACCACAACGAAAACGCATTGTTTTTTTTTTCCGCAGCGTTTTTTACAGAAAGTCTGCAGTTTTCCTCTGTGGACTTTCTACCCCTATTGCACCTATACAGAAAACCCCAGTGTTTCCGCAGGTATAATTGCTGTGATTTTCAAAAACATGAGCGTTTTTGAAATCGGTGCTTTTCCACTGCAGATTTTTTTTTCTGCAATGCATGGGTGGGATTAATGATGTCTGAAAGTCACAGCAAATCAGTTTAAGGCTGAAGCCCCACATTGCAGAAACACTGTTTTTTTGTTGTTGCAGATTTTGCTGCGGTCTAAGAGTGGCTGCAAAAGGAATAGGAAATATATAGGAAGTTCTTATACTTCTCCCTTCTGATCAATCCACTCCTGGCTTTGGCTCAAAAAACCACAGCAAAATCTGCAACAAAAAAAGCTGCGTTTCTGCAATGTGGGGCCTCAACCAAAAGGGTTTTTTCTGGGACTATGATATTGATGACTTATTCTTTAAGATAGTCCATCAAGTTAGATTGGTAAAGTCTGACACAGGGACCCAGCCAAGAAGCTGATTGAAGAGCTTGCAGTTCTTTGGGGAGCTCCACCTCCTCTTCTCAGACTAGTGATATCACATCCATTGGTCACATGGCAATGCTGCAGCTCAGTCCTATCCAAATGAATGGGGCTGAGCTGCAATAATAAGCACAGCCATTACACTATGTACAGTGTTGTCCTTGGTAAGTAGTGAAGTGGTCACATCATTCACTATGATAACCCCTTATGTCAATATCTCAGCTTTAGTATCCAAGTCTTTGGCTTATCTTGATAACATCCCCTCTCTAGTAACCTCCAATGCACTATTGGGCATTAAACCCCAGTGACAGCGCTGAAAGGAAACAGTTAATAAACTTGTTTCAATAAATAGCAAAAAGAATAATGAAAAAGAGTAAAAAAATAATAAGAATGAAAAACCTTGAAGAATCTCACGGCTCCTCCGGCCCCCCGTGGACCATTATTCCTACTGTATCTCACAACACGTATCCCCTTCTCCTGAACAGCACATTTTGGACATCTTATCAGATTAAGGAAAATTCCTACCATTCTCATTAAAAGCTAGTGAGCTCTTAAACACGTTCAAAGCAACATCTATAACAATAAAAATTCCAGCTCACATTGCCCTGACAGGTAGGCACAGCTGCACAGAATATGTAAACACTCGGCTTCATTTGCTTGCATACTAAATATGCAAGTGAGTGCCTTATTTCTTTATATATGCAGCGTGCATAACCATGGATGAATGTTAAACGGGTATTGACATCCCATAAAGTGATTCATATCACCAGGATATATCATCACTACTGTATATGATCTGTGGGGTCCAAGTTGTGGGAACCCCAACAATCCTAAGATTGAAGATACCGCAGTATTGATTCAATATGGCGGTGCCTTCACTGTTTTTCCATACACAATGGCGTCCCTGGTTCATCTCTGCAGATAACTGTAGTCGTCGCTGTAATGGAACTGTGCTGCAGCTCTCTGCAAAGCTGGGGCCATGTAGTAGAGATGGGCAAGCCGCCCAAGATTTGTTTAGAAACATTTATACTCACCTTCCCTCTCCACTTTTGGTCACTTTATGGTGTCTGGCACTCTCTCGGAATGGTAACGGAAGGTAAGTATAAATGTTTTTTGTATTTTTGTCACCTCCCCTGGACCTCCACCTAACACAATGCATGTCGCGGCAGCCATTTTAGTTAATCCGAGACAAATCCCCAAATGTTTGGTTTCATAAAAAACCTAACAATTTGGGATGTTCAGGTTGAACCCAGCTCGTGAAAAAGTGGTTTGCCCATCACTACTTTGTAGGTGCTAAATCAGTGCACAGTTAGCCAGAGGTATAACTTGAAGTTCCTTGGCCCCAATTCAATATATGTAATGAAGCCCCCACTTGTCATGATCTATAAAACTGATGTCTTCTTATGCTGTAGAGGGGTCTTCAAGTCTTTTGAGTCTTAAGGGCCAGGTAGTGATTTCTACCTCTGCACCCCTATAGTCATCATACCTGTGTCCATTTGGGTCCATTTGCCGCCAGCACTCTTAATATTTAGAATAAAGACAGGTGGACCTAACAAGATTCATTTCACAAGTACTCACGAGGCTCTCCTGTCCGTTTCATTTCGGACCAAACTTGAAGATTTGTAACCAATCTGTCTCCTCATTCATTCCAGACGCTACTGTAACATTTACAATACGTTCTGTCCCGTAAAGGACCCTGCACGTGCAAATGTAGCAAAGTTTGACACTTCCACCTTCTCCACTTATCAGGCTGTTTTCCTTCTCCTTTCCTTTACTCGGGATATTATCTAATAGTATCTGTATCCAGTCTGACACACAGAAGTCTATGGAGTGGTTGAAGTGAAGAAGAAGGCTGCTGCCGGCTAGTGATTAATTTATTGCCCCCTTCTGTACAGTTCTAGAGCATTATCTTACTATATATAATAGGGTCAAAAGAGCTGCTATTTACTAAGTGTAGCAGAGCTTAGCAGCTGCAGTGCGTGCATGTCTTTTCCAGCAGCTTCTCTCTCTCCAGCCCTTCTCCATAGACCTCTGTGCTAAAAGTAGCCCAGCCTGATACATGAAGAACAAAGTATTTTTCTTTAATAAGATATAATACAGAGTTTCTTATGTTCAGCTGTACTATTAATTTATGTAAAGTGGTTTCATAACTCAAGGTCATTTAACACATTCTGTCAAGTTAACATTTGCTGCAACAGTATAACCAGGAAAGTTTCTCATCTAGAGAGAGATCTAGACTTGTTAAATTAACTAGAGTAAAAATGCATATACTTGTATCATACACTATATAAGCCGTTTTGGCTACGGCTCCCACCAACATGAAGCTCCTGAAGCCATCCCAATACTGTGCTTCTTGTATGTCCTCATTGTTCACTCATGGGAACAACACAATGTGGAACTTTTTGCAATTTTTGCACGGTCATCTTTAATTCGACCACTATGGAAACAATATATTGTAGAAATATTAACCTCATTTGACTCTTTCTCTCCCCACAGCTATACTATTAGCAATTCAGGATCAATATGTAGTTGTAATGGAGCTGATTTTATCATTTCACCCATCATCAGACAATTACCATTTATCCATAAACCTGGTAAAATTGCCATACTGCATAAAAAAATGCAGCAATATAATATAAGTGGCTCTGCTACATCTTTAATACCTGGAGTAAAACCTTATAAGTAAAGTGACGCTTAATATTCAAAATAACACAAGCCAAAAGTTAAGCGACATTATCTAAAAATTATTTTCCAAGTGAATGAATTCATATTATCCTTGATGAGAAGTTCTAGGTTTCCAATTGACCAAAAGGGGGCAGTCATGTATCATAAACAGACCCTGGAATCTCTGCTGTCACTTCTCTAGTGTTCTGAGGTTGAATCAGGCAGACTCCAGGGCACGTTTTCAAATTACCTGTTACAAAGGGAACAAAAAATGATCAAAATAATCCGAGCAGCCAACTCCGAAAACAAAAGACGTAGTTAAAAGAATATGTAACTAAAGGGAGATATTAACAGGTGGATAAATCGGCAGGATCGGTAATGAACCGGCGGAGCTATTATTTAAGATACAAGTAGCTCCCAGCTCAGAGATAATTCAGGCTGTGTCTGGCCATTCAAAAGATGAAGCTCAAGTGAAATCATTCTAGATGTAGCAGAGTTAAAGAGGAATCCTACATGTAGCAGAGTTAAAGAGGAATCCTAGATGTAGCAGAGCTGATGTTGTCTTTTAGCATTGTTTATAATAATAACACAAAGTGTAACAGTCCCTATTCACAGGATTGTAGCAAAACCTACAAATATATGGTAACACTGATATATATTACTGTATAATGTGCAAAAGAAATGCAGTAGCTTAATAGATGTGGCTTAGCAGTAGGAACATTATTATAGTAGTTATATTCTTGTACATAGAGGCAGCATTATACTAGTTATATTCATGTACATGGAAGCTGTATTATAGAAGTTACATTATTGTACATAGGAAGCAGTATTATAGTAGTTATAGTCTTGTACATAGGGGCAGTATTATAGCAGTTATATTTCTTGTACATAGGAGCAGTATTATAGTAGTTATATTCTTGTACATAGGGGGAACTATTATAGTAGTTTTATTACTGTACATAGGAGCAGTATTATAGTGGTTATATTCTTGTTCATAGGGGGCAGTATTATAGTAGTTATATTCTTGTACATAGGAGCAGTATTATAGTAGTTATAATCTTGTACCTAGGAGACAGTATTATAGTAGTTATATTCTTGTTCATAGGGGGCAGTATTATAGTAGCTATATTATTGTTTATAGGAGGCAATATTATAGTAGCTATATTCTTGTTTATAGGGGGCAGTATTATAGTAGTTATATTCTTGTTCATAGGAGGGCAGTATTATAGTAGTTATATTCTTGTACATAGGAGCAGTATTATAGTAATTATATTATTGTACATAGGAGCAGTATTATAGTAGTTATATTCTTCTACATAGGAGCAGTATTATAGTAGTTATATTCTTGTACATAGGAGCAGTATTGTAGTAGTTATATTCCTGTACATAGGAGCAGTATTATAGTAGCTATATTCTTGTACATAGGAGCAGTATTATAGTAGTTATATTCTTGTTCATAGGGGGCAGTATTATAGTAGTTATATTCTTGTACATATGGGGCAGTATTATAGTTGTTATATTCTGGTACATAGGGGAAAGTATTATAGTAGTTATATTCTTTTACATAGGAGTAGTATTATAGTAGTTATATTCTTGTACATAGGAGCAGTATTATAGTGGTTATATTCTTGCACATAGGAGCAGTATTATAGTAGTTATAGTCTTGTACATAGGAGATAGTATTATACTAGTTATATTCCTGTACATAGGAGCAGTATTATAGTAGTTATATTCTTGTACATAGGAGCAGTATTATAGTAGTTATAATCTTGTACCTAGGAGACAGTATTATAGTAGTTATATTCTTGTTCATAGGGGGCAGTATTATAGTAGCTATATTATTGTATATAGGAAGAGTATTATAGTAGTTATATTCTTGTTCATAGGGGGCAGTATTATAGTAGTTATATTATTGTACATAGGAGCAGTATTATAGTAGTTATAATATTGTACATAGGAGACAGTATTATAGTAGTTATATTCTTGTACATAGGAGGCAGTATTATAGTAGTTATATTATTCTACATAGGAGCAGTATTATAGTAGTTATATTCCTGTATATAGGAGGCAGTATTATAGTAGCTATATTTTTGTACATAGGAGCAGTATTATAGTAGTTATATTCTTGTTCATAGGGGGCAGTATTATAGTAATTATATTATTGTACATATGGGGCAGTATTATAGTAGTTATATTCTTCTACATAGGAGCAGTATTATAGTAGTTATATTCTTCTACATAGGAGCAGTATTGTAGTAGTTATATTCCTGTATATAGGAGCAGTATTATAGTAGCTATATTTTTGTACATAGGAGCAGTATTATAGTAGTTATATTCTTGTTCATAGGGGGCAGTATTATAGTAGTTATATTCTTGTACATATGGGGCATTATTATAGTTGTTATATTCTGGTACATAGGGGAAAGTATTATAGTAGTTATATTCTTTTACATAGGAGTAGTATTATAGTAGTTATATTCTTGTACATAGGAGCAGTATTATAGTGGTTATATTCTTGCATATAGGAGTAGTATTATAGTAGTTATATTCTTGTACATAGGAGATAGTATTATACTAGTTATATTCCTGTACATAGGAGCAGTATTATAGTAGTTATATTCTTGTACATAGGAGTAGTATTATAGTAGGTATATTCTTCTATATAGGAAGCAGTATTATAGTAGTTATATTCTTGTTCATAGGGGGCAGTATTATAGTAGTTATATTATTGTACATAGGAGCAGTATTATAGTGATTATATTCTTGTACATAGGAGCAGTATTATAGTAGTTATATTTTTGTATATAGGAAGCAGTATTATAGTAGTTATATTCTTGTTCATAGGGGGCAGTATTATAGTAGTTATATTATTGTACATAGGAGCAGTATTATAGTGGTTATATTCTTGTACACAGGAACAGTATTACAGTAGTTATATTCTTGTACATAGGAGGCAGTATTATAGTAGTTATATTCTTGTACATAGGAGCAGTATTATAGTAGTTATATTCTTGTACATAGGAGCAGTATTATAGTAGTTATATTCTTGTGCATAGAAGGCAGTATTATAGTCGTTAAGTTCTTGTACATGGGGCAGCATTATACTAATTAGATTCATGTACATGGAATCAGTATTATAGTACTTTCATTCATGTATATGGGGTATTATAATAATTATATTCTTGTACATAGGAGCAGTATTATAGTAGTTATAGTATTCTACATAGGAGCAGTGTTATAGTAGTTATATTCTTGTACATAGGAGCAGTATTATAATAGTTATATTCTTGTACATAGGAGCAGTTTTATAGTAGTTATATTCTGGTACTTAGGAGCAGTATTATAGTAGTTATATTCTTGTATATAGGAGCAGTATTATAGTAGTTATATTCTTGTACATAGGAGCAGTATTATAGTAGTTATATTCTTGTACATAGGAGCAGTATTATAGTAGTTATATTCTTGTACATAGGAGCAGTATTATAGTAGTTATATTCTTGTACATAGGAGCAGTATTATAGTAGTTATATTCTTGTATATGGGGGCAGTATTATAGTAGTTATATTCTTGTACATAGGAGCAGTATTATAGTAGTTATATTCTTGTATATAGGAGCAGTATTATAGTAGTTATATTCTTGTATATAGGGGGCAGTATTATAGTAGTTATATTGTTGTACATAGGAGCAGTGGTATAGTAGTTATATTCTTGTACATAGGAGCAGTATTATAGTAGTTATATTCTTGTACATAGGAGCAGTATTATAGCAATTATATTATTGTACATAGGAGCAGTATTATAGTAGTTATATTCTTGTACATAGGGGACAATATTATAGTAGTTATATTCTTGTACATAGGGACAGTATTATAGTAGTTATATTCTTGTACATAGGAGCAGTATTATAGTAGTTATATTCTTGTACATAGGGGGTAGTATTTAGTAGTTATATTCTTGTACATAGGGGCAGTATTATAGTAGTTATATTCTTGTATATAGGGGGCAGTATTATAGTAGTTATATTCTTGTACATAGGAGCAGTGGTATAGTAGTTATATTCTTGTACATAGGAGCAGTATTATAGTAGTTATATTCTTGTACATAGGAGCAGTATTATAGCAATTATATTATTGTACATAGGAGCAGTATTATAGTAGTTATATTCTTGTACATAGGGGACAATATTATAGTAGTTATATTCTTGTACATAGGGACAGTATTATAGTAGTTATATTCTTGTACATAGGAGCAGTATTATAGTAGTTATATTCTTGTACATAGGGGGTAGTATTATAGTAGTTATATTCTTGTACATAGGGGCAGTATTATAGTAGTTATATTCTTGTACATAGGAGCAGTATTATAGTAGTTATATTCTTGTACATAGGGGACATTGTTATGGTAGTTATATTCTTGTCTAGGTGAGGCTGTGCAGTAGTATGCATCTTGGATAATATCATAGTACATATATTCTTGTATATAGACAACAGAAAATTATGTAGTACTATGGAAGCAATATACCATATAGAAAAAAAAAAATTGACAACACATTGACAACTGTTTTGAGTGAATTCATCCTTTAAGAAACCAATAGTATACTCATTTTCATTTTTACTCCATCACCTGCCAAGTACGGCATGGCTGCTGTACAATCCTCATAAACATTTCATTGGGACCACAAACAGCTGCGAAGTAAATAGCATAGTCTAAGTCTGACATTACCACTGGCACCTATTAGATAATAATATGTGCCACCCTCATTTGTGATATGGGGACGATAATGTCATGTGACACCAGAATATTCAAAGAGATACCGAGCAGAGAACATCTCACACATTGCAGCAAAACAAGCTTCACTGCTGATGAACATTTTGTTGACACTGTCAATTCGCTTTGGATGACCCGCAGGCAAATTTAGAAACCCGTCCATGTTAAATGCCAAGCATTGTAGCATAAATTCCCTAAAAAATGATGATATGCACCGATGGCTTCATACACTACAATTTATAGACTTGGAATAGGAAAGATGCAAAGGACAATGTTATACTCCTGAAAATGACGGTAATTCAATCTGAAAAGATTAATTTACAGAAACTCGCAGTTTGTCCTATTTAACTTCATTATATTGTTAGTGGATATTTATTAGCCTCATTTAAAGGTACGGTCCCATCACAGTCCCAGGGAACCCTGGAAAGGATAAGTCAATTATTTACAATATGTAAAATGTGAACATGTTAGATAAAATGGATTGTAAAGGTACAGTCACCGAGTTTTTGGTTACAAAAATGTGATGACTTGTGTCCCCTGTTGTCTCACATTTTGAGTCCCCACTGGCTTCTTCATCCTGATCCCTCTCAATCCAGGATAGGTCATCAATATGTGATCTGTGGGGGTCCAAGAGGAGAGCCTGCATGCGCTCCCCATCCACTGATATAGATTGCAGTACTCAGACACTGCTAGAGCAGCTGATCTGTGTGGGGTCTGGGTCTGTCGGACCACATCAGATCACATGGATAAGTCAACAGTATGAAAAATTGATTTGGGGCCCTTTAAGTTAGTATTCCTGATCCTTCTTGGATTTTCCACCAAAGAATCCATATTACTAATATGAATATGCAAATACACAAATAATACCAAAAATAATACCAAAGACAATAGCTGGGTACCCCACCCCCCCTCTATAGCCCCTGGGACTCAGGTTAAATCTCATTCCTGTAGAAATGTCATTACAAATCTGAACACCGGCCGCCATTCTCATTAACATCTATAAATGACGCGTGATGAACTTTCATGACCACAATATATCGCACCTCTTAATTTCTTAATTTTTATTCAGCCCTTCCCTCCATCCTGCCCATTACCTTCATGCCCTCTTCGTTTTTAATTTCTGACTCCCTCTTTGAAGAGGTTTCCAACTATTATTTCCCATTAGAAGTAAATCTAGAAATCTTCCTCTATAACCGGCACAGCTGCGAGCGTCGCACATCTAAATTTAAACCTATAATTAAATTCTATGTTCCAAGCCCGGACCATGTGATCCCCAGGTGACACACTGAGTCAACTTTACGTGAACTCGTCGAGTGTGCATCCCAGTGCTAATTATTGTAATATTTAGCTGTAGCAAAGAAGGAGGAAGGTGCAACACTGCCGACTAACCTGATAGCTGGATAGCCAGATGTTAAATGGCATTTCCTAACTGCATGATACGCGCAGGGGTTGGGGACATATCACACGCTCGGAAAGTCTCACCTCCGGGGGGAAATAAAACAGTAGGAGAAATTATTTGCATTACCTTTGGCTTTCAACAGCTGTGCTCCTATGGACTTCTGACCAGCGGGGAGCACATTACAGCTGCAAATCTTACATACATTGCGATAATCCTCATATCTGTGATTATCACTTAGGGTATTTTATGATAAAGAAATAGTGATTTTCCAAGTCATTTGGCTGCATGTAGCTTTTTGAGATTTAGAAAAAGCATTAAAAAAAAAAAAAAAAACAGTGCCCCTCTTGCCCCATGGGAGGGGCTGGTATTGCAGCTTAGCTCAATTTAAGCAAGCAATGAGTTACAATACCAGATACAGCTAAGAGCGGTTAAGAGGCTATTTTCAATCTGTCCCTAGTATTAAAAGTGCCTAGCGATAACCATTATTGAGTTTTCACAGACCACTGAATGACATAATCACCTGTATATACAGTGATAGATCCTCTAATGCTATATACATGAGATGAGTGAAGCTCACAATGGCTTAACTTGCCTCAATATAGTCAAGGTTAGTGCAACAAAATGACCAACATTGAAAAAAGATGATTTCCATTGGGAGATGTTTATGCTACAGTATATGTGCCTATATGTAGCCATCTAGAGGTTGTGATGTGAATTGGAGCTTCTTAAGGGTTTTACTAACATGTTGCATTACTATATTAACTCTTGTGGGAAAACAAAGTTGGTAACATCATTTGTAGAAAAATAAAGGTGGTCACATCTGTAGCTATCTGAGCAGATAAATGTGTTCCTAACACCTTAGGTGTTCTAGAGCAGTGGCCTATGTAGAAAATGGTGCTGGCTTTTGCTACTAATGGCAGAAGGGTTTGGTCCCCCTCTACCCCCTTTCCATGATCCTTGGACTAAGAGTCATAAGAGTGCAGTTCTTCTCAACGGGATAATTCTACATGGGTTCCCCCATCTAATAGCAACCAAAAGTACGCTCTGTTTCCAAGAGTTCTAAAGAAGGGGCATGACTTGCTTGCATGCCTACGTGCACCTCAAGATGAGGTCAACAACCATGAGTATAAAAAATACACTGGCCCAGGTTTACTAATAGTTAGACAGTATAAACATACACCAGATTTATCACAATGGTTGATGCTTGATGATAAATCTGGCGTATCTTTAGTCTTATACCACTTTTTAGTTGGCTTACATTAGGTTCACACTAGCATTTGGTTTTCCATCGTTCAGGTCCACATGGGGACCCAAAAGACGGAATCCCTATCCACTTAAAAATTGGTTACATGCAGAAACCCATTGAACCCATAGACTATAATGGGTTTCTGCCATTTTATACTGAAACCTTGCAGAACTTTTCTCTATGCCAATTTTAAGCAGAATTGGCGTCGGACTCTCGTACGGAGAGTCCAATGCAGATGTGAACCTAGCCTTACTTTGAGCCAGAATTTTACAAAAGAATATTAGCACACTTGGCACATTTAAGCCACACACCCTTTACTGAGAAACCATACCTACATGTCTAGCCAGTCAGAAAAGTTTTAGCTCAAAGTAAATGTGCCAAGGTGCGTCAAGTCACCTAAGTTGTGCCTAAGGTGAGCCAAGAAGTGGCTACGATGTTCCACATTTACACCAGAGTCATAACCACAAATCTCAGCCTCTTTGTTAAGCCTAGTGCGGGATGGGAGGAGGTGGAGCATGAGACATTGACTCCTTCTTTGGTGTTAGTCCCTGTGTCATGCACCGCCCCCTTGGCACTGCATGAGATGTAACACCATGTATCAATTTTTCCAAGAGGGTTCCTTTAAATTTCACCTAAAGTAACTTTCTTTTAGAAAAGTATCTTATGAAAATATGTTTTATTACTGTGTATTAAGACTTTAATCTGACAAATATGGCATGAAAAGAGATACATTATTCTCTCCTTGAAGGAGTTTTCTTGCACTCTGAATAATTGTGTCTATTTAGGACATTGTTCTGCAAACAAAAGGAAATAAGAAACAAAAATACAATATTGGTTCTGTTAATCCTCAGCTAACAGGGTTACACAAAGCCGGGCGCACAAATCGCTTTTCTTCGGCTCCTGAATCTACATTGATGAAGTTTCTTAAGTAGCAATTCTTGGCTTTTGTTTTATTTTCGGATTTTTTTTTTCTCCTTGACTCCTTGTCCAATGAGAACAGCTGCCTGGCAACTACAGTGTGCTCTGAAGGACAGGGCAGAGTAGGGGCACAAGACTAAACTTATATATATTGCCAAATTCTCCTTAGCAACGTAAGAGGCAATGCCAGGGCTTCTCTCGAAAACGGAATATATGACCATACTGAAAAAAGGCCAAATGGGGCAGGGGACCTGACAGGGCACAAGTGACTGAGCTAATTGCAAATTAGTTCCCATGGGCAGGGATCAGACCTACATAACCTAGAAGAATCATTCCCTGTATACACCTCAGTTCATTAAACGCAGTTGGATTGTATGAAATAAAAAAGAAAACAGCATTTTTGCAAATAAACAGCACCATTCTTTTTCACTGGTCATGTCTGGTTTTGCAGCTCATCCCCCTTTAAATGAATAGGTGCTGCAATTCCAGACACAGCCATGGACAAGGGTAGTGTGGTTTTGGGGTCAAGAAAGTTCATTGCATCATGAAATGCATGCAACAATATAATATAATTTTTCAACTTTTTTAAGATCAGCCATGACAGAGGCAAAGGCTGACAATGTCAATCAGGGCTAAAGGGGCAGCATAAAGACAAATCTGATAAATCAAGCAACGCCCCTGGTACACCTACTGGCTGATTTTCATATCCATTAAAAGATGATTATTTCTGCATTACTTTATCAGTTTGTGACCACAGAGGTATGTCTCTGCATCTACGGAAAGCCCCTACATGGAACTAGTTTTGGCTTTGGAGGCATTTCGGACCTGATAGACTCCCTTTTAATACATAGGTATAATGCTGTAAGACTGGGTGACTTACTAAGTTCATATGGAGTAGGATCAATTTAGTTTCCAGTAGCTGTGGCAAGAATTGTTTTATCATACCATGATGTGTGCCTTTTAGAGATAATGGCGGGCTTTTCTTGACTTGAGTAAAATGCCTGTTATTTCAAGTGTTAAAGATTAGCCCTGGCCAAGATATCAGAAAACAACCAATATGATAGGGTCAAATCCAATCCAGATTCTGTTCATGTTGATGTTGAATTGTTGGTTGCCCCATTGAAATTAACATTATGTTGGTGCTGCAGTCCTGACAATCGTTGATGGCAAAACCCACTAGTCATACATTGGTGGTCTATGCTAAGGACTCCAACAGTGTAAAATCTCTTTAGTGCCAAATGGATACATGAATATTCCAAAATCCACCTTTTGTCTTGGGAGGTTCAGGTTCAGCTCTGCTTTTAAGGACTGGCTTTCATGCAAAAGAACAAGCTCACCACAAGCTCACAAGATGTCATTAGATGGAGATCTTATTTGCCGGATCTATGATTATAAACTACAAGCTGCTTTCTACTTCCTGCTCCCTCTTGACACACAGGAAATGACTTCTCAGCCAATCACAGACTTCAGTGGTAACTCTTCCTCCCAGACAGTGATCAGCTGAGCAGTTCTCTCCACATGTCCAGAGAGAAACAACAGAACATAGAGAATAGTGAGTGACCCTGTAAGCATTGCAAAGAATTGGTGAGGTGAATCATGCTTCTTTTACTTTTTGAACTTATTCTGCTTCCTAAAATAAAATGTTATCAAGCAGTCAGACCCTTTAAAGAAGTATTTCCATCTTCAGGATCACATTAAACTCATAACTGAAGTGTTTTACAGAATATAATGCTTCATCTATCTTCCTCTGTATGGCAGATTATGTCTCTTCAGTATACAGCTAGATTTCGGACCACTTCTGCTATCTAGCAGTGGTGGCCAGATTCTGTTCTCCTCATTGTGATTAACAGTTTATGTCAGCAAAGTGCACTGAGTATTGATAAGGGCTAGAACTGTGCTTGATCGGCACCTCTGTTATCTCTGTATGTAAATCCGGAGATAACAGTGTGCAGTGTAGTCTCAGGAGCACACTGCTGGCCTAAACTGTATATGACACAGGCTAAGCCCACCCACCAACCTACCACTAAAAACAGGAAGTGCAGGGGAGAGGAGACAGGTGAGCAGGTGAAACCCTTAGAGGCAAAAACCCTTTAAGAAGAAATGTCTTGAGCCATGCAATCTGGTAAAGTCCTCTCTATCTCTGTACTGGTGTGAGGAAAGATTTCCAATACTTAAGACGATTTAACCATCCGTGATGGTCCTAACAAAAACCATTATAAAATATAAACTTGGTCGCAACATTTCCATAATTGCTCATTTTAAAATTACCGCTGGCTGGTAATTAATATTCATGTGTTGTTTTTGACTGGCAAATAAGAATGATTAGTTTTACAATGTCTAATTTATCACAATAAGAGATTTCATAATATCCCATAATTTGATGGATTCATTTATTTAACTTGTCAGTGTTAATAACCCTGATTACAATGACAAAGCGCGAGATGAACTGCAGACGCCACGCCACCACCAACACTGCTGAAACTTTGATTTCTCTGTTCACAAACTCTTTTCTTTTTCATTTAATTTTAATTAACTTTTTCTATTACTGATGGGAACATTGCTGGCAGCGTGGGGCCGCCATGAACTCACTGTCTGACCACATAAACACAGTCCACTTTGCTGTTCATTAGTGCAGACATTAGCTGATCGTTGCAGACACTCCGGGTTTAGCTTCACCTAAGGAATATGCAAGAGAGCAGCTTTATGTGCCCTTTCTAAATGGCAAAACACAAGACCGTCTTCTGATGATGTCATCCCTAGCCGCTAAAAGCCCAGTTTGGAGCTTCATTTAGAGATTATTAACATTCTATTGAATGCTGAAGCTTCATTTGATACACACTGTCCATGCATCTGACTCTACTGTCTGTCTATATTATTTTGACACCTACTTCGCATGGTTCTTCTGCACTGCTGTGATTTCATTAACTATTTATGAATCTGGGCTCACGGGTTTATCCTGACCTCTGACCTGTGCACTAGGATACTACTATTTGGACATACATATTAGAAAGCATATGACAGGTTGGCCCCTTAAGGTCAGCAGATGGATTATTTTTGCCTTTGAAGTCACCTGGAAAATGACTTAGAAGATGATCCAATATACCGTACATGTATTGGTCAGTAGGGACTGCTAGTGGTCACCTCGTGCCCAATATCTCTGTAATTGCATGTGGTCACTTTATGTAATTTGTTCTATCATTTTACAACTCCATATCCCACTGTCCATACTAACATAGTCAATTGCTGAGTGCTCAGGTCACTGCCTCCAACAAAATTAGCATACTCTTGCTGCTATACTATATTTATGATCTGATTGACTATAGCGATCTACATTCATCCACTTAGTCACACAGACTTGCTTTCAGTAACATCATTCACCACATGAGTGCACAAGTCAATGTCTTCCACAAGATCAGCATACTCTTCTCCTGCTGCTATCACCATATTCATAATCTGGCTACAGTGTTCTAACTCTCATTACATAACATGTCCTTGTCATGCATATACCTGTACTCACCAAAATTATCATACGATTGAAAAGGTCTCTGCAACATCAGCACACGCTTTTCCTCCTGGTGCCAACATATTCATAATCATATGGTTGCAGTTCTCTCTAACCATGTTTCATGACATATCCCTTCAATATAAAGATCAGTCATCAATAACATTGTACAAGTGCGCAGGTCACTGCCTCCACAAGTTCAGCACACTCCTCTTATACTGTTTTCACATTACTTTTCTATTTGGGTACAGCATATAATTTATACCTTTTCTTGACATGTCAATGTTACATATAGTCAAGTCCTCTCTAATCAACTCATACAAGAGTACAGGTCACTGCCATCAACAAAATTAGCATACTCCTCTGCTGCTGCTGTCACTATATTTATGATCTAATTGGCTATAGAGGTATATTTATGCCCATTACATGACATATCCCTGCAATGCTAAGAGATATCCTCACTAACATTAAGTGCAAAAGTCACTGCCTCCCACAAGTTCAGCAAACTCATCTTTTTCTGTTTTCATCATATTCATTCTTTCATTGTGTACATCACATTATTTATGCCCCTGCTTCTTGAAATGTCAGTGTCATATATAGTCCTCTCTAACCAAATCATACAATAGTGCAGGTCACTGCCTCCAGCAAAATTAGCATACTCCACTCCTGCTGCTGTCACTATATTTATGATCTAATTTGCTATAAAGTTATATTTCTGCCTATTTTATGACATATCCCTGTCACCCAGTCTTGTTGTCACTCACATATGGAATGCACAAGTCAATGTCTTCCACAAGATCAGCATGGTCTTCTCCTGCTGCTATAACCATATTCATAATCTGACTGACTACAGTATTCTAACTCTCCTTATGTAACATGACCCTGTTACACATAAAACTGTACTCAGTACTTATTATACAACTGAAAAAGTCACTGCCTACCACAACATCAGCACAGTCTTTTCCTGCTCCTAGCACCATATTCATAATCTGAGTGGCTGCATTGAATTATGTCTGCCAATGTTTTATGACATGTTCCTGCAACGCGAAGACCTATTCCCACTAACATTATCTAAGTGTATATGTCACTGCCTCTGACAAGTTCAGCACACTCTATTTCCTATGCTTTCACCACATTCAATTTCTGATTGAGTACAGCATGTTATTTATACCCCCCTTTCTTGACTTGTCAATGTCACATAAACTTCAGTCCTCACTAACCAAATCACATGAGGGCACAAGTCACTGCCTCTCCCAAAATCAGCACACTCCTCTCCCGCTGCTGTTGCCATATTTATGAACAAATTAGCTATGGAGTTATGTTTCTGCCCATTTCATGACATGTCCCTGTCACACAGTCTTGTTGTCGATAATATTATCCCATGAGTCTACAAGTCAATGTCTCCCTCAAGATCAGTACATTATTCTCCCGCTGCTAACACCAAATTCATAATTTGACTGTCTATAATAATGTCCTAACTCTCTTTACATAACATGTTCCTGTCACACATTAACCTGCATTCACTAAAATTATCATGCAACTGAAAAGGTCACTACTTCCTGCAATATCAACATTGTCTTTTCCTACTGCTGCCACCATATTCATAGTCTGATTGACAGTGGTGAACTATCTCTGCCCACGTTTCATGACATGTCCCTTCACCACAAAGACCAGTCCTCACTAACATTATGTAGTTGCTTAGTTCACTGCCTCTGACAAGTTCAACACACTCCTCTTCTTCTGTTTTCAAAACATTTGTTCTCTGATTGGGTACAGCATATTATTTATGTCCACGTTTCTTGACATGTCAATATCACATAAAGTTTAGTCCTCGCTAACCACATGAGAGTACAAGTCACTGCCTCTCACAAAATAATCACACTCCTCTCCCGCTGCTGAATGGATTTAGGGTCTTCCAACCCAACCCATGCCATTGTTTCTGTGCCACACAGCTCCTGTCCTCTAGTTACCACAAGATCAGCATATTCCTCTCCTGAAATACTCTCATGATATAGGCTGATATTACTCAACTCCAGTCAACAGATTGAGTTATAAGATTAACATCATAAGTGTTGCTATGGATTTCTAGCTAGAGAATTATGTGGGGATAAAATATTCTGCCAATTACGAAGAATTTTTATCTTACATTTTATGAGCCTATTATCACAATATTAATTACTCCTCCCACCCCTGATCCATTCTTCTATAGACACTCACTGCAAGAACAGAAAGAAATCCCCACAAAAAAAAAAAAAGAAGAAAAAAAAAAGAGAATTTCCTTAGTGTACTATCGCCATGGCAGAAAAAGATGAGAAAATGTAAATTAAAATATTTGATATGTGCATTTTGATGTCTTTTTTTTTCCTTCATAAGAAAAGGAAGAGTCACTTGAGCTAAATTGCTGTACATTCCGTACTGTATAATTTGCTTTGTAATATATGAATAAATTATAATACATATTTTAATTTGCAGTAAAGGATGCTATCTGGATGTCAGGATGCCTACAGTGTAATGAGATAGCGATAATGTTGAACAACTGGAGTAAAATAAGGAGCAAATTTAGTTTAAAGTATGATCTAAATACCAAGGAATCAGGTTTCCGCTTATCCCCCGCTGATGGGAAGACAAAGGGATATGATTGGTTCTTATTGGATATAGATATAGAATGGGAGACTGCAGCGATAGTAAAACTCTGATTGTTCTGTGACAATGCAAAAATTATAGTTATCGATTTAAATTTGTGCGTGTTTTGCCTATTTGTAGGCGCCATATACTGTCTGTCTGCCCTTCTTATCAGATACATTTCTTCACCATTCATAACTATTTGGATTTAAAAAGAGTTTATCAATATTTTTAAATGTATTTATTAAAACCAAATCTATCACTTTTTTAAAAAAAAATTCTAATCCGCTTTTATTTTCTGATTGTAGATTTTTATTCTATTTTCTATACATGATTATGGGGTCGGCCATCTTGCCTGAGCTTCTCCTCTGCTCTGTTAACAGCATTTAGTGATGTGCTTTACAGCAATAGTCTGAAGTCAACTTTTTGTGGTCTATTGGAAAGTTTTCAAGACATGCTCTGTGCAGGGAGGGGGCAGAAATAAGCTGCGACATCATCTATTGTCAGTAGTGGATGTAATGATGGGTCACTATGGGTGTTATCTGTAGAAGTGTTATCTTTTATTGTGATCCTATCTGTCTTGTTTGTAAGGTAAATGAGGTAACTGCTGAAAAGAAAACCCCCTACAGAAGTGGGGGTCGGCTATTGTGCTTAGTTAACAGAGTAAAAATATAAAGATATTGCACTTTAAAAAATAAATAATAAATAAATAAAAAAATGAAAAAAGATAGATAGATAGATAGCTAGATATAGTTGGACATTGAAAATTTTAAATAAAATCATCAAAAATTCATAAAAATTGTGTTTCTGCCCCTTTCCTACCATCAGTTCTTCTTGGTACTTGCAGACAGTTTTTGGTAGAACTGGGCAGGGAGGTTGTTCCCGCCATCATCTTGGAGAACTAAGCCCAGATCTTCTGTGGATGTAGGCTTGCTCCAATCCTTCTGTCTCTTCATGTTATCACAGACAGACTGGATGATGTTGAGATCAGGGCTATATCTGTGGGGGCCGGATCATCACTTCCAGGACTCCTCCTCCAAAGGGCAAAGGTCACACCAAATATTGATGGGATTTAGCTTTCAACCCTTGCCAGTACTGTAGATGACGTCTAGCAATTGCTCAGACAATAAGTAAAACTGCCCAAAACTAGAGTTTTGGGCAGTTGAACTCAGTTTTTCTATAGTAGTTTTTGACAATACCTACCTGTCAGAGAGGTGTTGGAAATCCTCCGCCCCCCATCCCCAGTGATAAGCTGTCATTTTTAAGGAAACTTGGTAATTTGTATTCAGTTTCCCTGCAGCACCACCACAGGGAAAATGCTATATTACACAGTGCTTATTAAAATCAATGCATTGACTGTGTAATAGACAGGACATGCAGAATGAGAGATGCTCTTTGTAACCATTTTCCTTTCTGGATAGAATGGGTCCAGAACAGAGGACCTGCCTCTATCAGCTCAGAATTCCCTAATGCTCTATATGGAAGTGGAGTTCCAAATTCGGAGAACCTCATTAAGGGCACCATCGACCCCAACAAAAATGTTGGAATACCCTCAGGATTTTCTTTAAGCTATGGCAATCTTCATTTCTGTCTCCAACAAGTACTTTATGCAACCCTTGGGTGCTATTACCATTATTACATCCTTCCGAGACTAGCTGGCTTAGTAGTCTAGTCTGTCCAGAACAGTAAATACAATCAGTATATAATTTACAATTTTCTTTGTTTCTATAAATTTTAACTTGTTTTTTTTTTCTTGATACATAAATAACTTGATTTATTCTCCAGTCCATTTACACATTCTATTGTTTGAGTAGGATGGACCCAAACAAGTCTGTGGCACTGGAAAAATTCTCTGTGACCAAATGGTATACTCAACCAGAGAGGTAGTCAAGGGGTTGCTGGGAACCTGAAGACCACAGCTGAGGAGTACACTAAGGTAGGAAAATCTTAAAGAGATAAATGTTAATAAAAATGCAGTAAATAACATAAAGCATAGGTACTCAGCCACAAATGTCACACATAACTAGACAAATAGCTCAAAAGTTCCAACATGATCAATACGTCTGTGCAATATTTTGATCAAGTATCCACTTCATTGAACTAAATCGAGCTGTTTTGCCATTACAGCACCCCAAAGTCTATAAGCCAAAGGAACCTTTGTCCTTTTATTCCTGGATTGGCAGGAGCTCAGAAGTTAAACCCTGAGAGATCAAAATGTTCCTAATAATGCACAGATGTGTTCTTTTTTTTGGTTTGACATATCCCAAGATGATTTACCCAAGATGACATGACTTGAAAAAAAAAAACAAATATGATTTTATGATACTCTGTTACAAGTTGTCTATCCTAGATGTGTCTGTGTGTCAGAATTTGTAATGTCAGACATTGAAAGCTTTAATGAAACTACAGAATGTAAAGGGTGGACACATCTATGCCACAACATTATACAAAAGGAATTTCCTGTTAAAGGAAATTGAGATTGCCTCTTGCTACAAAGTAGCCAGTAGCTGCTACACTGCTATTCTTGGGAGAGGCTGGAAGATCCAGAAACAACTTGAAATCTTGATGATTTTGTCACAAAAGGGTTCTCACAGATCTTAATATTGATGAGTTATCCTTAGGATAGTTTATGAATATCAAATCAATGATATCAACACTGCGGCATGATGTATAATGTAGAACACCAGCAGCTCCATACGCTGTGTAGTGGTCAATCTGGTTACTGCAGTTAAGCTACCATTTACCCGGCTTGGCCTCTACACAGTGGGGCAGATTTATTAAGACTGGCATTTAATCTTAATAAAACCACTGACTGGCACAAGGTACCTGAATTATCAAGAGTCTCGGCCTTTTAATAAATCAGGGGCATGCCCAGTGCTCTAGAATGGAAGTCTATGCCAGCCAGGAGCTGGTGGGGAATTTCTATATTCTAGAAAACTGGTTTGAATTATAATAAGTATGTTGGGCTGTGGTGTCCCCACCCTGACTGGCCCAGCTCTCTGATTTGCTCTGCCAACATTCGCGGAAGATGGCAAGTGAGGAGCAAAATGGGGGGATGTGATGCATCTTTGGTGCAAGTTGTGCCCCGTTATCACACATTTATGCCAGAAAACAGGCGTACATGCATTGATAAATCTCCCCCAGTGTATGGTGTTGTATACCTCCGGCTCTGTACACTGTGTTTTACTGGTACCATGGCTGCTCATATCAGATAGATGGTGGTGGTTCAATCTGATGTAGATGACTTATCCTCAGCGTAGATTCTCAATATTAAAATCAAGGAAAAGCCATTTAATAGTAAACAGCTAATCCATAATCATAAAGCTGGTTGGTTTCTCATTTTGTGCATTTTATGTTTTTTTTTTTTGTTTTTTTTTTAATTGTGTGTCCGTTTTACGATCTCCTTGCAAAAGTGTCTCCAGCGCCATATAATGCAGCACGACAACATAAGTGTATGTGGCGAATGACTTCCATAATGTAATGAGTTAAAGTCAGTGACATTGAAATAATTGCAAGGGGAATAATGAAGCGGGTTAAGGACTACGCTTTTTATATACCGTTATTGATTTTTTGAGGTGATTCCCACTAGCCGACCACAGGGCATTAATATCTCTTGTATAATTCTACACCATGTGCGCATGTGGATTTCAGCGTGTGCAATACTCGACGTGATAAATGAATTCTGGTAGTAACATTAATGCATACAAGGCAGGTTATGTATTAAGCAGTTGGACATATTTGTTCATAAGCTCTTAAGGTGGATTATTGCTGTATAATTTCATGTTGAAACACATTCAGACCATCAGATTCTCCCCTGCATGACCTTGAACTATTTATAAAAGTCTATCAGCGCTGGGAAATGTTACATTTATACATTACATTTACAATGGTCAATATACACACATGTATATACAGTATATATGTATACACATGTATATATAGTATATGCAATATTATGTTATTAGGTTGTATATATGGTACATGTATTGGTAGACATTATAGCAGACGTTTATAAGGAACGATCTGCTTTGGTCTTCAGCTTTTGCTAGCCATATCCTTGGTATATTGGTGGGAATTGGAGATGGCCATCCTCTTTGGACCCTCAATCCCTTTAAGAGTTATTAAGCTCTAAAGTTGACCTGGGGATGAAGACAAAATAAAAAGCATCTCCATCTTTGTCCATAGGCTTTGCAGCTCTACTCCATCCAAATAAACACCAGGTATGATAAAGAGTCTTCCAAAGACAATCCTCAATGATCTATAGGAGTCTTGGAGAGAAGTTCGAGGATGTGGAATCAAATATCAGCTTTTGTTCTAGTGTATTACATGGGTGGACATTTCTATGGCCAGCTTGTGTTACTACATTTCTCCTATAGTGGCCGCCACATGGGAAATGTAGTCCAATCCTAGCTGATCACTGGGGATTTTTGAAGACTGACCACTGGTGACCACATGATCGATGGTCCACCTTCAATCTGAGTAGAGGTTTTCTCAGTTGTTTTTTTTTTTTATACATTTCATCTTGAGAAAATACTATAAAAGAAGGCAATGCAAGCACATGTATAAGGATTCATGGAAGGGGGGTATCAACCATCTATGCCAGTTTTCTGATGTGGATGGTTGATAATGTGCCAAGGATGCACCACATTGCCCATTCTGCAGATTGTTTGCCACTTCCTGTGCATGTGGGCAGAGTATGGGGAAGAGCGGATACATTTATTATAATTCACACCAGAAAACTAGCATAAGCTTTATAGCAAATCTAAATCAGTTCATGACTGTTGTACATTTCCATTCTGGCACACAGGAGTGCACCTAATTTATTGAAGACGCAGCCCCTTGATAATTCAAATGCCATTCGGAACCTTTATTAAGACTGGTATAGAAAATTCCAGTCTTAATAAATTCCCCATTCTCTATCAACAGAGAGAACTTTAGTATCATTGCAAAACCTTGTTCTCCCCAGGGTGTAAGACTTCTACAGTATATTTCTAAAATGCCACAAATGTCTGAGAGCATTGAAATAACTATTCTGTATGTTACTATACGTGTCATTAATGTGTCTGATTTATAGGTAATTAACGGAGTATGTTCTCATAAAATGGTGACGTCATTAGATCCAAGGGAACATTGCTGGGAACATTAGATCTCAGGGAACATTGCTGCTACAAAGTGAGTTTTCTGGCATAAATGATTCCAGAAATATATGTCAGCAAGGAGTCGGTACAGATTTCTGTTTGGCAGACCCCGGAGGAGGTGTCCAATTTATGTCAAAGTGTGCAAGTGCAGGTGCAAACTTTAGTGGAGTAGGGATTATCAAGACCAGTATAGAAAACACTTGATGAACTGGCACTTATGTATGTACAAACATATACTGTACAGACATGATGACATCACTATGACAGGACTGATGACATCACTCACATATGTCACGCACTTACCAGCAACCACTGAGGCCACTGATTAGTCTCAGCAGTCACGTAAGTATCAGGGACTTCTGGAAACACAGCCCCAACACAACACAGAAAGGGAACCAGCAGTGGACCACAGAGAGCCAGGGAGAGGTGAGTATATATATATTTTTTATTTTACGCCTCCCCTGACCGCCCCATGGGTTGTTCCAATATGGATAACCCCTTTAAGTTAACAGTTCTCAATCACTTTAATTAAACCTTTTTCTGTTGTTTATAATGGCTTTTTGTTGTGAGCTATCAGATTCAAGTAGATGTGGCTATATCTGCATAAATCCATAGTTGGACACACACACACACACAGATACTGTACACAGAAACACAGACATCCACATTCAGACAGACTTTTTCTTCGCATGTCATCACATTGTGTTGAATTGATTTAATGACATGTTGGAATCCACAAACCAATTGGAGATCAGTTCAGTGAGGACACATCTGTACAATATACTGACCTAATAATATGATATGGATCATGTCATGTAACACTTAAAATCATGACATCATAGCAGTGTACACACATATACTCACTTACTGTACACACACATAAACACACTGACTTATACTATGGTGTGATTGGATAAAATAAAACATCATGAGGTACATGCATGCATGCATACAAGCTGATACACACAAACATGCACACAAATAAACTTACACACATATAGTATCATGTACTCTGACAAACTTACACATAGTGTGTCAGATGGGATACTGTGTGTCATCAAGGAGACAACACCTTATAGTGTACAGGGACTTATTAGACCATACATGCCCTGCTAAGAATTCTGGGAGAAGAATATGCAAATAAGTCATCCTTGGTAGAAAGGGAGAACTTTCTCTAGCTCCACCTTTCGTAAGGTAGCTCCATATAGACAGCTCTTTTGAGGTTATTGTCTCTTATCAGTGCAAAGTAAAATACTGACTGGTTGGGGGAGAGGTCATAGACATGGATAAGAAGGGGTACTATGTCTCATTACATAGGCATCGCCTTATGGAGTACAAGGACATCCTAGCTCATGCATGCCCTGCTTAGAATTCTGGGAAAAGAATATGCAAATAAATCCTCCTTGGTAGAAAGTCCCCAGCCAGCTAGTACCCTGCCTTGCACTGATGAGAGGCAATAAACTGGAATCAGCTGCCTGCAGATGGGTCTGCCTTCCTTTTCCAGGAGGTATTCTGGCTTGGTTATATTCCCAGCTTATGCTACTAGGTTTCAGGAAAAGAAGGCATTGATTTATAGGGAACTACCTTCCAAAAAGTGGTGCTAAAGCATGTTCTCCCTTTCTATCAAGGAGAACTTACTTGCATATTCTTTTACCAAACACACATAGATACACAAACACACAAGTCTGCCAAGTTATATAAGACAACACAATGGGCAGGGGCGGCTCATTGGTTAGCTCTGTTGCCTTGCTGGAGTCCTGGGTATGAATCCAGCCAAGGACAACATCTGCATAGAGTTTGTATGATCTCCTTGTGTTTGCGTAGGATTCCTTCGGTCCCTCCAGTTTCCTCCCACACTCCAAAGAAATACTGATATCCTGTGGGTTGTCACCCAGATATTCCGGGATTTGGAAGCATATATACCAAACAGCATATACAGTATATGTGTAATAACCCACAGCCCTGCATCCTATTATCAGAATAGCATCAGTAATAAAGAAAAGAGTTCAATAATAGCGCCATCCTAGACCTCCTAGCTTGTAAGCCATAAGGTTATTTCACACATCATCATCATTTAACTATTTAATCACCTAAGAGTACAATGTGTGTGAAGCATTGCAGACAATACCTGTATAGCATATACTGCGCTTTCTAAAGCCATCTATGTTTCCTTGGCTATATACTTGTAATGACAATTCCCTATAGAAGAGGTCAGGTCCTTACCATAATAGCTCCTGCAGACCCTCCACCTGACAACTGCAATGATCTATAATACCTTTTCTTCCTCTGCATTCATGAGCTCACAATTAGAAGACACAAATCTCATTAAACACCTAATTAAAACTACAGCAACCCAAACATGGCTTAATGAAAAATGAGCTTTGCAGTCATTATCTCGCCTGAGCTGAAAAGCACAAACACAAGAGTAAAAAAAAAAAATATATATATATATATATATCATAATCCCCCCCCCCCCCACACTGCTAAACACAAGCCATGGCAACTAAAAGGTTAATGGTCCATCTGCCATCCCAGATAAACCCCTTGACTTATGAGAATGTCCTATTGTGTAATGTCATCCTGCTTTATGCTAAGTTAACATAAGGGGGCATCCTTTGTACTCATACCGAGGGCCCCTATTCGGTCCAATTTCGTCCAGTTTATGGATGACTCATGTACATGATATTTACAGCTAAATGCTGAATCATCCATTATGTCCCTCTGCTCCAATCCCAATACCATGTTACTCATCTATCAGCAGCCCAAATACAGTGATCTGCCATAAGTATTAACCCCTACCCCCATGCCATCCTCTAGCTGAGCATCATTGTGCCTCTGATCCCCTGCAAATGGATAGAGAGGTAACAGATTGGGCTGAAATGGTTGGAGAGGTAACAGATTGGCAAAGAGAATACTTGAAAACAATAAATATTTGTTATTTACAATGTATCAGTTTTTTAAATGTATCAGTTTGTAAATGTATCAGTCTGGAAATGTATCTCCCCCTGTTGTGTTAAACGTCTGTTACTTAGTAATAGATGTGATTTATGTGGAGGGAAGGGGATGTCTATGGTAGATTTCTGTGATTAATCAGTGGATCCTGGTCTGCTGGCATCTCTCACTGCCCCTCTTGTGTGATGTAAGATCAGGCGTATTCTGCATTGAGAAGTCAAGACACACAAGAAGCTCACACACATACACACACCTACAGTCCTGCTAGAAGCAGAGGGAAGGCAGGCTGGCTCACTTAGCACAAGAATTCCCACTGACAATTGTAAATTGCTGCTGACTTAGTAAGTGAGTGTGCAGTGAGGCAGCTGCAAGCTTCACACTGCAACCATGTCTCAGTTCCTCCTAGCCTTATTGACTCTATCAGGATTATTACCTATGGCTAAGGTGCTGACACTGGGAGCTGAAGCAGGTAAGCAACCTTCATTTCTTGCCATAAACTTAAGAACTTATCTGTGAAGCTTAAGGACAGAGATCTGCAGCTTGGAGCAATGAATGTGTTGGCTGTACATTGTCTATGCTGAGATTCAGCTGCTTTGCCAGGCGTTGAGCTGCAATGAGAAAGTACAGTATGTAGAAAGAGGGCTGTATAGTCAATGTGGATTGCTGCAGGATACATCTACAGCATCTCTATTAAATATAGATTGTATGGATAATGTGGGCTTTTTAATGCATCGGATGGGAATAGCAGATTGCAACCCTACAGCTGGAATCATCTCCCTGCTACCTGTGTTTATGAGTCTATGTGTGTGCTTGCAGCTCTGCTATCATAAGGTTCACATGTAGATGGTAGCAATGGCATAGTGGAAGAGGATTTTACAGCAGATTATTGCAAGCAAATGCTTTGTAGTTACAGAGATGGTGCTAAACAACAATAGGTCATAAACTTCTCCTATCCTTGCTCAAGTGATTGTGAGGGATGAAAGGCTAGCTTATTTTTGGGTTGTGATTTCAACTATGGATCTCTCTAGAAAGCCAATGGCAATCAATAGCTGTCAACACACTGGCAACAGACAGCTGGGGTTCTCTAATAACTATGTTAGCCTGCTGGAACTTTTGTTGTGTTTCCATTGATGTGTATAGGGAGGAAGAGGAGGTTGCAGAGAATGATATGGGAGACTCCAGGCAGTCATGCTATTCGAAGTTATTCTGCTAAATGCTGGCTCTATGTGCTGATGTGCAGTCAATGTCCTTTACCTTGAAGAATCCAGAAATGAGACTTAAAGGGGGAAAGCATGCATGTCTAATGTGCTCATTAATGGCATATGCTACACCTTATGGTACAGCATACGGTTTATTATATGAAGGTAGATATTGCTATTGTATCCGGCGGGGGGAATTATTCCAAGTCAAAAGAATGTAAACTCTGCAGTGAGCAATAGAGTCAGACAAGTAAACCTTGATACAGAAATGGCATGCTGGACGGGTCTGTGTATACAATATTGTATGTGCTTTATTAGATATATATAGATTGCTTAATTGTTTTTTTTAATTCGGTTTTAAAGGAGTTTTACCATTACAGACAGTGAGTGTAATGACAAAACCCCTTTAACCACTGCATGGCAATTGCATGGACTTGGTGCACTCTACTGAACAAATATCCATATAGATTCAATACAATGGGTGCATGGCCTGTCTGGGCTCCTCATTAATATTGCCTTAGACAGTCCATTCTCCCCTTGAGGAGTCTCAGTTCCTCTATTCATCCTGCACCATATGGTATTTGGGTTTGAGAGGAGATATAATTCTGTTTGTGTCACTAAGGGTCCATGCACATTCTTGGTCCAAGTCTGCTGGAGTATTTGCAGAAGGAAGATGTGTTACCAAGGTGATTTGTACAAATATCTTGCTGAGGAGCTTCTGAGTTCCTTTCCCTGCCGTTGGTCCAAATTAGTTAATATTTTCTTGTTAGTTAAAGCCGGCTAGATCATAAAGCCTATAAATATCACCAGGGAGAACACGCACCCTCCATTAGGAATGCATGTGTGTTCGCAGAAACTTTTACCTCCGAGCTTCTTAGTCCATGGTGGATGGAGAATTGTGTGCACTATCTTGTGGGGTGGAGGCGCACAGGTGTCCTCTGTCTACCGAAATGAATATAATTGAAAGGTAAAGCCGAATGAGTCTATTCTACATCTTCAACCGTGGTTTTGGCCCAAGATTAATGAGTCCTTAGGAGTCATATGGCACTTTGAAAAATCTGCTCTTCAGAGTTGGCGTTTTCATTCAGGGGTTGTGATCTTTGCATTGCAATTAGTTTGTGAACTGAATGTCAATGGAAATGTATTCAAATGACCCAGAGATCTCAATACCTCCACATTGGGGATGAATGAACCTATGTTCTGAGCTGGATCTTCTTCCCTCAGTCTAGATGAGCCTTTCATTAGAATATACGTCCCATCATGATACTTGCACTTTTTATAAATTGGGGGCATCCATCTTTTAAAGGGATATCACCTATATTACAGAAAAATCTAAATTAATTGCCAAAGTAATTGACTGTAAAGCCTAGGCCTGATGGATCCATTCTTGTCTTGTATGACATGCATTATAATGATATGTACAATGCCAATTCTAAGTGTCAATGTGATGCTACAGAAAGGTTGGATTCTTTTATGCCCCTATAGAAAATAATTTCTTAATATACCCAATTTGTAAATGATAAGAAATGTGATACTCAGTTACTAATTCTTGTCTAATTGATCAAAAATATTATTATTATCATATTACATGGGAAACCAACATGATTTGTATTATCACTTATATGTTTGGTCTTTAGATACATAATATATAATAAACTAAATTATATTTAATGCATTAAGTTTCAGATTTGCCCCAGTAATAAGTTAATTACATTTTTTTACTGTATTGGTAATGTGTTGGCTTGAATGCATTTGCAGTTTTGATTCCCACCACCAGGGGGAGTTTATCTGAGCTCTCTATCTCATGACAGCAATTTTATACTGTATAGATATATGAGGAAGGGATAGAGAGTCCTAATGACAAGGTTTCATTTTAACTGTGTCCTCTCCTTGCTGTATTGTAGTTTCTACAGATTGTTAGAGCAAACATTATTAAAGAGGCAATAAAGGGCAGGCCGGGACAGTAGTAATGTTAATTAGTGCATGAAATGAGGATGGCGCAATATTAAATGTCCCAGCAGAGAGCCTGCCCTACTGTACTTATCACCCTCATGTACAATATTTACTTCCTACTGCAAATTGCATTGTAAGTGCATATCCTGCAGCTAGAGAGTGAATGATACACTAATGCACAATAAGGGTCATTGACTATACAATAGGATGGAGGTGACATGTTGTTATATGGGAGTTTAGCCCCCATGTCCTCTATATCTGAGGCTGTGTATGCATAAATCATGTCATGAAAAGCTCTGCTGTAGTGAAAAGATCCTTTGATTAAAAAACCAAAGGCTTGTTGTTGTGGATGGGGGTCTTAGCAGCAACGAGTCCGAGCCATGTGTGAGAGACTGGTGGTGTACATAGCTGATATAGGACAGACAGAAAGATATGAGACACATAATAGAGATAGATAGATAGATAGATAGATAGATAGATAGATGTTGTGATAGATGGATAGATAAAGAGATATAGATAAAAAGATAAATAGATAGCTAGATAGTTATCAATAGATAGATAGATAGATGTGATAGATGATATACAGATAGATAAATAGATACTCATTGTGAAAAATGATAGAAATTTGGATAGATAGATAGATATGACATATTATAGATAGACAGACGATAGATAGATAGATAGATAGATAGATAGAAGATATATACATGCTATGATAAAGAGACACTTATTGTGATAGATGATAAACAGATAATATTGTGATGATAGATAGATAGATAGATAGATAGATAGATAGATAGATATTAGATATATAGCTAAATAGATACTGACATAATTATTTACATGGTGCTGTTCTTTTCCTCGGATAAACATTAGATGGATAGATACAATAGAAAGATAAAGTGGTAGATAGATAGGGATATGATTAAAGTCATGTCTGTTCCTTCCTGATAATAGTATTCTCATGTCATAGGACTCTTGTACAATACATTGGCTATGATATACTGTACTAACCTATGTCCAGTTGAAATGGTAGATAAAAGACCTCCTTAAGCCTTTCCCTTTCTTCTGTAGTGGGAATTGACAACTTCTATATTAAAATAGAACATGTGGCCTCCATTGGAAAAAAAAAGACAAATTTAGGACTAATGAAAAGTCGTTCCAGCACACTAAGCATACCCTGTATAATCCTATCACTGCACCATTGTTTATCTAGAGGTTGGCTTGTTTCACGGCATTGATCATTTTGCTCAGAGATCTCCATGTGGGCACAGAGATCTAGTATCTTCTGTCTGTAAAATGCTGTTAGTTGGAGTACCATTTATTGGCAATTCTTTCCCATAGATGACAATGCAACAGCGCCTCCATCTCTAATATACAGTCTTCATCTTTGAATTACACAATCTTTGGAATGAAGTAGGAAATTTATTGGCAAGATCGTGGGATGGATCTATAGAGGAGACACATTTGTATGCCTTATTGTATATACTGGCTGTAACATACATTATATGAAGCACGTATGTGTAGATAATTCCTTGATCACCGCCTGTAAAGCGATTCTGTCATTATTTCGTTGATCTTATTGACTTTGAGCATTATTAAATTATGGTCCATTAGGCAGGATCTCTGTAATATTCTAGTTAAGCTCATAGTACCTCGCTTCGAGAATACAGATAATGGTTTTGTACATGGATAGTGTTGATTTCGTTGCATTTTTTGTAATATTATGTATTTATAATGGGTAATAGTCATTGCATGTCAGTAACGCAAAGAGCAGAAAAATGACCGCCATCTGCGTGCCTTCATTAGAGTGTAATGGAGCAGCCACCTTGCTAGGAGGAGCAGTACATCATTTTTCCTATAATCTGATATAGGCACAGATTGTACTGCCTTTCCTACTCTCCCAGTAAATGATGTCAGTGAACAGTAGGTAGCATTGCCTTCCTCTCACTTCCTGTAATTAACATGACTAGCACTTTGTTTCCCATTACTTTTTAGTGTAGGCACAGATAGTGCTGCTCCTTATCACCCTACAGTGGGCACTTAGAGTACTGCCTCCTAGTTTCTACAAGCAAATAATGCAGGAAGACGTGATAGTGCCTTCTTATATGCTTTTCTGTCTGTAAATGGTTTAGGCACAAATAGTTGAGCCTCTCTGTTCTTCTATGTAAATGACATAAACACAAACAACCCCATCCCCATTTTCCTTCACACAGATAGTACTGGTGTATTGCCCCTCCCCCATAAATGATATAGGCACAGGTAGTACTGCCTTCTTCTCTCCCCTGTAAATAAGGTAGACACAGGTAGTACTATCCTCCTGTCTCTATATTAAAATCATACTGCAGGAGGCTATATACCAGGTAAAGATACACAAAATGGTCCCTAAAGAATAAATATAGGTCACTCCCCCGTTACCTGAGAATAAAGGGCATTGTGGAGTTCTCCGTAGCTGTAAAGTTCATATTCCTTATCTTACTTTGAAATGAATACCAGTTTAATTTCATCCTTTTAAGATTGTACTTATTATTAGACCAATCACAAGACATAGTGCAACAACCTGGCAAGATATAGCTAAAAATATCTATATTCCATATACTCACAAGTATAGCTAAATAAAAAGACTTCTATACAACAAAAACACACACATGGCATGCCCAGTCACCTACTCAACCCCAGGCTCTACAGGCTCTACCTTCTCACTGAGCCCCCTTGCCTCTACTATAAGCACAGTAGGCATAACACTTCTTCCTTGTCTTCCCATTACTAATGTAAGCACAGATAGTACTGCCTCATTGTCTGCACTATAAATAATGTAGACATAGGTAGTATGGATCCTTTGTTTCCCCTGTAAGTAATATAGGTAAAGATAGTATTTCTCTCCTGTCTCTCCTCTAACCACTGTAGATGTTAATAGTACTTTCTCCTTGTCTTCCCATAACTAATGTATGCACAGATAGTACTGCCTCCTGCTTACCCTGTAAACATTGTAGAGAGAGGTAGTACAGTATTTATCTCCTGTAAATAATGTAGGCACAGTACTGATCTCATGCAACCCCTGTAACCACTGTAGGAAAAGGTAGTACTGTCTCCTTGTCTTCTCTTACGCTATGTAGAACAGATAGTACTGCCACCCTGTCTCATCCATAAATAATGTAGGCAAAAGTAGTACTGTTCCCTTGTTTTATCCTGTCAATAATATAGGCACAGGTAGTACTGCCCTCTGTAACCACTGTAGGAACAGATAGTACTGCCACCTAGTCTCATACATAAATAATGTAGGCAAAAGTAGTACTGTTCCCTTGTTTTATCCTGTCAATAATATAGGCACAGGTAGTATTGCCCTCTGTAACCACTGTAGGAACAGATAGTACTGCCTCCTTGTCTTCACATAACTAATATAGGCACAGATAGTACTGCCTCCTGTCTCCCCATAAATAATGTAGACACAGAAAGTACTGTATCCCTGTTCAGGTCATGCTGCACTCTCTCATACCTTCAGACAGTTTTAAAGTGATGAAAACAGAAACATTTTGATAAAAAAGCAGTTCAAAAAACCATGGCAACTGACTACATAAAAAGAGAGTATTGTAGAAAGTGAGTGGATTTTGCACTAATTACAATAGGGAATAATAGTACAGAACATTCCATCATTCAGTTGTTACTTATGGGGGACATCTGGAGATTCTCCTTAATTGTACTAACCTCTTATTACACGGAATGGATAAACTGCAGATAATACAGAATGCTTAGAAAAACTTCTGATTTCTTAAGAAAGCAGGAAGAAAATCTGGGGAGCAATTAAAGGTCTTTACAATCTTAGCTATACAGACCTTTTAATTGAATAGCATGTGTAATTGTCCCATTGTCTACAGTTTAAGCACATCTTTTCCTTCTATGTCTTTTATTAAATGCCCCCATTGAGAATTTTTTTTTCTTGCATGCAATAACGTGAACTCATTTGCAAAAAAGTGAATGCTACAGCCCAGCAAAGCCAGACTTTCACAATTACAACTAATATAGTACCGATTTATAATTTGCTAGCAGCACTGCTCACACAATGCATAGGCAGTTTAGTCTACAAATTAACATATTTGATATATCTGACCTTAAATAGACCATCTGCCTGCACGAGCAGCGAGCACTGAATTACTGTACTTAGTCTAAACGCTTCCAAAGATCTCAGCAGCAGGATCACTTCCAAATGTAACAAAGGAACATGTTGTGTAACACTTAAGCTTTTATTGTAGTGTCTGCAAATTACACAAGGTCTGCTAATTGCTCGACATGTTTGTATATTTCCAACAAACACACATTCAGGTGATATTAATACAAATTAGCGCTCATTACCTTCTTATTGGCAGAGTTCATGAAGTTTTGGAGGTAGCGATAGTGTTTACTCCCCACCTACAAGATTGCACAGCAACAAAAATAATAGTCAAAAAGATCTTTGCTGTGTTGAAACTATACATTTTCTTCTTTGAGCCTGGGTTATAACCATGGACAGATGACTTAAAGGAAGTGTGTTGCCAAAAAAAACACCTGTTGTCTATCTATCTATCTATACAGATCTATCTCTCTATCTATCTATCTATCTATCTATCTATCTATCTATCTATCTATAGATCTATCTACCTATCTATCTATCTATAGATCTATCTATAGATCTATCTATCTATCTATCTATACAGATCTATCTATCTATCTATCTATCTATCTTCTTCTTATCTATCTATAGATCTATCTAGCTATATCTATCTATACAGATCTATCTATCTATCTATATCTATCTATCTATCTATACAGATCTATCTCTATCTATCTATCTATATCTATCTATAGATCTATCTATCTCATACTATCCTATCTATCTATCTATCTATCTATCTATCTATCTATCGATCTATCTAGACAGATCTATCACTATCTATCTATCTATATCTATCTATAGATCTATCTATCTATCTCATATCTATCTATCCATTTCTATATCTATAGATAGATATATATATATTAATTTTTACACTGGCCACTAAGTCTAATAATGGAGTGACAAGTGCCAATTCTGTAGGGGTTTTCTTTACAGCAGTCACCTCATTTACATCACAGATAGGATTACAATAGCAAATAACACCTCACTAGATAACACAACTGACCCACAATTGCATCTACTACTGACAATGGATGATGTCACAGCTTATCTACTTCCCTACAGAGCAGAGAAAATGCACCACAGACTTCAATGAGTTGGCTCCAGACTATTACTGCCTATGGCCATGAGACTGCTGCAAAGAATATCACCAAATGCCATTAAAAGAGCAGGGGAGAAGCTTAGACAAGTAGTCATGTACATAAAATATAATAAAAAATCTACAATTAGAAAATAAAAACAGATTAGAAAAAAGTGATAGATTTCACGATCTGGTTTTAATACGTAATTTTAAAAAAAATGGTGATATCTTTCTTTTAAGGGGTTAACCAGGATTAGAAATTCATGGCTGCTTTCATCCTGAAACAGTGCCACAGTTGTCCATAGGTTGTGTGTGGTATTGCAGCTCAGCCTGATTCACATTTGCAGTATCACACGCTATGGACAGATGTTTTTGAAAGCAGCCATGACTTTCTAGCCCTGGTAAATCGTTGATGCTTCAGGATAGATTTTGGCCGCATATCATTGCCAAAATGGATCTGCCATTAAATTCTCATTGATGAAAATTGAAAAAAAATGTTAGCGGCAATAGGAAAACATCCTACCACGATGTACCCCGTTGCCTGTCTTCTGCTTTTTTGAAAGCCTACGTGATCTACCATTACAGATGTGTCTACTCTTGCAAATTTAGGTAAGGATCCCAGATATTATATAAATTCAATAAAATATCACAATATGCCAGATACAGCATTCACAGGCTGCAGTTCACCTCAAAACCACAGGGTGGCCACACTTAGACACATATAAGAAAAACACATCAAAATTATGTTTTTTTTTTTCTCAAAGCTGGTCATCTTGTGCGACACCACTCATATGCCGACCATAGCTGGCCAGAAAAAGCCAAGTGGAGCCTAGAAAGTGGCTTGGTTCATTCTTGGCCTGCACCCATTAAACGTTAGTGATCATTAATGGCTCGCACCCCTTCTGTTTGGGTATTGATGGCAAACCTGAGGGATAAATCTATCCTGAGAAGACCCCTCCCCATCCAGCCAAGACATGTTACATGTATATTATGACCATGCAGAGGATTTGGAACTTTGTGTCAGAAGAATAGTGCCTGTCCCGGTTTGCAAATACCATGGCATGTACAGGACTGATACAATCTGCTTTGTGTACAGTATATTGCAACTAGAGATGAGCTAATGTGTTAAAAGGCAATTCACTGGCATGTCGCCAATGGCTTTAGAGCTGTATTTTACCCATACAAGTCACTGCAAGGTAAAATAGAGTTCTGTATGAAAGGATGTTTGAGCGTTATTGTATGTGTAAGCATTTGATATCACTGTCATAAAGTCTGACCTTGACCTATGCGGGATTTGATATCACCAGACATATGGTAGCTACAGAAATTAGACAAGAGAAACTGATTCCATGCACCATCCTGTAAGAGCCACAACTTAATTAAGCCTTATGGGATGTGTTGCAAAAGGGAACTTCTACCAGGGGAACAATAAAAAGAAAAAGGCTCCCGAGTTCCCATAAATGAAAGTTTTGGACTATTAATCAAGTGAAATCTGCTCCGTGAAAGTTAAAGTTTGTCTCAGATACAAAGTAGACATTTGCATCCTAGGTGTGTGATGGTGGCGAGGATGTACATACTGCATGGACTTTGGAAATGTGGACCATCATTTTTTTTCATACTGAAGATTAATTACATTTCTTATAAAATACTCCTGAAAATGTCAAAACATATATTATACTTTATACAGGGTTTATGTGTCCTTACTAATTATTTTATAGGAATAACGACAGATTAAAATATGGAAACTGTTTCTTAAGAAAACCATGCAAACCTTTACGTTTCATTTACAGTTTATATATAGAATAAAGTTGAATCACTTGGTATGTACATACATTACATTACTTACTTAGTACTGATCCCAAGTTACAATCTCTATAATACTTCAGAGCTGCGCTCACTATTCTGCTGGTGCAGTCACTGTGTACATACATTACATTACTTATCCGGTACTGATCCTGAGTTACATCCTGTGTTATACTCCAGAGCTGCACTCACTATTCTGCTGGTGCAGTCACTGTGTACATACATTACATTACTTATCCTGTACTGATCCTGAGTTATATCCTGTATTATACTCCAGAGCTGTACTCACTATTCTGCTGGTGCAGTCACTGTGTACATACATTATATTACTTATCCTGTACTGATCCTGAGTTACATCCTGTATTATATTCAAGAGCTGCGCTCACTATTCTGCTGGTGCAGTCACTGTGTACATACATTACATTACTTATCCTGTACTGATCCTGAGTTACATCCTGTATTATACTCCAGAGCTGTACTCACTATTCTGCTGGTGCAGTCACTGTGTACATACATTATATTACTTATCCTGTACTGATCCTGAGTTACATCCTGTATTATATTCAAGAGCTGCGCTCACTATTCTGCTGGTGCAGTCACTGTGTACATACATTACATTACTTATCCTGTACTGATCCTGAGTTACATCCTGTATTATACTCCAGAGCTGCACTCACTATTCTGCTGGTGCAGTCACTGTGTACATACATTACATTACTTATCCTGTACTGATCCTGAGTTACATCCTGTATTATACTCCAGAGCTGCACTCACTATTCGGCTGGTGCAGTCACCGTGTACATACATTACATTACTTATCCTGTACTGACCCTGAGTTACATCCTGTATTATACTCCAGAGCTGCGCTCACTATTCTGCTGGTGCAGTCACCGTGTACATACATTACATTACTTATCCTGTACTGATCCTGAGTTACATCCTGTATTATACTCCAGAGCTGCGCTCACTATTCTGCTGGTGCAGTCACTGTGTACATACATTACATTACTTATCCTGTACTGATCCTGAGTTACACCCTGTATTATACTCCAGAGCTGTACTCACTATTCTGCTGGTGCAGTCACTGTGTACATACATTATATTACTTATCCTGTACTGATCCTGAGTTACATCCTGTATTATATTCAAGAGCTGCGCTCACTATTCTGCTGGTGCAGTCACTGTGTACATACATTACATTACTTATCCTGTACTGATCCTGAGTTACATCCTGTATTATACTCCAGAGCTGCACTCACTATTCTGCTGGTGCAGTCACTGTGTACATACATTACATTACTTATCCTGTACTGATCCTGAGTTACATCCTGTATTATACTCCAGAGCTGCACTCACTATTCGGCTGGTGCAGTCACCGTGTACATACATTACATTACTTATCCTGTACTGACCCTGAGTTACATCCTGTATTATACTCCAGAGCTGCGCTCACTATTCTGCTGGTGCAGTCACCGTGTACATACATTACATTACTTATCCTGTACTGATCCTGAGTTACATCCTGTATTATACTCCAGAGCTGCGCTCACTATTCTGCTGGTGCAGTCACTGTGTACATACATTACATTACTTATCCTGTACTGATCCTGAGTTACACCCTGTATTATACTCCAGAGCTGTACTCACTATTCTGCTGGTGCAGTCACTGTGTACATATATTATATTACTTATCCTGTACTGATCCTGAGTTACATCCTGTATTATATTCAAGAGCTGCGCTCACTATTCTGCTGGTGCAGTCACTGAGTACATACATTACATTACTTATCCTGTACTGATTCCTGAGTTACATCCTGTATTATACTCCAGAGCTGTACTCACTATTCTGCTGGTGCAGTCACTGTGTACATACATTATATTACTTATCCTGTACTGATCCTGAGTTACATCCTGTATTATATTCAAGAGCTGCGCTCATCACAAATCAAATTCAACAAAAATTTCTCAAAGATTGTGGTGAATCTGAATTGTTTTGGCTTTGTTTTGGAGAAATTGCTCAAAATGGTGGCATTATCCTGGGTTATTAAAAATAAGTCATTGATCTACTTTCTTTGACTGATAGTTAGCGATCTAAACCAGCCAATGACAGCTGTAATCTGTAATGTGGTCTGGGAGGTTACTCTCAGTGAAGTTCGGTCATTGACCTAGTTTCAGTGACCAAGAATTACCTTCTGGACCACATGATAAAATACAAAAATAAACCTGTGCAGTACATTCCATACTAATAGGAATCTAGAGGGTGCCCAAAAAGTACCAAAATAGTAAAAAACAAATTAATGATGTAATGGCATCCTAGCAATGTTCAATATCTCCACAGCGCCACCACTGGAGAAACAAAGCATTACAGTCTTCTTAGTTAAGTCAGCTGAATGCCTCCAATGTATGGACACGCTGAGTCCTCCAAAGATAGAGACACTCTTTGTAGCCACTTTCTTCCTGGCTAATAGATGAGGGTCCTGAATGGTGCCCCATCTTTATTACCTCATATCTGAAATTGGGTTTTTTAACTCATTCAAGAATTCTCAGTCTTAGAAGCCCCACAATGTACAGTTGTGCTATTGCTGTCACCTGATACCTGATAACTGATACCCAATATGTAACCACTGAGGTCAGTGTATAGCCACAGTAGTGATCTGAACTGCTCCATTTCCAGCCCAACCATTGCAGGCACAGGATGGAGCAGAGGAACAATACAAGACCAGGGGTAGGTGAGTATCCTTCTTTTTATATCCCTACCTACCTCTTTAAGAGTCAGGAATGGTGGGTGCATTGCATTGTGCATTGGGCCATGGCATGACTTAGAATTTTGCTCATTCTTATGCACAACACTACCAGAAATAAAAAAAATCATCCATCAAACTTGCATAGTGTTTCTGTCTTCAGTCCCTTCTCCAATGTATCAACCTCCTTTCAAGTGTAGCAAATCCCATTTTCTTAGGATACATAGAATAGCTGCGCATGGACAGAAGCTCTGCTCCAATGTGTTAATAAGATGCATCCGGGAAGATGAGAAGACATATTGATAGTACGATGACAGCAAACTGTAGGAAACCTGAAATGGAGATCAGACAATGTTTTAATATTTTGTCTACATGTGTAAAATTAGTTTCTGTCTAAATCTCATCTTATTGTTCCGTTCCATATATCAGTAATGAAAAACAGTTATTTTCTTGTCATTTGTAAAACTAGGTGGTACATCTGCAAGATTGCAAAGAAAATGTATGTTACAAGCTGCGTTTATAAGAATTATGGTGCAGGAAAAATAGATTTATCCTACGGTGGCTAGAGATGAGTGACTTCACATGTCCTATAGTCACTAGGCATGAGTGAATCAATATATCTGATATGCCCGATCCTTGATTTAGCAACCCCTATAGAATATAAAGAGCAAATCAATCCATTAATAGGACGGTTGCTTTGTATACACACTATTAGGTTATATGGACATCATTAAACAAGGATACTCCATTTAGGATTACCTTCTATGGGCCAGAGCAGAACATTGCCAACGCAGAGAGGTTCCTGCTCTGGCAGATTGGGATTTCCTTCTTTTAGACGTTTGGCCAATCATTTTATTGGATGTCAAGCCTCAGCTTACCCTTCCTTGGATTGTTGATGGTTTCAGAAGCCATGGACCTGCGTTGATAACCTGATGACCGAGACGATTTCACTTGATGACACAACCCTTGTAAGATTGAGTTGCTGAGTGTATCTTAAGGGGGATAAGACATTAAATTGATTTGCAAACTGAAACTCTTGTCTCCAATGGCCACTTATCCAGGCTATAACTGTAAGGAGTACAGATGTTGCTCTTGCACCTACAGATGTGTCCTTCATTACTTTTCCTCTTTAGGGTTTTACTAGAATGTTGCAATCATTTATTGACTTGCAAAAGATTAGAATTATTGGCCAAATTCTCAGAACACGTTTGTAGACCATTGGACCTTCTTGAATTTTGTTAAAGGGGTTTCCAACCCTCAAGACATTTTACATACTGATCTATCTGCAGGAGAGATCTTCAGTGTGTGATTGGTAGGGGTCCGACACCCATACAAGGATCAGTGTGGGGTCCGACACCCATACCCTGCACTGACCCTGTACCAGGTCATAGAAGCTGCAGAAATGGATGAGTGAGAAGCAACTCTACTCCTATGCAAGTACTAGGAAGCAAAGCTGTAGTACCCCAATTCAGAGGCATAGCTGGGGCTCCTGGGCCCCAATGCAAAATTTATAATGAGGCCCCAACAATCAGATTGGTCAGGATCCTTGCAATATGTCTGTACTTATATGATACTTCATAGGCAGCACTAAATCATTAAACCAATCAATGGGATCAAGAGAGATGTAGATTAGGAAAGCACCTTGTTGGGAGTAGATTTAGGGGTGCAGAGGTAGCCAGTGGCATTATTTGAAGCTCCTGTGTCCCAATGCAAAATTTGTAATGGGGCTCAAATTTAACATGTGTTATCTATAATGCTTGGGTTTCCTCATGTTGTAGAGAGGCCTCTGGGTCCCCTCAGACTCAGGGGTGTGATAGCAATTGCAGAAAACCTTTTTTACAAAGACTCAAACTTCTTGTAATGCAAACTTAATGCATTATCATGCAATACTAACAAAACCCTAGATAGGCTGTAAGTCACATCACAACCACTAGGTGGTCACATGCAGCAAATAACCCTTCCCATGACAGTATAGCTAAATCACGTTCTTTTTCCAAGTTGGTCATTTCATGTCACTCATCTCGCATGATATGTCAAGCCAAAAGGAAAGTTCAGGATGGACACATCTATACAATCTTGCCAGAAGACAGCATCGTTAATACTATAGGTAATAAACTATATACACAACTGATCCACATATCGTGTTATGTGACTGACAGTTGAATGAAGACCAAGGCTGTATCCCGGTAATTTGATGAGAAGATGTAAATGTTGTTTATTTAATCTCTGTTGTAGATGAAATTATAATGAGATGTAAAATTTGTAGCTGACAAGATTCACCAAACTGCTGTGATTTATGATGCTATGAAATATGCTAAGGGAAAAGAGCTCAGGACGGATCTGGATTCTCCTAGATTCATCTTATTTCTTATACCTAGAGTTAATAAGGTCATTGTATTATAACAACCCTTGCCAGTCATTATAAGCACCCCGGCAGACTGCTGATGATGTCACAGGTACATTATCATAATGTGAAACTTCCTTACATCTTGTGTGATGTTACGTTAGGGCAGAATCTAATGTTATATGACCAGGGGACTCAAAGATTCTTGGCAAGAAATAATGTGACCTTCTCAAAGGGGTTATACAAGATTATACATGGAAAGAAAGAACTCTACTTTCTCTTCTTAGGAAGTGACATCACATCTATTGGTCACATGGCCATACTGCAGCTGAATCACATTCATATGAATAGGGCTGAGCTGTGGTATGGTCATGTGATGTCACTTCCTGTGAAAAGGAATTGGAGCTGTCTCTGGAAGCAGCCATGTTTTCTAATACTGGATAACCCCTTTAAATCAAGTGTGTCATAAGGGGCCAGCGCCCTAATGCCCAGATTACTCGGTTATGTCTGGTATCTTGCTGACTATGTAGGGATCACATTCTTTAACACTATAAATGCTGCATTTGCTCATTACAGGTGACTTATGTCCAGATAGGTATAAGTAAATGGCAGCACCTGCTTCATACTCTATCTACCATGTCATGTCCAACCCATTGTGTGAAAAATAATAAAAAAAAACAATAAAGTTAGTTCAGTGGAAGGCAGGAGCAAACCTTAGTACATAAAATGGGTTATTTGAGGATTAGGATGGTGTCCAAGATTTATTTGGTTACAGTAGGTTTTATATGTATCCAGGGGTTCAGATGGGGTGGGCAGGTGTGAACTGGGGCAGGTTATCATCTACCTTTCAATAGATTTCAGATATATCTAGAGATTCATCTAGGTATCTATGATATTTCTATATATTTTAGATGTTTATCCCTAGCTTTTCTTTCTCTTCCTCTTATTTCAGATCTATCTAGCTATCTACAATAGCTATCATTCTATTTATATTCTATCTATCTACTATCTATCTATCTATCTATCTATCTATCTATCTATCTATCTATAACTATCTATCTATCTATCTATCTACTATCCTGTCTATCTATCTATCTATCTATCTACATCTATCCATCTACTATCGGTATATCTTACAGCTCATCTCTATAGGATTCCCAATTGTTGTTTTTTAATCAATATATAAAAAGCCTACATGAATGTTTATGTACCTCTCATTTCATAACATGAGTGGATCCATCTTCATGCCTACAAGTTACAACAATCATTAGATTTGGTATAAGTTACCACCACCAATGGTCAATGTCAAAATTACCCCATAGACATTTATATTCTGCATTCATTTACTTTTTTCCACATTTATTAATATTTGACACCATTTTTGTGATTTAAAATAGTTGCAATAAAAATTGCTTCCAGTGGTCTTGTTAAGCTGCATTGACACTTTTCTGTAAGTGGGTGCAATGAGGGGTGCGCTGTGGTCGGGGCTACTGTTCTGTTAGATTTATGATTGTTTCCACCAGTTTACTGGTGTAGATCTCCGTACTAGTACACAACCCTACTGGACGATGCCCTTGGTTGCTTTTATATAGAGTACTTACTGTATATGATCATGCTGATGAAGTTGTGAAAAATAAGAACAATGAAAGGACACTTTTGCGTTTGGGAAACCTCCAGGGTTGATAAATTTGATTTCATTTTCCAATATCAACATTAAAATTTGTAGCAATATTTGAGTAGCTTTCGCCATGTACTCCCATTAGAACATGCGTGCGAATAGGCTCATATATCAAGCATTTTTTTATCTATTAAAAACCCACTTGGGTCACACAAATAGTCAGTAAATTGAGCCATATCTCTTCTTCATAACAGCAAAAGATAAATTAGAGAAAGATGTGTTTGCAGTCATTTTACGGTGTCCTTGCGAGAGTGTGGCCAAGTTCGTGCAAGTTGAAAATGGAACTAAAAAGAATTAATCAGAAATGATCAAATTAATTTTATTAAGATCATTTACAACTGCGGGACTCTTCCCAGTTGCACTGGTCAGGATTCTCTCAGAAGCTGCTAGAGGTTAAAGGTTAATGGCTAATTTACTGAGCTCGGCAATTTTCTTTCATTTTTCATTTGCAATTATCTCTTCTTCTTTTAAAATCTAAGCGCAATTCCAGAACCCCCCATCCCCCCCATGTCCCCATGTATTACATCTGTCAGTAAAAAGTGCTTAATTAGAAATACAATGACATTGCCATAAGTTTTGATGTATTCAAATCATTTGTTGGACGCTCTCGGAGATCAGTCCCGGAGGACGATCCAATTCCGCACATTTATGGCATTAACGCTATAAGTGTTACTTATTATTATAGGCAATTGGAGCTTACTTAGAGGTTAACCAGAATATTTTGTTAATTTAGAGAGCCGACAGTTCCATTTCCAGACTGTTTTAATATATTGATTTACTTTGAGTCACTCACTGACAGTGATCCAGCGGTCTCTTGAGGCTTACACAGCAAGTAAAACTGCTCTATGACTTTAATGTGTATCAAAGACTATGGATTAGCGAGCTGAAGAAATATCTGAAAGGCCTGTGGTCCTACTAACTTATACATGCACTCCTTTAAAGGAGATTTCCACCTAAAATGTGGAAAACATCATGAAGTGTCATGTTTTCTTCTATTTTAGTATATTCACCACATTTCGGATCTTAAAACAGTCTAATATACAGATATACCCTTCTTTCTTCCGACTTGAAACCAAAAGAGATGGCGTGATAAGACTATAAACTGGGATTTCAGCCTAAAAGTCTCAAAAGGGTTGAAATAAAGGGATTGCCAACAGGTTTCCGAAAATTTCTAAAGAGCAGACATTGGTAAAAATGAAACAACATTAGCATTCATCATTATATCTCCCATTGCTTTCGCCCTGCCTCTCTGGAAGCCTCTACACGTCCCGCAGTGATGATGTCACATATATCATTCATAAATCATGTACCTGCTACAGCCAATCACTGGCCTCGATGTTGTGACGTATGTGATGTCATTGCTGATGGACTGATGGACCATTGGAATGGCACTGCGCAGGATAAGAAGCAGAGTGAAGGGTGCTCTAGTGTGGAATTTAACAGTATTGCTTATTTTTTTATTTTATACTTTACCAATGCCTGTTCCCAAGCAATTTTCTGAAAATCTTGGATATTCCTTTTAATGTAATGGAGCAATATACAGCATTCCTCAAGAAAAGGTTGATACTGTGTGATACTCTTTTAATTGGTTTCTCTTTATTGAATAGAATTATTTGTTTATCTAAAAGTAAATAATAAAATAAAACAATTGGTGTAAACAGAATTTTCACATTGTTGTGTGAGCAGGAAGTCTGGTGCTAGCCATGGTGCTGAAACACTGCAGAATCTGTGGACGTTACACTGTACCAACGTGAAATCACTCTACAAAAGACATGTTAGGCCTATAATACAGGCAAATAAACTACCTTAATAAATACCTTAAATCTCTGATAATACACTGTGCAGCACACCTTAATAGACATTGTCACTTCAACAATATTTGCATAAATGAATAGTACAGGTGATTATAAGAAACTTTGTAATATATCTTATCAGATAGAAATGACTCTTTCGGCTCTTATCAGGCTGTTTCCCAGCTCTCCCTCCCTGTGCCAAGCCATCTTTCACTGCAGGTCACGTGACTCAGATGGCTCATGTCTATAGAAATCTATGGAGAGGAGAGATGGGAGGAGTGAGCAGTAATGCAGGAGATAACAGAAGAGACACAGGCTTTGTGAGATGATACAGCTGAATAGGAGCTTTCTATCACAACCAAAGCACAGTGTTCCCATCAATATATGTTAATACTTCTCTATGTAAGTCCTGCATGTTACTGAGGCTGAGACAGTTATGGAGCAGATTTTCCTGTACTCACTGTGTGCAGTGTATGACAGTTAATCTCCAGCCATCAGCTCAGAGAGAAATGAAAACTACAGATAATGCCTGCAGAGAGAGATGCTGCTAAAAACTAAAGAATATAAGTCATATATCTACACATACATTGTGGCTTATCCTTGAAAGTCCTTTGAAACTATAGGTTAAAGCAGGTCAGGAGGACAGTATGCCCTCTAGAGACACGATGTGCCCCCTGTATCAAAGGTACACATGATAAATCTTTCTTGCCATATCTGTAGTGATTATAAAGGAAGATACTTCCCTACAGTTCTGCACATTGAAGAAGACTGTAGTCAGCGTCTCCCCACCCTCATTTTATTGTACAGAAGGCTATCCTAAGCCAGTATTTGTATAAATCCAGAAGAATAGCATCTGACAAAATATATAGATCAGACATATGATACCAGCCGCAAAGTGACAGACTTGTCAGCAACTTCAAAAATTCGGTTTCTTCATTAATTGTTTTGCTCTAGATCAATTTTTCCTTAACTGCAAACCAATAGCTTTCACAAGCAAAGCAATATGACTTTTAATAAGATATACGGCCCCTCCGCAGCAACAAATGACTCCTGGCAATAAATCAAATTCATTGATATGTGTTACGGATATATATAGATAATCCATCAAAGGCTGAAATGACAGATGCTTCATTTTTAATTCTGTCAATGTCTGAATGGCAACATTCCCTACTGTAACAAGCCACATAGTTGCCGGGTAACCCTTTCCTTGCTGGTATATTTTAAAATATACAGTATATAGGATAGACCCTAGTTATATGACTGCGGTATAACATGTGAATTACATAAATTTTAAATAAAGGATTGGAAAAAAAAAAGAATATTTCTGTATTAATTATATCTTACATCTCAGAGCTGAAAATTCAATAGCTTACAACTACTTAATCGTATTCACATAATTATTCATTTTTCTGCTGTCACAAAAAAAAAAATATCATTTTGGCTTTGCTTCCTTGACATAATTATCTTTTTTTTCTGTATATACAGTAATTGTTAATATATTTTGCAATAAATATATTATCACTACTGTGATTATTATTATTACCAATAATAATACCAATAATAATACTACTACTACTACTACTACTACAATAATACCTATGATAATAATAATGACATCACTGATAATAATAATAATATGAGCATAAAATACATTTCATGCTATAAATGGAAAAGAGAAAACATTTAATTTGAATATATGTATTATTATTTTTTTATTTTTTTATTTTTACGATAATGGGCACTCCAAAGATTCCATGACTATTGTTAAAGGATTTGTATGTAGATTAGAGAAAAAAATCCAAGAACAGCACCACCATACTTGTCCATAGGTTGTGTGGCATTGCAGCTCAGCACCATTTACTTAAATGGAACTGTATTATCAAATACAATTCATGAAAAGCAGCCATGTTTTTCTAGACCTGGACAACTCCTTTATATATTAATGAGCTATCCTTAGGATAGGTCATGAATATGTGATTGGTGGGGTCCAATACCCGGGACCCCTGTCAATTAGCTGTTTGAAGAGGCTGCAGTGCTCATGAATGCCGCGGCTTCTTCCTTGTAGTGATAATGTCGCGTTCATCGTTCACATGGTACAGCAGCACCTCAGTCCCTTCCAAGTGAATGGGGATGAACTGCAATACCAAGCACAGCCCTTATAGGTATGGTGCTGTGTTTGGCGTGTAGTGAAGAGGCTGTAGAACTGACCCAAATGGTGATCTATGGTGGTCCCGGGTATAGGACCGCACCAATCACATATTGATGCCCTATCCTAGGTATAGGGCATCCATATGTAATCCCAAAAAACTCTTTAAAGCATGTAAATCTGCCATATTTTTCTAAACCTAGACAACCCCTTTAATCCCATACTGTACTGTGGGTGGGTCTTATTTCAGTCTTTCCTCTGAGGCTCCCTTGCTCCTATATACTCCACTGTGTATACTGTATTTTTTGTAAAAGCTGAATTTCTTGCATTTACTGTCCTCTGTGAATATGGCAGACTTATAACAGATAGATGTTATTCAGCCTTTGGTCACTAAAATTGTTCATTGACAGACCTGGATAGCACATAGCTTAGGGTTTAGATTATGACTATATGTCTTGGACTTTAATTAACGGCGGCTTTAGTACTTGAAGGATTTTCAGCCAGAGGGTTGTTGTCTCCTTAAATCGAGTCTGTATCTTGGTGCTGTAATGCTGGATCCTGGCTGTCTGCTGCGATATGCTCACTTGAGCAGTGAATGGAAGGTTGTGAAATTCAGCTTTTACTGCAAATCTCACCAGTGGAATGAATAAAGTTTCTTGTGGATGACTTTGATGGTCTTGTTGATGCGGCAGAGACATGACACCATTTTCTTGGATTTTTTTTAGATTTTTTTTTTTTTATCCCATTAACCTCAGGTTGTATATAAAATATATAACATGGAATCTATTATAATGTACTGTATGTGGTGGTTTAACAAATATTAATTTAAGATATTTCATAGAAATTTATTTTTATTTTTAACTATATCCAATGCTGTATATACATAAAATTAAAAATGGGTATTCATGGTTATAATGACTGGAGATGGAAATGGAGGGAGAGTCATGTCCACAGCACATGGAGCCCCTAGAGCTTCCTACTACAAAGCCATAGTCATGCCATCATGCCATGTATCACCATGTGATACCTCTGCAAGTCACAGTTTTTAGAGATATTTTTCCCTAAAAGCAATGGGGGGAATTTATAAAAATAAGCAAAAGTGGCAAATTTTTGGCTCACAGCAGATTACACCAAAAGGCTCAAAAAATGAGTAATTTTCTTCATTTCCTGACCTCTCAATTTTCTAGAAAAGTGAATGAAATAGTGACAGATTTACTATAATGCACACCAGAAAACTGAAATGGCAGTCCCTGATATGCTTAGAATTTAATTGTGGTGCAAGGGACCTTACAAGATGCACCAGAATTATTAAGAAATCTAAGCCACTTAGTAATTCAGGTGCATCTTGGATCACTGGGGGAATTAAGACTGGTGTAGGAAATTCTAGGAAATTCTTAATAAATTCCCTTCAATGTCTTTAAGAAAGAACAGATCACTAAAGGACATCTTATCAAATTCTGTAAGGAATCCTGCAGAACAAGCCATAAACTTAATATTTTGCAAAAAAAACCCCTGTCCTTGTAAAAACATAAACACTATGTATTGGTGGGGGAAAAAGTACGGGGTAAAAGGAACAGTTTTATGAAGGACTATCCATCGGGTAACCACTGTGTTATACTGAACTTCTGAGGAATGTGTCACCATTTTTTTTATTGCAATTGGTGAAATCTATCACCTTTTTCTGATCTGTGTTTATTTTCTTGTAGATTGGTTATTCTATTTTCTGTATACGATTATAGGGGCAGCCTTGCCTATTCTTCTCCTTTGCTTTGTTACCAGCATTTAGTGATATGCTTTACAGCATAGTCATGGCCATAGGCAGCAACAGTCTGGAGCCAACTCATTGAGGTCTATGGGATAGATTGCTAGACACGCTCTGAGTAGGGAGGGGGAGTAGAAAAGCTGTGACATTGTCTATTGTTACTAGTGGATACAGTAAAGAGTAATTTATCTATTGAGGTGTTATCTTCTATTGTAATACTGTATGTGATTTAAATGAGGTGAATGTTGCAAAGGAAACCCCTACAGAAATGACAAGCATGAGCCTTTTACTGAGTGAATATTGCACTTTGCTCTAGCACTTTTAAAAAAATACACATACTGACATGGAAGATGAAAAGGTGTTATCCCCAAAGGGAAAAAAGGGGTGAAAACCTGACCCCACTAATATTGTATATCCCTATTAAAAATAACCATTTAGCCAAATAATGTCAAATGAACTGGAAAAATAACTTGAAAATGTCATCCTGTTACATAAGTATGGTGTCTATGTCATCATGAGCTGCTGAATATGGGAATAGAGAAACAAAAAGTATCTGACGGCTTTAATGAACAGGTAACATTCGATAAAGACACAAGAGCCGCACAGAAACTTGCTTAGTTTTATCTCTTTCCTTCAATCATGTCTTGAAATACAGGCGCGGAGATCTCTCTCCAGGATTCCACCACCTGCAGCTTATAAGACAAGTGAGCATTTCTACACCAAAATGAAAGCTAAGGAAACTCAAAAGCCAAAAGATAAAAAACAAACAGTGAATAATGTCTTTTGGAACAGTCTCGCCTTCTTTGATGATCACAGCTATTCTCTTACCTTATGTTTTCAATGTCCTCCTGCTATTCTGATGGGTGCATCGGTGGCTTGAGTGAGGTGCATTGACAGTACATGATTCAGTAGTTTCTTTACATTATTCCCTTACTGCAATGGAAATTGACTTTCTATGGATTCATCTCCTGATGACTTGACTGAAGGCATTTTGACTGAGCAGTGGTGCAGTATAAAGTATAGTGAAGGAACAAAGCCTCAGCCTGAGAACTCCATACAACTATCAGAGACAGTGAAGTTCACAGTGAGTCACAGTTATCTTAATATAGTTGTCGCAAAGTTAACCTTCACTTTCTAAAGCGTTATAACTTTCTGCAGCATGATATCTTAACAACAAAGTCATTCACATTCTGTGCCACAGTGTTGTTAAAGGGGTTGTCCTGGGAGTTTAGATTAACTTACCTGATCCTACTGACTCTTGATGATTGACCTGGGGATTCTGGCCCGTTCTGAAATCCAGGTCACATGATCAGAACCAGGGATCCGACCCCTGGGTTGCTCTCTGCTCCAATCCTTCTGTCTCTTCATGTCATCCCAGACAGACTGGATGATATTGAGATCAGGGCTATATCTGTGGGGTCAGTATCATCACTTCTATTAGCCCTACTGCTTTTGAAAGCATTCTTACTTTGAAGCATTTTTACCACACCTGCCTAATTTTTTTTGCTTAGTACTGTACATCTATGGGAGTCTATTGAAACACTCAACCAAGCTGGAGGACCCCCATTCTCCCAGTGGTTTGAATAAGTCATGAATGTCTTACATACATATACTTGAATTGTATATCCCAAGATTAAAGCCAACCACAATGTACAAATTTTGCTTCAATTTTGTCCTTTTTGGAATTTTTGGAATTTACCATGTGACATTTGTTATTCCTGGGGCTCTTATGTCCGGTTATTATCTAATCACTAGTGTTTGCAGCTTTAATAACAGCAGGTCTGGTGTGTGCAGCACATTCAATACGTAACACGCCTTGTTATCAAGCATAGACTTGTTATGTTTAGAAACTCTTCATAAAGTCATATTGTGATTTCATTTTTATGTTTCATACCATAAAAACACTGATTAGTCTTAGCAAACGCATGAACTGCATCTCAAGGGGCATTTAGACATTGAGTCAGACTCATCTTTTTCAGCTAAAGACCATTCTTTTTTCAATGTCACTCTATAAACTTTTTATAGACTTTCCGTTACCTGCTCACTAACATAATATCAGTAGTCAGGTCACTGCCTCCCATAAAATGAACACACTCATCCCCTGTCGCTGTCATTATCATAGAACATGACTGATTACGTAATATTCTATTCCTATCCACTAGTAAATACTTGCCATTACTTGCCACTACTAGTTGTCACCCTTTTATGAATAACATATACCAGTATACTTAGAGTGGAAAGGTCATTTTCACCCCATAAAGGCAACACACTCCTCTCCTGCTGCTGTTTTTACTTTCATAACCTATAGTAGAATTTACTCCAAATTCTCATGAAACCAATACAATACAATATTGCTTCATGCTTGCAAAATTTTTAACAGCTTGCAATTCACAACACAACCACTGGGTGGCCACACATATAGGATACATATAGGATAGGCATCTTGTGGCAGAATATCACAAAATCATGTTGTTCCACATATCTGGGCATGAGGAAAGGTAAAAAGGATATATCTATTTCTATTTATTCTTCATTACACTGTTTTTCTTATCTCCTAAAAATCATCACTCTCTTCTTTTATTGCTGTCATAATTTTACACCCTGTACTAAATGAATAAATGTTGCTGTAATAGAAGTTTCATAGTAAAATAGATATAAATATATTGGCAATACAAAGTGAATCAACCTGGGCCAGAATATGAGGTACAGTAGGTTAGAGTTAGGATACTATAGAAGAGGACACAAATAAAAAAATAAAGAAAATAATAATAATAATAATAATAATAATAATAATAATATTCTTCAATTATCAACATGTATCACCTTATAAGTGATCACTGGGCATCCTTCTGTTTCGACCCACACTGATCATGATAACAGGGGTCCTATGGCCATTTTTAAATGGAGTAAGGGTCACACTTGTCTGCTGTTGCTTCACTCAGATCTATAAGCTGATAAAGATAACCATATAGCTGACTTTAGCGCTAGGCTATGTCTGGCAGTCCCACAGAGCTTAATGAAGTGGCAGCAGACACGCATAGTTGCTGCTCCATTCAACTGGAGGACATTAGACTCCCATTCTCTTGATTGATGGTGGGACCTCCAGTGGCCAGGCTCTAATTTTCTATCCTGTGAATTTGGTGTGTTTTTTGGAGGAAAACCTTTCTAATTTTTTCAATCATTTGGAATATATAGGAAGAAGGTAGTGAGAATGTACAGAGTTATGAGAATCGTAGGAAATGACGAGACAGCTAAATGAGAGATTGTCCATTGAGCAGTTGCTATGCTTGACTCCAGGGGCTGAGGGCACTATAAAGAGGTTATCCAGGACAATGATACTGAGCTACACTTCATTTTCTCAGGATGTGACATCATATCTGTTGGTCACACGGCCATGCTACAACTAAGCGTCATTCATTTGAATGGGACTCATCTGTAACATGGCCATGTGACCAATGGATGTAATGTCACTTCCTGAGAAGAAGAGGTGGGGCTCAGTATTATAGTACTGGATAACCCCATTAAGATCTTGTTCCACTCTGGAATCAACGGCTGGTTTGAGCCCATTACAACCCAAGTAATGGTACTGCAATGGAATCACACAAAATCATTATGGGAAGAAAGCACTGGTATTGACTAAAGATAAGGAAACCTCACAAGATTAGTTCTGAGTAATATTCATGAGGCTCGGCACTCTGGTTCATTATGGGCCGAACTTCACCATCAACCACAAGTGCTATTATTATATTCTGATGTGCCAGCGTATAATAAGTGGAGGCCCAGGAAAGGTGCGGCAGTGTAACAAAAGAATTAAATCTACCTTGATTTTTTGGGCGTCCTTTCAGCATCTCCAATCCCCCAGAATCCTCTTCTGGCCTCTTCTGACCTCTAGCTGATGTTATGCACCCTGGAGTCACCTCTGTAGCCTGTTATTGGGCCTCAGTGGTCACATGGGACATGCTGACATCATGATGCTTGAGAGCAAGTGTCACGATGTCAGCATGCCCTGAGGCCTTAGCAGTGACCACAGGACATGTGATTTTAGCCAGTGGCTTCCTCTTACTATACTCTTGGCTCTGAAGAGATCCCAGAGTATAATAGTGATTTGTGGGTGCTGAACCTCAAAAGTTTTGGGTCAAATGAGAAACTTTTGGAAAATTAGGGTCAATTCCAATTCGAACCGAACTAGTTCGCTCATCTCTAGTATTGACAAACTTTCCCATTGTTGCCAAGTACTGTATCTGACCACAAGATGCTTGTCTGGAGTGAGGACTGATTTCTCCAAGCAAATTAGTTTTTGACAGCAAACTAAAACCATTGAAGCCAACCAGGCTAATAACCCCAGCCATGCCACTGAGTATGCATTGAGATGATTTCTAAAATCAAAAAAGGCGATATTCTGTATTCTAAGGAAGAAGAGCTTATTTTATTTACTATATTCAATTATGAAAGGATAGTTTTTTAATAGCGCCTCACCTCTTATCTGTAATATGTTTTTGTTCTGCCAACTAAGTCATAAAAATCCCGGCATGACATTCAATTACCGCCTAAATCGTTTCTTAAAGCAGCACAAAACAAATACATTGATGAAGCAAGAGAAAAATAATGGTTGCCTTGAAAATCGCCAAATCTTTTAATAAGCAAATTAGACAACACATTCAGCGAAGTAAATAATGCCCATCCGGTTAGTGAATGAGAGGATAGAATCTACCGTACAACATAAAGCCCGTGATTAATACAACCGAGAACTGATTAAATACAACAAATGTATTTAATAAGTGAAGCAGAATAATCAGTTTGTAATATTCAAAAAGGAATCATTGAAAGCTTAGCGGATTTATAAAGCGCATCGCTGTCTAATAAAATCACGCTTAGTCATTTTTGGTAATAACGTAAATCAAGGTAAGTCATAATAAGTAGAAATTAGCCATGACCTGTATTGACTGTTGACCTTTACAAAACTTTTTACATATTTTACACCCAACCATTTAAAGGCTTGTATAAGATTGGTAAACAGCGCCACTCCAGTGTATGGCTTGTATCCGGTATTGCAGCACATACAAACGTAGCAGCTGCCAAAAGAAAAGGCGTTGTGAGCCAATTTTGGTATCTCACGAAACTAATGTTGGTTGAAACGTTATGAACATTCATTTGGCAGACGCTACATCTGTCATTGAGCCTTTTGTAATTTTTTAATAGTGTGGACTTACTAATGCTTGTTTTAGAGAACCTATTTTTTTCCCTTTTCTGTGCAGAAATTGTAAGAACATTGGAAGAGCCTTTGTTGTTTGCAATATTTTACAATACCAAGGATAAGCTTTATATTTTTACATAATAGAGTAGGTTTTTCAGACTGAAGCACTTTTGAGCATTTGTCATTCCTTTGATTCCTCTGTTTGTACTGACCAGGAGTGCTCTAGAGAAGAAGTCAGGCAGGTTATATGTTGCTTTTTCAGAGATTCTTTTTATTGTTGATATGTTCAGAATGGTGTTGCCCATTGAATATTTTTGATACATTAAAAATAATACTAAATTTATGTAATAATTTACCTAATCTATTATTAACTTTAAAAAGGAAGGCTGCAGGCTCTCTTTTTGTAGGCTATGTTGTGTAGAGCTAGATGATATTTTGTGCTGCCACATGGTTGGTTTTGATTAGAAATAAGTGATTTGGTCCAGTTCACCCAGTTCCCAAATTTGCCAGCTGTTATCTTGCAACAAGTAAGCACATTCAGTTGTTAGTCATTTTAATGCATTGTAAGTAAACCACCGAGGCATTGAACTGATTTATGTAATTTACCCCAATAGTAGGCACAGCTGATGAGGAAATATGCCTCCAACATACTGTACCTCCTTCTTGTTGTTTTAGGTGTACCACAAAAGAAAAAAAAAAGAAAATGGGCATAATATAGTATTGCCTTAAGAATGTTGGCTTAACCAACCATTTTCCGTAGGAGTAAGTGAACATCTAATGGTTTTGTGGGGGTTCTGATTCACTTAACAGCAGATATTTGGGAAAGTAGGACTGGGCATGTTATATTTCGGCAAGCTTTATACTTTTATTCATATAGGAGATACAGATGAAGCAAACTTTATCTTGAATCTGATGACCTGCTACAGTGTGATAACTCAAAACAAAAGCCATTGAAAAGCTATTGAAAAAGTCAAGTTAAAGTTGACTTACACCCTCTGCGCCGCAAAGACGTTTTTTTTTCGTCAGAAACAAAGTCCTGCATGTCCGACTTTGTTTCCAGCGAAAAAAAATGGTTTGCGACGCAGAGGGTGTAAACACACACCCACGCATTGCTTTAAAAACCCATTCAAGTGAATGGGTTTTTAAGCAAAGCATCGCAAACCTTTCCCTATCCAGTCCCTATCGAGTTTTCCGACATTTAGGTCGGATTCGCAGCAGACGGAGTGCTGCCGCAAGTGTGAACCCACCCTTACATGTTGAATTAAAATTTGATGGAACCTTACATATACAGTACAGACCAAAAGTTTGGACACACCTTCTCATTCCAAGAGTTTTCTGTATTTTCATGACTATAAAAATTGTAGATTCACACTGAAGGCATCAAAACTATGAATTAACACATGTGGAATTATATACTTAACAAAAAAGTGTGAAACAACTGAAAATATGTCTTATATTCTAGGTTCTTCAAAGTAGCCACCTTTTGCATTGATTACTGCTTTGCACACTCTTGGCATTCTCTTGATGAGCTTCAAGAGGTAGTCACCTGAAATGGTCTTCCAACAGTCTTGAAGGAGCTCCCAGAGATGCTTAGCACTTGTTGGCCCTTTTGCCTTCACTCTGCGGTCCAGCTCACCCCAAACCATCTCGATTGGGTTCAGGTCTGGTGACTGTGGAGGCCAGGTCATCTGGCGTAGCACCCCATCACTCTCCTTCTTGGTCAAATAGCCCTTACACAGTCTGGAGGTGTGTTTGGGGTCATTGTCCTGTTGAAAAATAAATGATGGTCCAACTAAACGCAAACCGGATGGAATAGCATGCCGCTGCAAGATGCTGTGGTAACCATGCTGGTTCAGAATAAATCCCCAACAGTGTCACCAGCAAAGCACCCCCACACCATCACACCTCCTCCTCCATGCTTCACGGTGGGAACCAGGCATGTAGAGTCCATTCGTTCACCTTTTCTGCGTCGCACAAAGACACGGTGGTTGGAACCAAAGATCTCAAATTTGGACTCATCAGACCAAAGCACAGATTTCCACAGGTCTCATGTCCATTCCTTGTGTTCTTTAGCCCAAACAAGTCTCTTCTGCTTGTTGCCTGTCCTTAGCAGTGGTTTCCTAGCAGCTATTTTACCATGAAGGCCTGCTGCACATAGTCTCCTCTTAACAGTTGTTGTAGAGATGTGTCTGCTGCTAGAACTCTGTGTGGCATTGACCTGGTGTCTAATCTGAGCTGCTGTTAACCTGCGATTTCTGAGGCTGGTGACTTGGATGAACTTATCCTCCGCAGCAGAGGTGACTCTTGGTCTTCCTTTCCTGGGGCGGTCCTCATGTGAGCCAGTTTCTTTGTAGCGCTTGATGGTTTTGGCCACTGCACTTGGGGACACTTTCAAAGTTTTCCCAATTTTTCGGACTGACTGACCTTCATTTCTTAAAGTAATGATGGCAACTCGTTTTTCTTTACTTAGCTGCTTTTTTCTTGCCATAATACAAATTCTAACACTCCATTCAGTAGGACTATCAGCTGTGTATCCACCTGACTTCTGAACAACACAACTGATGACCCCAACCCCATTTATAAGGCAAGAAATCCCACTTATTAAACCTGACAGAGCACACCTGTGAAGTGAAAACCATTTCAGGTGACTACCTCTTGAAGCTCATCAAGAGAATGCCAAGAGTGTGCAAAGCAGTAATCAAAGCAAAAGGTGGCTACTTTGAAGAACCTAGAATATAAGACATATTTTCAGTTGTTTCACACTTTTTTGTTAAGTATATAATTCCACATGTGTTAATTCATAGTTTTGATGCCTTCAGTGTGAATCTACAATTTTTATAGTCATGAAAATACAGAAAACTCATGGAATGAGAAGGTGTGTCCAAACTTTTGGTCTGTACTGTATATGTAAGGTTCCATCAGAGTTGTTTGGCAGCAGTCCACCTTCTTTTCTCCTTTGAGAACACATCTACTCTTGGACATGTAAGAACAGATGGGTGTATGGAAAGGTTGGGAGCAATAGTTGTTGGCCAGATGAGCAATCTATGAAGTATGGTAAGCTGTAGTCTTGCTTGGATTTTCTCCTTGATAGATCCATGATCATTTTGATTCTTCACCAAATTTGGAAGTAGAGCAGATACCATTGGAGGATTATTCTAGTGGGTAGTGATCAAGGCGAATGAGTTCACCTACTTTTTACATTGGGTACACGTTAAATAAAAGGTCTCACCTTATCAACTGCAATGTCCAATGACTTATTTCCTCAGGAAAGAATGGTCAATTCCAAAAAGCATTATTTTAATTCTTCATGAATTATGTTTTTGAACTTTTTCTTGGCATTTAAACTGAAATCCATTTTCTTGTTTCCCAGAGCCCCCGGGGTATTTACAAGGGCCACGCATAATCTGCTTTTCAATACTCTTTATTACAAGGATGAACACATCAATGAATTCAATGTGTTTTCTCATATTACATCTAGCCAAGGTTTTTTCCGTGTACTCTGACGAATGACTGATGTGACAGGTATTCACGGAATGGACTGACTCAGAATCAGAGCCATGAAGGCACTTGATATTCTCACTTATATAAAATGTAGCTGAGGTGAGTTTTCTATGCGGAAGAATTTATTATTTGACACAATATACTGTAGACTACATGGAAATTTACTGTTATTGCTTGACTAATCATGAAGAGGGAAAGAAACAGATCCAAACTCTGCAGACAGGTGGTGCTGATATTGGGCTCCTTAATGTTCTTTTTTGCATTGTTTTAACTATTTCATTTCCAGATTGCAAAGCTTAGAGGAAACAATGCCTGCAGCACAATCAATATAGATAGACAGAAATAGATAGATAGATAGATAGATAGATAGATAGATTTCCTGATGATGTGTGCGAAGGGCTGCTGCAATTTTTTTTCACTTAGATAGATAGATAGATAAATAGACAGATATGCAGACAGATTAATTATTAGATAGATAGTAAAGAAAAATGGGCAGCACTCCCAAGTTGGATCCACTGTGAATCTTTATTCCATAAGTGATGCATTGGTCCCTACAGGAACCTTTCTTAAGCAAGTATGAGCTGATTTTGTGCATATATAGTATATAGGGGTATATATGGTGTATATACAGTATATAGATATGACAGAAGCTTTTTAGAGCAAACTGTATTTGACCCAAATTTTCCAAAAGTTTCAGGCTTAATTGATCCCCCAGAATCCTCCTCTGGCATCTGACTGACGCCAAGCACCCTGGGGTTACTGCCGAGACCTGTGATTTGGCCCAAATGTCATGATGTCAGCCCACTCCAAGTGACCACTGGAGCCCAATCTCAGGCCTCAGTGGTGACCCCATGGTGCATGACATCAGGCAGAGGATGCTGCTAGGATGCCCAAAAGTGAGTCAAAGTGAATATAATTGTTTGTTATTTTGCCACACTTCCTTTGGTTCTGAAGCGGAATAATAACACCTAGTTGTCAGAATAATAATAATAATAATAATAATAATAATAATAATAATAATAATAATAATAAAAAAAACAATAATAACTTTATGTATATAGCGCCAACATATTCCGCAGCAATTTACAAATCATAGGACACATGAACAGACAATATGAGACATTACAATGTGACAAAGAAATTAACATATCACACAATAGGAGTTAGAGCCCTGCTCGTGAGAGCTTACACTCTATAATTTTTAGGATAGGTACAGTGCAAAATTCTAGGAAAAAATGCTCTAGAATTGTCATATCATAGCAAGCACCAATATTTACTAAGATATGATAGTTGACAGTTTTCTTTAACCTTTCATGGAGCTGACCGGAGAGTAATAAATAGTAACCACAACCTCTGCGTTTATTAATTTTTTACCTTTCAATATCTTTCCTTCTTGTTATAGTAATTGTTAAATTCCGATAATCTTATCTGTAGTATTATAGTGTCCTCTGATCAGGACTTCTGTAAAGAAGAGATGATAAAAAATAAAGAACCAAGATTAAAAATCTTTGTCCTTTATGACTCCTTCGGCTGCTGAAATTTGCTCTGAATTTCCAATATCTGACGGATTACATCTTCATTTTAACTTCATTTTGTTCAACCTCAAATCCTCTTCTTAATATCAGTAATATAATTTGTCTTTTTGTATAGTACTGCAGTGCACTAAACACTTCACAAGCAATTGCTTATGTCTGCTCTGAATGAATGTGCTATGTGTTGGTTCTGGACAGCACACCCAGTGGCTAGGAGTGGTATTGCTAGCAATATATATCCGTAAGTTAAATGAGGAACATATTCCTTTCCTAAAAGTTATCATGATGCATGAACTATGATGACGCTATATGTTGTCTATGGTCAGTAGTGGTGAGAAAATTGAGCAGCTTGTTTTTCCATTTAACCCGATCCACTAATTTTCCTATCCATGGAATACACTAATGGAGTCAATTTGTTTATTATTATTCTATATTCACCAAAAAAAAAACCTTCCATTTATCTCAGGTATATGCAGGAAATATAAGGGCATATCTTAAAGAGAATTATTCACCTCCTCCAAGTCTTTGTATCCTTCAATAGGTGCTGTTCTACTGATTTTGGAGCAGATGTAATTTTTTTCTCTAGACCCAACTATTCATAAGCAATAATTTTGTTAATTTCAGCACCCAATATGTTAACTTGTCTCTCCTTGATCATGTGGGTGGTCCCAGACAGTAGATCTGAGACCACCCACCTGACAGTAGAAAGCCTAATTAGAATATCGGGTGCTAAAACTAACACTATATATTGCTCGGGAATGGCAGGATAGAGAAATAATTCCAACTGTGGCAAAATCAGTGGAATGGTAACTATTGAAGGATGCAAAGAGTTGGAGTTGGCGAAGATGATGAAAAATCCTCTTTAAAAGGTTTGATTTTGCATACAATGCATAAGATCTTTATCAGGTGGATGAGGGTATGGCCACTTGTGTTTTTAAATACATATTTAAGCTAAGATTTTAAATTTAGCTTTTTTTTTCGTTTTTTTATTTGATACATTTTTGGCAAAAAATATTATATTAATAATAATATATTAGTATATATTATAATATAGTAAAAGTTGCATGAGGGTACAGTATGTATATATATAGATTGACTCACTACAGAGCCTAGGGTTTTCTGTATCATGATACTATCTTTAGTTCCATTCCACTGGTCCTGCTTTATATGCTGTGTATGTCGTAGTTTCCATCCCCTTATACAGTAGATAAGCACTATTAATTTACAGAGAAGTCTGAGACCATCCTATTTCTCCTCTGCCCTAATGAACATCTGTCAGGCAATTAAATCAACTTTTACGGTAAAAAAAAAAAAAAATGATGAGGCTTCTTGATGAATCTGATTGTGTTTTATTTATTTATTGAAAGAAAAAAAAAGTAAGTAAATTTTAGCCAATATGCTCGAATCTTGTTTTTTTCTTTATAGTCAACATTAATATAGTAAACAGTAATAAATAAATAAATTTAATTTATTCATTCATTAACTACTTAATGTTTTAAATCTATTTTTTGAATGGTCTGGGGAAAAAAAACATACCATAAAAAAAAAAAAAAAAGAAAAGAGAAAAAACTATAACTTGTACATTGTTCATTTCAATAAAAAATAATGGTCTGGGGAAAAAAAAAAACATACCATATAAAAAAAAACAGAAAAGAGAAAAAAACTATAACTTCAGTCAAAAATAACTCTTATTATGTTCAGGAGCGATACACCAATACCGCTGTACATACAGCTTATTTTACTCCATGAATCAAAAAAAAAAAAAGTGTAAAATATTAATATGTTAGACAGCTACAATTTCTGCAATTTCCTTTGGTTGCCGGATAGATCATAAAATAAAAAAAAAATAAAAAAATAAAAAAAAAATCCAGCATGTGACATCATTCCCAAAAGCCTCATTTCCAATACAATGGAGCTAATAAAAAATGCTGCATCAGATATATAACTCCAAGGACGCCGGCAGTTCATAGAGCAGTATCGTACTCAACTTTCATAAAAAATTTCATTGGTCTCAAATGAATTGGAAAAATACTTTCTTTAAAAAATGAATCTGGAATTACCTGATTATCCATTCAATGCGTATGAATGTCACGGAGAACAATGCTGCATAGGTATAATTTCCACGACAGTATGATTATTTCTGGTTTAAGTGTAAAGCTATTTTTAAAGTATTTGTGCATAAAAGGAACTGTTTAAATTAAATATGATGGAGGTGATATAGAAATGGAAAAACTTGATCTTCGGCTTCTTCGCAGTCATATATTTCTTTAATCCAGCTTCTAATGGTCCAAGCATTCTGATAGATCAGCACTTACGGAGGAGATCTGTTGTGTGTTTAAAGGTGAGATGAGAACCTTGGTTTAGATGGTCTTCAATAGGCAGAGGTCTATTGTACCATAATATCTCATCACAGAAGGCAACAAAGCCATTGGAATCTATTGACAAAGTCTAGGTAACGCTCTATGACACAATGTCTTGAATATCTTATTTGTAATGTTAAACTATGCTACATTTGTACTTCGGCTCATCCACAACAAGCCTCTGTGCCTACAAGTGTAGCTGAGTTAACCTTCACGGGGATTATCTCCGATGTGTCAATGACTTTTCAGTGACTTAGTTGTTAAGATATCACACTGCATAAATTCAAGGTTAACTTGGATACATCTGTATGTAAAGAATAAAAGTGACAAGAGGAGATGCTAGACCGTCGCAAGTCAAACATTTATTGCCCATCCTGAGGCTGGCCATAAACATTAGATTAATGATGCCCAAACTGAGGCATCTGATGTGTATGGGAGCCTCCCTACTCTGCCATGACAACACATGTCAGAGGATAGAACGATATGTCATGTTGGACTTCATCCTGTCCAATCATTTTGTTCTCATGGGACATACAGTACATCCTAGCCAGCATTATTTGCCCTTTAAAAACACATACACATGCAGCCAAACTGAGCATGCATGTGTAAGGGTAGGATGAGAAGAATGGATGCCAGTATTGCCAGCTTTAGGATAGGCCACTGATTTCCAGTCCAGAAGAGCATATTTAGCAATGTGACTTGACTTCCTACTAGGGATGAGCAAATTGGTTTGTAAAGATCAGGTTTATTACAAGTTTTCCAAATATTTTGGGTTCACCTGAAGCCAAGATTTTTGGAATTCATAATTACCACCCAAACGTTGTTATTATACCTTGGGGTCTCTTCATACTCCAAAATATAATAATCAGGGATCCAAGAGAGCTGTGGAAAAATAATACTCATCTTTTTCACCTCTGTGGGGCTCCACTTCTGAGTCCGATCTACTTTCTTGGCATTTTACAGCCTCTTATTGCTTCCTGGGTTATTGGGCCACAGTTGAGCCCTGGAGAGGTGAGGAAAGGTAAGTGTGAGGTGTTTATTATCTTTTCGCACCATCCCTGGACATCAGAGTATTATACTAAAGAGAATCCATAGTGTAATAATAACCTGAAATTTGGGGACAAACTTTGAGAAGATTTGCAAGAAAAATCTCGTAACGTTCACCCATCACTACTTACAATTATTCAATTTTACCTAACCATGACCTTATCCCACTGCTCATTTAGGAGACCAAAAAAGACTAAGAGCCATTAATCTTAAGATTTTCTTTAATATGTTCCAAGTAAGGTCTAATGTGTAAGGGAATGCCCCCACTTAACTCATCTCCAATTGGGTTGAATATTCCAATTTGTCTTAAAACTAACTCAACACAACATGTTAAACAAAAGCCTAGAGAAGATGCAATTCCCCCTCCCCCACTGGGTGGTCACAAATAGGATAGCTAGTGATCTAATATTGATGGACTATGCTATATATATGTCATCAATATTAAATTGCCAGAAAACCCTTTAAATATTGCATGCCATATACAGAAACTGCATTTTATACGTTATTTGTCATCATAGCTTAGATGGGGTTTTTGAATACCATTTGTGAGCACATTCATGAATATTTTTTATTTTCCCTCTTGTCTTCGATTGTTTATTTTCCTAACGCGAGAAAGAAAAATAATTGACAACAATTTTGTTCTTACAATTTTAATAATTTAAGATGACAACGGTCTTAAAAAATGCGGCAATTGACTTTAAAACGCTCCTGCGCCTCCTCAGTACGGGTGAATTAAACCTTCTACGTTCAGCACAATCCCATGATAAATCGTTATTACGTTGTCATCTTTTAATCTTATTTCTTCTATTGCGGCACCTTAAATATTATGCTCCAATTGTCATCGCTGGTGGTTTTTCCTGAGTATAAATATTATCCTTTTCCGTGAATTATGGAATAAAAAAAAAAAAGTATTGATTTACTCTGTCAAATGGCTCTTCAGAGTCTCATTAATATTCTTTTGTCGGAATATATTTATACTCCGTATGAGCCAGAAATCTGGAGTAGAATAGATTGAAGTTAATGCATATCTCCAGCCATGTGAGAGTTATCAATTTCTTCCAGAAATAAACAATTGCTTGGAACGTATGCTGGAGGAAGATGGCTGATAATTTGTTGGGTGTCTGTAATTTTCTGCTTGCACCATCACTTATGAAGATCACTGATGTGGCTGCAATGTGCTACATGTAGGACAAATGATATCTCGAGCAATGCTCTCCTGTTCCTACATCAGTTATTTGTTTTCACACAGCAGATGAATCTGAGGCTCACTTTTCGACCTAAACTTTTTTTTGGTACTAGTCAAAGAGGACAGAAAGACTGAGGGGCCCAAAAGGTTAGGAGATCATTATGCTATAAATGACATGTGATAGTTTGAGCCATATTATAGATTTTGCATTTGGATCTAGGAACTTCACCTTACGCCTCCGGTTCCAACTTCTTATAGTTTTTATTAAAGGGGTTTTCCAGGACTTTTAAATTTAAAGATCCTTGAGCATCCATCATTACATAGTAAACTAGAAGATATTTTGTGTAATAAAAGATGTCTATGATAATGTACATCCGATGATACAGTATTTGGCTGGCTGCAGATATTGTTTATAAACACACTCGTCACGTTTTTGCAAATTAAATCGACAAAATGCAATGTAAAAATTGGGAAAAGGACACGCCCTCTTTATCAAATCTCTGTATCAGAATACAAAGTTTTGGCCAATAATGTGGGGTCCCACCTCTAGGATGTTTGACAATGTTTGAAGATAATGATGTTCTTGTTGCACAGTGCTGATATATTTACAGTAATAATAATAATAATAATAATAATAGTCCTTTAATAGTCCCACAATGGGGAAATTCAGTGTGTTACAGCAGCAAAGATAAGCAGATACAAATACAAATACAACATGTACAGGAATGTTCCAAGGTGAGAGGCATTACATTAATAGCAGACAGACAGATAGGACGTAGCAGAAGAGGGGGGGGGGGGGATTTAACAGGCAGAGAGATATTTCAGTTCTCTGTGTGTAATGATCTCCGCTTAGGTCGGTGTTGGTTGTACAGCCTAACCGCGGTGGGGAGGAAAGACTTCCGATAGCGCTCCTTCTCACACCTAGGGTGGAGCAGTCGGTCACTGACAGTACTGCTCAGCGCGATCACAGTCTCATGCATGGGATGGGACTTCTTCTTCTGCATGGAGCTCACCACGGACAGTATCCTTCTGTCACCCACCACCTGCACTGGGTCCAGTGGGCTCCCCAGGACAGAGCTGGCCCTTCTAATCAGCTTGTCAAGTTTATTTCTGTCCCTGGTTGATATACTGCTCCCCCAGCAGGCCACTCCAAAGAAGATGGCTGATGCCACTACCGAGTTGAAGAAAGTTCTAAGAAGTGCCCCCCGGATTCCAAAGGCTCTCAGTTTCCTAAGCAGGTAGAGCCTGCTGTGGCCCTTCCTGTACAGGGCCTCCATATGATCTGCCCAGTCCAGCTTATTATTAAGGAGCAAACCCAGGTACTTATAGGTGTTCACAATCTCGATGCCCGTCCCCAGGATGTCCACTGGATTTGGAGGGCATCTGCCTTTGCGGAAGTCCACCACCATCTCCTTGGTCTTCCCCGCGTTAATCTTCAGGTGGTTCCGGTGGCACCAGTCCACAAAATCCTGGTTCAGTTCTCTGTACTCCCTGTCATCATCATCTGTGATGAGACCCACTATTGCAGAGTCGTCAGAATACTTCTGTAGGTAGCAGCTGGATGAGTTGCACCTAAAATCTGCAGTGTACAGTGTGAAGAGGAAAGGGGCGAGAACCGTACCCTGAGGTGCCCCCGTATTACAGATCACGGTACCTGACACACAGTCTCGGGCTCTCACGTATTGAGGTCGATTTGTGAGGTAGTCTAGGATCCAGTTGGAGAGGTGGTGGTCCACTCCAGCAAGGCCCAGCTTGTCCCTCAATAACCTGGGCTGTATGGTGTTAAAAGCACTGGAGAAGTCAAAGAACATTATTCTCACTGTGTTCCCTGGTTTCTCCAGGTGAGACAGAGCCCTGTGCAGAAGATGGATGATGGCATCATCTACCCCAATGCCCGGCCGATAAGCAAACTGGAGGGGGTCCATAGCGGGGCTCACTAGAGGGCGGAGATGTGTGAGAACCAATCTCTCCAAGATCTACAGGATCGACAATTAATGGAATACAGTCAGTATTTCAGGTATTTTTATCAGTCCCACTTCGCATGGAGCACTAGAGCAAATGCACGACTGTCTCTCCATTCAAATATGGAATTATGTCCTCCACAGATTGAACCCCACGGTACCTAATAGCTGTTGGAGATGTGTTCCGTATGGTTCCATATATCATATTTACTGGACATGTTCTCTCATTTGGAGCTTTTCAGTGGAGATCTCCTATTACACCTGGAGGTATATATTCCTAATCTCCTCTCTAAATCCATAGGAAACATGGCAGCCAGACTGCATTCTCCATATTTTAACTGCGGAAGAGGACGGCTACTCCAACTCACTTGGATCTATATTTAAGAATTAAGGGTATGCACTCAGATTATTTTAAGGCTTCCATACATGGCACAATGGACAAATTTTTAGCTATTTTGACTGCTTGGGGTAGTTCTTGTTCCACGCCTTGATTGTACCATTTACCTGCTCTCTATAATGTGATAATAGAACTGTATTGTTACTGTTTCCTCAGATAATTTGTTCAGTTCACCCTTCTTTCCTTCCCCTTTCTGTTCTTAATCCTCCCCTTGCCCTGCTGAACCACCCACCACCGTCCTTCCTTTCCCTTCCCTACTCTTCATACCCTGTTTGTCCCTTTTTTATTTCTCTCTTTTTTCCTTGGTTTTGTATATTTTCTATAAAAAATTAAATAAAAATAGAGTTCAAATATGGAATCATGGACTATTCCACTGTCGTGCATGGTGGCAGTCTAGGTGATAAATTATTATGATCAGACAACCCTTACAGCCAAGTTATTATCAAAAAATAATATATTCTTTACTGCTCGTAAGAAGTTCTAGTTGTAATTCTGTTGTAGATCCATCCAAGTGTGAACTCTACAATTGAAGAGGCAAGGAAGATGCAAATTGTGTTACTCCTGAACCACAGTCTTTGGGAAAATTTTTAATAATAGTGAACTCCAACTCAATCAGTTGCATAATCCTTTTCTTTAAGATCAAAATACCATACCCATTAAAATGTAGGGAAACAGAAGTATTCTGCATTGTGGCTCATTGTTGTGTTATATAGTATAATGTGATCATATAAGCCCTGAGAACTGAAGATTTTCCAGGGACTTTATGCTCCTTGAGCTATGTTGCCATTGTCATAAAGAATTATATAGCAATATGTTAGAGGACAATAAATTACTGTATGTTCAACATTATTTTATTATTTTATATTATAGTTAGAATGTTAATGTAACAATTATTTGCGTAGGAAATTAATACATTTCTAAAGATAAAAAGTTTCCATTCATATATTAAAAACTTAGGTCTGTCTTCTGAGCTGTAGCACAGTTGTAGACTATGACTGACCCCAGGCTAAAAAACTAAGTTCTAAGTTCTCAGATAGTCTTAGTAAAACTAATAGACGCCTGTGATGTGTAAGGACTTTCACGTGAAGGATAATTTGTAAGTCTTACAACTACTCATTTTTGGCTTGGTCATGAATTTTACAGAATACCTTAAGGATTTTTTTGTTATTCTTTTTATTGAAGAATACCCTAAGGATTAATTTACTCTACAGAATTATGGAATATCCTCCTGTAAACAAAGAGCAGTATCCAGTAGCAGATGTTTCTTATAGCAGTTGTGGGTCCTTGAATGATCCCAGTTTATAAATATCTGTCTAATTGCTGTTTTCTGGTTCCTTGATCAAGAATGTCAGTCTCTTGAGTCTCTTGTCTCTTGTGCTGCGTAGAAATAAAAAAAATAGCATACACTGAAAATCTACATATTTTACGAGGACAGTATGAGCATGATGAAAAAAAGGCTGGCCGCGTTTTGTTAAAATAAGATTAGTGTCTGTAAATGACTCCGAGAGAATAGCTAGCAATGCAGTCATTTTCCATTATCACCTTCCTTACATGTCTACAAGTTATTCGCTGAAATGTGAAATTTGGATTGCAATTCCAGGCATTCTGCTTAAGGATCTTTGCTGCACAGCCCATAATTGTACCAAAGATATACCCTTTTGCTCTTTAAGAAAGTGGGTGAAGCATGGCAGGGATCAAGGTGGACTGGGCCAGTCAACAACTGGTGTAGATTTCAGTTCTGGTGCACAGGAGCTCCCATGGTGTACCAAATGTATTAACAAGTAAGAGCCTATTGATAGTTCTGGCACATACTTCACTAGATTGGGAACGGTTTAAGACTGGCCAGCAACATTTACCATAGCAACCTGCTAACACCACTGGATAGGTGGCGTGAAGTCGCACCTTTTTGATTATATTGAAATTGCAATTTTTTGCTAAAATAGTTTTTGGTTTTTTTATGCACAGAAAATGGTGACCTTTTAACTTCTGTGCCATCTGCGCCACTTTCTCGAAAAGGGGGTGTGACAAGGGTATGGAGGTGGTGAAACCATTGGCCATGCTAGATTTATCATCATTTAAGCCAGAAATTATGCGGGAAAGGTATGCCTGCTATGAGCTCACAGTCCTGTGCATGGTGTGCCTCATTTCTTGGGCATTGCCTTGCCTGGGAAGTGTCTTGCCTTTTTGTATTTCCTCTTGATTGATGACATTAACATTTCCTTTCATCATCTTTCTTATGACTACAGTGTATAACGCTCTAGCTCACAACAGGAATATTCACTATGCATGTGCTGGCTCCAGGATCAAAGGCACTGAAGCAGAATTTCAAGGGCAAGGAACTATTTTACCCATCAATAAACATAGGGTTTGGGAGAGATTACTCACAAAAAGCCAGGATACTCCATCAGTAAGGTGGCACCATGTGGCATACTATGCAAAAGAGATTTTTTTTGAGTATATTTACCATTACTGTTAATAGTTTGTTCTGGCAAACTTAGCTGAGACTCCCATTAAAGGGGTCGATGAACTCATTCAAAGTATGGAGTGGAAATATCTCCTGGTTAATACTCTTGACATGTACATCAGACACGGTGTGAACACAGCCTAATACAGTATCTAAAAATAATCCGTGTCCACTGGTCTTCTTTTGTAGTGCTTGAAAGTGGGACTTTAAAGCATACTAGCCACATGTCAGAGGAATGAGGTGTCATAGCAAATATCTAAAATGCAGTACTTGAATTGATGTTTAGATTTTTCTTCGAGGGGAAAATCAAGATTAAAAATAGACAAAATCTAAAAATATTTTAAAATTTCCAATCAACTTTTCAAAAAGGTCCTTATACTACAAATCCTGGGTTTTCTATATTTTCATGAATCAATTTCACACATTTTTTGTTTCTTTTGTTACTGCAGAATGCCGTACTGTATATACAGTGCTAGTATAATAGTCCTAGAGTCCCAGAGCAATTTGTACTCTACTATGTAAAGGTTTTCATAGATAATCTCTGCACCTTGCATGTACTTTCCAATGTAAACATCAAGAAGTCAGAGAGCAAAAATATTTAGGGTAGAGGGACCGAAGATTAAAGATGTTGCTAACCCTACTGGCAGATCATTCAATTTGTTAGGTCTCCCTTGTGTTTTGATTCTGCCACATAATCCCTTAATTTCTTTACAAAGCCCTTCTGTCAATTCCAGTCGTGTATTACAATCACTCACAATGGCATGGCTTAATCCTGGAGAAACATCAGACTTCAGAATGATCTTAAAATAACAGGCCTGGAAAATAGAGATTGTCACAGCTGTTACATGGAAATATTAAAGACTACAGTACAGATGTGTCCAGCCTTAGTTAGGTCAGATTTGGTTAAGGACTCCAGTTTCTCACTAAATCAATTCAATGCAATATGGTTACTTGCTAGAAAAATACTTGACAAACTGCAATTCGTAACACAGACACTGGGTAGCCATATACACACATGGACAAAATTGTTGGTACCTCTCGTTTAATGAAAGAAAAACCCACAATGGTCACAGAAATAACTTGAATCTGACAAAAGTAATAATATATAAAAATTCTATGAAAATGAACAAATGAAAGTCAGACATTGCTTTCCAACCAGGCTTCAACAGGATTTTTTAAAAAAGAAAACTCATGAAACAGGCCTGGACAGAAATGATGGTTCCCTTAACTTAATATTTTGTTGCACAACCTTTTGAGGCAATCCCTGCAATCAAACGATTCCTGTAACTGTCAATGAGACTTCTGCACCTCTCAGCAGGTATTTTGGCCACTACTCATGAGCAAACTGCTCCAGTTGTCTCGGGTTTGAAGGGTGCCTTTTCCAGACGGCATGTTTCAGCTCCTTCCAAAGATGCTCAATAGGATTTAGGTCAGGGCTCATAGAAGGCCACTTCAGAATAGTCCAATGTTTTCCTCTTAGCCATTCTTGGGTGTTTTTAGCTGTGTGTTTTGGATCATTATCCTGTTGTAAGACCCATGACCTGCGACTGAGACCAAGCTTTCTGACACTGGACAGCACATTTCTCTCCAGAATCCCTTGATATTCTTGAGATTTCATTGTACAGATTCAAGACACCCTGTGCCAGATGCAGCAAAGCAGCCCCAGAACATAACAGAGCCTCCTCCATGTTTCACAGTAGGGACAGTGTTCTTTTCAAGATATGCTTCATTTTTCCATTTGAGAACATAGAGCTGATGTGCCTTGCCAAAAATTTCAATTTTTGTCTCATCTGTCTATAGGACAGAAGCTTTGTGGCTTGTCAACATGTAGTTTGGCAAATTCCAGTCTGGCTTTTTTAAGTTATTTCTGTGATCATTGTGGATTTTTCTTTCATTAAACGAGGGGTACCAACAATTTTGTCCACGTGTATATAAGGGGGCGTTCACACTACCGTTGTTAGTGTCCGTTGCTAGAATCCGTTACAAAATGTTAACAATGGGCACTGACAGATCTGTTAAAATTTTTTAAAAATCCCATTGATTTCAATGGGATTTGATATGTTGTCCGTTAGTGTCCATTTTCACCAAGTCCATCACAAGTCCATTTTTTTTTTTACCGGAAATAAAGTGGGTTGCAGGACTTTTGTATCTGTTCAAAATAACGGACTTATGACGGACGTTAAGTGTTCGTTATATTTTACCATAAATGTCTATGTCTAACGGACAGTAATGGACATTATACTGTCCATTTTTTTTTCTGCACATCCTCAGAAAACGGAACAAAAAAAAGCAAAAAAACGGACAGCATAAAAATGGACAATAACGTCTGTGAATGTCCATTATGATATCACATTGGAAATATTAGTTCAGTTATGGTTACAGAACCTTCTGTAGTGCGCCAGAATTATTAAGAAGCCAGAATCTTTTAATATTTCTTTCACATCTGCCATAAGTGTTTTCAAAAGACGGACATACTGTCAGGCTGTTTTAATAAATTTCCCACCATTGTGTTTCAGTTCCTCACCATACTTTTAAGATCTTAGCTTCCTGTCAATGAATGGAAACTTTCTTTACACCTAGAAGCTGAGCCTTGTGGGGGAACCTCTACAGGACTTCTTTTTCCAGAAGAACAATATTGAAGGCAAGGGGCACAAAACTGGTGCAAACACCTTGAAGAGAACCATCACCATCTGCACCAACTATAACTCTTTGCATCCATCAATAGATATTTCTCCACTGATTCCAACACAGTTCGAATCTTTTCTCTAGCCCCCATTGTGGCTGATCAATCCTTTCTGTTAGTTTCAACTCATTTAGACTCTCTACTGTCAGGTGGGAGGAGCAGATAGCCTGAGACTGCCTACCTGACAGTAGAGAGCCTAATTTGCACATTGGGTGCTGAAAATAACTGCACCGATAGCTCAGGAATGGCTGGGGCTAGAAAAAAAAATTCCAACTGCACCAGAATCAGCGGGGTGGAGTCTATTGAAGAATGTAAAGAGTTGGGGTTGTGGGTGGTGAAAGGTTAACTTTAAAGATAATGCAAGGAAAACCAAAGACCAGACCCATTTGCCCTGGTTGGGAAAAACAAAACACCATAATGGACGGTCACCGTTATGGGGTATTACTACTGATGATGAAGTTCAATTCTCCATTTGGTCCCTGGCCTGAGGCTTTACGAAGCTTCATAGCTGAAACTGTAAATACAAATCTAAGCATTCCCTTCTTTCTATCTAAATTATTATAAATCTAATAATAAAACATTTTTAGCTTCTGCAACAAATCCAATAAATCATATTTCTGGGACAGAACAACACTTTAATATAAATCAAATCACAGTGAAAATGGACAATACCCAGCAATATCTAATTGGTTCAAAGACAATTGTTTTCACCGCTAAGTACAAGGCAATCAATCCTCATTGATCACCGCTGCTTAGTCAGTGAAGTTTGGCCTGAAAATAACATATGCAAAAAGAAAAAAAAAAAGTCTAGCCTATCTTCCCCATATCGGTTTCACAATGCCTCGTTAATGTTGAGGTTGTGATGAGCGTCTCATTTTTATTGTTATTGAACAAAAAGCCCTTAATGTATTAAGTGACAAAGGACAGATTCAGATTATCTGCCTGAGCGATCCAGCAAGATTGAATTCTGAAAATACGCATAGACGATGGTGGTAATAAAATTATACTTTAATTTATCAGCGGACTTGCTGGATAAGCAAGTCTGTTTCTTAGACCATTTACCGAGATATTAATATAATTGGCTCATTTTGTTGACCAAATTTCATTTTAATTAAATAATTGGATATGGGAGCCGTGATCATTGAATACTGGACATGGCCAAAACAGCGTAAGTGGTGTACGAGAAGAAGAGAATCTGTAAATGAGATGGTAAACCAAGTATATATGGAATATCTAGATGGGTCCATTGATTATACGGGAAGATAAATGAACTCTGAAGGAAGACCTGAGACCGGTGTTGTTGACCCATTGTATGAGTCGGATCAATTATCCCATTCTCTGCACAGGTCTTTCTAGGTGTGATTAAATTATTTATCTCCCGGCGCTCAGAAATTCAGACAATTCGATCGATAAGAGCCCGGCTCACAGGTTTAATTCTTGCTCAGAATATGGACCAAAGCGGAGGCTGTGGTTGAGTGGGCAGTCAAAGGCTTACCTCACGTTACCTCATTATTGACTTCATTCTAGAGAATTTATTAAAATGCTTCTTTTATGAGAACAGCGATTTTGTTTCCAATGGAAATAAAATTAAAACATATAGATGGAGGCAAAGGTTTATGTTTCCTTCCAATATATCAGAGCCGTTCTTTTTATTCATTGGAGTATGGGTTGATGTAAATGTGAAATATGAATTTCGAGTATCGAAACTCATAAATGAGTACACACATACAAGCTTTCTTAAAGGAGTTACCTAAGATTCACAAAAAAGTGGGGATTTTTTTCTGCAAAACAGTGTCAACTATGGGTTGCTTCTGGTATTGCATTATATTCCCACTTAAAGGAAATGTATCACCTATACTGTAATTTTTTGGAAATTTTATTTTAATTAAGACACAATATTGATGAATATTCTTTTGTTTTAATCTGTCTTTTTTCTGTAAATGATTGTGGGTGCAGCCATCTTGCCTTGCAGTGTTCCAGGCATATGTTTTATTGTAGCCACATAAACCATCAGGAACTGTCGTCTGGAGGTGTTAATTGATTTTTGAGGATAGAATTATGGGCATGCCCTGTGACCTGTCAAGAGGTAGTGTAGTGTAGTGTAGAAATGTGATGATGCCTATTTATAGGTGTTATATGACATTGTAATCCTGCATGTGATGCTAATGATATGACAACTAAAAAGTGATCTCTACAAAATAGCCAGTGTCAGCCTAATGTCAGATTCAGTGGTTAGAGTGAAAAATTTAGTATTTTAGTTCATTTTTTTTAATATATAAGTTTGCAGTAGTGAAGTAAAATCCCCCAAAACCTGTATAGAACATGATGCTTTATTAGAAAGTCCACAAGAGTTACAAAACCAGCAGATAAAACTGGACCTTGCATCCTCCTCCTGACATGTTTCTGATCATCCGGCCCTTACTCATACCATCATTTTCTATACAAATTTTGCAGTGTCAGGATCTTTCTTCACTGCTGTGTGCCTGCAGATACTTGTTATCCTGGGCACCAGGTAGGTGAGCTGGCTATCATTTTGTATGGACATTACATAGGTTTGGCAAATATTTGGAGTGAACATAAATGACAAATTTTTGAAGGAGCCCATGATTTTCCAGTTCAAAATGATTGCATGCAGTAGAATGCTGCACAATGGAAGGAACTATGTTGGTAAGAGACAATATGATCAATAAAAAATTCTCATAAAGGATTTTTCTCACTTTTAAAAATACTTAAAATGGGTTGGGACAAAAATAAATAAATAAATAAATATATATATATTCATTTTATTTATTTATTTTTAGCTTAAGGGGTATTTCCATGCCAATGGTCTTTTAGCTTCCCAACTATGTGCTATTATCATTGTAGGGCTTCCTTAGCCAAGTGAAGATCAGTGCAGGCATGACCACAGGAGGTGTAGGAGAGTCCATTGACTAATGCAGTGGGGATTTGCATGGGGAAATAAAATGTATCTTGTAATAAGCAAATTCCATCTGAAAATATATAGTTCATTGGTTTTCATGGGCCTTTGATATCCTGAAGCGTAGATTTTTCATTTAGTTGTATCTTTTATGTTTATTATAAGAGGTAAGCAATATATTTTATAGTATGTTTTGTCTCAAAGTAGAAACTACATAAGGTGCCACAATTTTAGTACTGTTTCTTAAAGGAGCACTAAACCTGAAAATGAATGATAAAAGGAAACAATAAATATAAGTTCCCTCAGTTTGCCAGTCTTGGGCATTTTTTGTATAATCGTAACACAAAATATATTATAGTACCAAAGGACAGGGTGTAACAGTCATTTTGTACTACTGCAGACATAGTGGGGAGAGGCTCCTGCTGCATCCATTTGTCATACAGCCTTGAGCAGTGCGGAGGGAGGGTTACATGTCAGAGCACATGGTACACATATTTCTATGTAATTTGCCCATTTTTCATTTTAATATTAGACAAAATAGGAAGAAGGAAAAAGAGGGAATAAAGGAAGTGCGGATATATATTTATATATTTGTGCTTTTTCTCTATATAGAGTTTCTTTAATAATCACACTAATAATGCTCTGCAGGTATAGAAAATTGATAAACAGTGCATTCCCATTAAAAGAATTATAGGTGGCACTGTATAAAGGAATAGGAATTACCAGGTTCCAAATGTTATATGGTTCATCTATTTATATTCCTGCCTGTACTCACAAGACGACTGATTTCTTAAAAGCTTCCTAAGTCGAGTAGATCCTCATTTGTACTGAAGGTCAAGACTACTGCCAGCTAATGGCTGAGCAATCACTTAAGGGAATGCATGCAGGAGACAAAGTAGACCGAAATTAGGTCCAAAAATCACAGCAATTTTATGCCATTTTTTTGTCCAATGTAATAAACTATTTTCACATAATGCTCTTTGAATAAAGTACACTATGTATATGTCTATGGAAATGCACTATATGTCCCAATATACTGTATTAGTTTGTCTGTGACTAATACAATATATCAGTGTTTTGACAGGGATGTTTCTCTAAATGGTATCTGTCACCAGTTAGTCTTATTTTCAAGGGATTTTCCATTTAGATGCCTCTAATGTAATTTGCAATTACTTTTCTGACTATTTCCAAGGTCTTTATTGGCTACGTGGAATATTCTTTTGTCATATCTTGAGACTGAAGACCTGTATTTGCTGCATAATGTTGAACTAACCCAAGTACATGGCTCAGGAGATTGTCTCACTAAAGACGTTAGTGGCATATCAGTTGAATTTATCATCAGTAGAGATGAGTGAACCAGTTTGTAAGGAGCTGGGTTTGTTACAAATTTTTCCAAAATTTTGGGTTCAACCGACCCCCAAATTTTTGGGGATTGTCACCCGTGAATCATTATTATACTTTGGCATCTCATCAGACCTCAAGGGAGGTGCAGAAAGATAAAATACAGGCATACTCACCTCACTTTCACTCATCTCTCCTGGGCTTCCTTTTCGACATCCTCAATTCCTTCATCTGATCTTTCTGAACCTTCAGAGTGACGTCAGTGGCCCTTGATCACTGTTGATGCCTGTGAATGGGCTTCAGCGGACATGTCATGACAGTGATGCGCCTCATATGACTGCTGATGCCCAACCACGGGCCTCAGTGGTGACCTGAAAGAAAGTCAGATGCCGCAAGGGATCAAAGAAAGATATAGGTGAGTATGACTGGTTATTATTTTCCACACTTTCACTTCCATTTTTTACAATTTGGAGTTCTCAGGGACCCCAGATAAAATAATAGGACTTCTGATTTGGTCCAAACAAGTTTGGTCCAAATGAAACTTGTGGGGAAACCTTGTGAATATTCACCAAACGAATCTTGTGAGGTTCTCACTACCGAAAAGCATGAGGGTTGCAACCAACCAGGATCTGGCTCCTCTCACCAATTGCTCCTTAGCAGCTGCAAGTCACCTTCTATGGTAGGCATGCAATTGTTCCAAATATTTCATACACCTGACTTATTGCAAAACACATTATAACCATCTATGTATAAAGAGCCTACATCAATTTCTGTGCACCAGCGATTTTGTCATTAACATGCTTGAACTTATGGCTATTTCATATAATTGGATTCATCTTCATGCCTGCTGTACATGTTCCAAAAATCAGTAGATTTGGGAGTGATGTGAGTGTAAGTACCAACATTAAAGGTCACAGCAAAGTTAAAGTTTTCCCATAAACTTTTATATTATATAGTATTGAGTAAACTGAAGACCATTTAGTGTACTTTATTGTTATTTTTGCATTTTCACAAAGCGAACATCTGGTCAATCCAGTAATGTATTATTTGAGAAGTTGTCTCCAACTGGCTTCTATAATGTATGGACTATTAATGAAGAATAGAGACAATATTCACACTGTCTATGAAGTGATTTGCCTTTAGTGTATCAATGTCTAGTATCCACCAGTCTATTATTGCTGTGATCGTTACTTTTACTATTGGTTTCTATTCTACAGATAGGTCATCAATGTAATGTCCCAGAAAATCCCTTAACTACGCTTAGTCATTGTTGTTTTCTATGTTTTCTTTGTACCTTTGTAATATACCTTCTCAAATTATTACATTCTTTTCCTTTGTCCTCTCCTCCTGCACTGATCGCTCACTCTGAATTTGCCGGTAAAATTTGTCTTCAGTGCTGGGTGGATTATCAACCCATTAACTGATCAGGCCAACAAAAATGACTGCCTATAGAAGTCTATCAAGGGGGAAAGGTGGAGGAAGAAGCTGCAGGAAGGGAGAGGCACAGAACCACTAATCCTGCTGCTTCTACTAAGTTTTTATCTCATCCCAGTGCTGGACTCCCAGCTGCACATTTCAGTATTGCTCAATTCAGAGCTACACACCTAAGTAGCTATTGCTGCTTTATAGTGTTATTACTCATATATACATGTTTTTTTAAAAATTCCCTAGAAACAGTTATTTTTAAATATTATCAATATAATGTTAATGGTGTTACAGCTGCTGCTTCTAGTAAGTTTTTTATCTCATGGATTCACATCTACACAGAACAATACTGCTTGATTCACAGCTGCACAGCTCAGTAGTGCTGAATAATGCACTCCATGCTGCTGCTTCATAGTGTTATTACCCTTGTACACAAGCATGATGGCTTATTCTGTAACGTCAATGAAAACAACTGTTACTTTGTAATCATACAAATTGTCATGTTAATGTTGTGGTATGTTTATTACTAAATTTATTGATATTATTAATTTCTTCTCATTTTCTTTTTTTTCTAAAGTTGCCTTTAAGTTCTCATAAATTAAACTATGCTGTAACTTCTTTAGCTTGTACCAAACATCTTCCATATTAAAAAATAACTAAATTAGAAATAATAATTACAAATCAATAATGTTTCCTCTTCTTCAAAACCTTTTCAATTAAGTATAAAATTCCATCTCGCATTTCTTAGTCTAAAATTGACAAAGTTTCCAGAAGAAAAAAAAAAGTCTGCATTGAGATATCTGATGTTCTTGTTTGTAATAATGCAGATTGATTTATTGAGGCTTTTGGCCTTTTCTCATACACTGTGGGGTTACCAATGTTCCAGCATAGATCAACTCCATTTAGGTTGATTGACAAGAGCCCTGTATTTATCACATCTACATCTTCCTGTCAGATAAAGATCTATGCCGAGCTTGTAGAAGACGGTTCTCTAGGGGATTTGGTCTGCCGGAGGTTTTGGATCTCTATAATTAACAAATGATCAATGAATTGCCTTCTCTGTATAATCTTCCAGTGCTCGGTTTTACTTATGTATTGATCTAGAAACCTGACTTGTCCAATGCTTCACGGAAAATGAGGCATAATGTATCCAGCATGTCGCTTCTATGTTTTAGTCAATTAATTAATTAATGCACAAAAGTAACATGTTACAGAAAGATTTACTGGCTTGAGATGGAGCATAGTCATGTTATATAGGTCAGAGCCACCAATAATGGGATCTGTCTGGAAGTAAACAGAGTAAAGAAATGGGAAACTTTGCCAACACGTTGTATTGCTTGTTCTAACTGTGAATGACTTCATATTATATATTATTGTCTCCATTCACATCTAAAGCTATATAGTGGCTACTTGGAATTTTTTTGAAGTTTAAAGGGGTTGTTCAGGAAGTTAAAATGACCCCACTTTCTCATGCTGGATCGGAACCAACCCCTGACCTGGGTTGCTCCCCCCTCCTCCCTACTCTCCTGATTACCTGCGCTATCGGGGCTGGCTAACTATAGTAAAGCCAGTCCCCACAGTACAAGTACTTACCTGTGAAATCAGGAGAGGAGGGAGGGGGCAGAGCAAACCAGGGGTCAGTAGCTGGCTCTGATCTTGTGACTCGGAGATGGAACCAGGCTGGAAACCTTGTGTCCAACACGAAGAAACTGCTGGAGGAAATTGATTTGGTTTTGCTAATTCCCAGCTTTTCATCATCATTATAGGAAGCTCCTTCCAGTAATGTATTGCAACATAGACTTTCATAGTGCTCATTCAAATAAATATTCAGCCATATATATATATACAATAATACATGGTTGTCCCAGGTCCTGCTTTGCCACTGCCCTCCACTTTGGCTCATAGATGGGGTCCTGAGTTAAGATTCCCTTTTCCTTTTGACCTAATAGGACATATGGATAGGGGTTGCCCTGTTAGAACAAACCCACTAACATACTATACTGTGTATTAGAGAATTATTCATACAGGGCTTATGGAACAAGATATATTTACCCTCTATCCGTAGGATAGAGGATAAGTTGCTAGTCAGTGGAGGTCTAAGACCCCATCAAGGGGTGTTTTACATTCGCTATGAATGCAATACCCCCCGGGTGAACACATGTTCCCCCACTCCCATTGAAGAAGTGAATGAGTGGGCACCACCATGGTGTTTGATGGTTTTTACCATGGCTACATTCACAGCAGAGTTAACAGAGTTAAAACACCAACCCCCCTTCAGTTCTCAGGATCACTGTGCACCCTACCGATCAGAAACTTATCCTCTATCCTATGGATGCTTCATGGCATACCTCCTTTAATACAGTTTCTATTATTTTCTGAAAAGTCCCATCAAGTCTCTGCCCAACATTTCATCCAAGGACAGCAAATCTTTCCATTAAGCTATATATGTATTACATTTTGTAGATCAATCACAACATATGCATAAGTCTAAAATCAAAGCCAATGTCCCAGTGAAACATATGGCATATAGTATATTGTCTACACATAGGTCTACTGCACCCTGCAGGGTTCCTGCTATTATTGTTCCTAATATATCACTAACTCAGCCGTTCTGACCATCACTCATTATTCGAAGCGCTGGAGCTTCTCATTTCATTCCTTGATCTGTTCTATTAAATGCACATTTTCCATGGTTTTACCTCATTACTGTTTTTTCACAAGATAAGGTTCTCCAGTCGAGCTTGTTTATTTCTGCCGTGTGTTATAATTTTGTATCTGTTGAGTTTGTTGCACTGAAAAGTTTCCTTCTGCTTGGCAGAGATAATTAAAATACATTGTAAAAATTGGATTTTTTTTTTTTTTTGCATCTTCTCCTGTAAATCACTTGGGCCTTATAAATGGTTGTGATTCCGAGTTGTCACGTTCCAATAACAGCAAATGTGTGCGTGATCAATAAGTCATTGTTACACTGTAACCTTTTAGTGTTGAATGAAGGAAATACCTAGTGGAACTATTATACTAATATGTAGGTATCCGTGTGAATAGGACCTAAGAATGTAGGTTATTTCCATCACTTCTTAATGATCAGAAAGTTGTAGCATTCAGCAGATGGTAATGGGGCAGATGCAGGAGTCAATGGGGGTTAGTAAATGGATCCAAATGGATTATAAAGGATTTATCCAATGGATCAAATTAAATCATGATCATTTATAACAGATCCATATAATAGATATTACAAAAAGGAAAACTATCATGATGATTGAGCAGAGTCTTAGGTGAATGTGTTGGTGGCTCTTGGTACATGCCAGGAAAATCTTCTGACTGACATGCCAAATGTGCTCATAAGGTAACCTTGCCCAAAATTTGACAAAGGGATGTCTGGATGGTATTTATTTATTTATTTGCTTAACTTTTTAACTATATTATTGACTATACTTACACTGTGGTGTACAGTTTGCCATCAGGCTGCAATTCACATCACATTGTGTATTACTCTTCTCAGTGAATTGTTAGATTATTTGAGTAATCTGTCCCACAGTGAAAATGCAATTCATATCACAAGCACTAGGTGGCCAATTATAGACACATATAGCATAGTCATCTCCAGACAAAGTACTGCAAAATCATTTGTTTCAAAGCTGGTTATCTTTGGCCAATCATTTAGGAATATGTCTAGCCAAGAGAAAAGGTAAAGAAGTACAAATCCATAGCTTCAGCATATACCTTGGGATTCAGGTGTGATTAGAGCCTTAGGTGTTGACTTACACTGTAGGATAGTTTTATTAATAAGAGGATTGTATTTATTCATGCATTAATAATTTTACTGGTTAATGCCTGACCCTATGATAACTACTTTTACCCAGTGTTTTCCAGTTCTGATTCCTAAACCCTTCTTTAAAAAGGGCCCTCACTCCATTTCTGGATGACAATAGAGAACAATAGGTTGTAGTCACGTGCATGGCAGATGAACATAAAATAGGCTTTAGATAAAAACTTCGTATAAACCATTTTAAAGGGGTTGTCCATGATATTTTCTTATTGTAGCAGGAGGCTGGGGGAAGGTGAAAAAAATCACAAAAAAAAAAAAAAAAAAAAAAAAATATATATATATATATATATATATATATATATATATAAACATACTCACCTGTCCCCGATGCTCTGGTATCCCAGGGCTCTGTCTGGTCCCCGCTGTGCCCCAGGGCTTTTCCGTCAGAAATCCCCACGCACTTGACCGCTGAGGCCAATTGGCCTCAACAGCCTAAAGAAAGGAACCGGGACGTCAACTGTAATGCAGGGACCGGTCAGTGGCCTGGAGCACCGGGAACACGTAAATATATATATATATATATATATATATATATATAATTTTTTTTTAAATTCTTCACCTTTCCAAGCCTCCTGCCGTAATAATAAAATATCCCGGACAACCCCTTTAAGCATTTTCTTGCTCCAATATATCTAAAGTAATAATCATTAACTCCTATACCTTTATGTATACAGCTCCTATGCATTACTATGTGTCTCTAAGCAGGTAATAGTAGAATATCAGCTCATCTTGTCTGTCTCTTACAAAATCTCAAGCAACTTTATTTACGTTCAGGATAAATCACCACAGCGCAAAATGTTGACGCGTTTCGTGTGAACACAGTCTAAGTCATAACTGTGTGTATCTGTCTCTGAGGTTACAGACTACAAACATACCCTGTGTTTCATATTCCCTTCCATCTGCCCCCTACTTTATGCTTACCAACTTAATGTACTGTATGTTGGAGCAGATGCAGGGTCAGACTACACAGGATTTGTAGTCTGTAACCATAGCGACACCTTGACCTGCATAGGAATTGCAGATCACAAGGGTAGGCAATTTCCAATAATTTCGGTGTAATAAGAGAGAGCTGCAACTGCATAAGAGATTGACCGCTATTAACCCCACCAGGTCTTTTCCTGCTACTGTAGAAATGCACTCGCTTTCAGAGCACTCCATTAAAACCTTCCATTGAATATAAATATGGTTGTAAAAATTTGATCTTGATTTGTTTGCTGCCGATCCAAGTATCTGAGCCAGATTTAATTGTTATGTCAGAAACTATTGACATAGCATAATAGCCAAGAGAAAAAAAAATGATGTTTCACCACAGTGCTCATATATAAGAGAGTAAGAAGCGTCAGGCGACATTTTGTGTGTTGGACTGTAACAATGTCAATCAGCCAAAGGGGTTAGAGCCCGGCGTGTCAGGTTTAAAATGGAAAGGAAATATTCTGTGCGTATTGTGCGGATGAATTTTCCATCACAGCCTCTCTCTGCCTCAGTCAATCATCAGCCTTCAGAGATAAAGCTAGTTTTGCTAGGCTGGATCATTGACTTTTATTGTGTAGTGTATTTTATTCTCCGCAGAAAAGATACATTGTGACTCCAGTCACTGTTTTAATAATCTATTAAAATTATCATACAGGGAAATATGCGTCTCGCTACAATTGCCGTGCTGCTCTGTGTGATGTGTTAGCTCTGCCCCAGGTTAGTATCTATGGATATAGTTGGATCTTTCCAGCATTATACAGTAACTTCATACACTATTTATGCATCACTCTTCTTTCCCATGTATCGCTTCACTCAAGACAGAAAAGATAACCAAAAATGCTGATTTTTCATATGTGTATCTGGGAAATCGGTATCAAAGAAAAATATCTACTTCCTGTAAAAGTATATTCAGGAGAATCGCAGTTATTTCTGGATCAGGGGCATTTGGGTGGTGTTTATAGAAGTCCTATAATGGTTGACTACCAGATTGGTCCCTGAATGGGAAATATGACTTGCTATGCAGTTTTTGCAAATAATGGGACTCTTTTCAAAAGACCATTTGTATAAGATGCACTTGACAGAGACATTTTAGGTTTTCTTTCTCTCAGGGGCAAAGATCTACTTTACCTCTACAACTATGGGTATAACTGTAGGGGTCACATGGGTTATAGCTGCAACCAGGACCAGAAGCCGGGGGGTGCCCACAGGTCACCCTCACCACTCTAGGGCTGGATAAACTTCTTTGATCTCCTTTCTGACTTGTTTTGATGTCTGGCAGTCTGTGTGTCGTAAATTTATTCCCCCTGCCCTCTGGTGCACTGGAGTGAGAAGATTTATGATACACAGCCTTCCACTGTCAGAAAGGAGAAAATTAACCCTGGCAAAAATAGCATTTGGTCAACAGCACATAGTCATAGAAGGATTTTGTGGGGGAGGCTGTGGCACAAAAGGGGCATTATTGCTATCGGGGGCACTGACAGGGGATTGGCATGATGGGAAGCTTGTATGGACAGATAGGTTGGGACCAAATCTTCATGGCCCATAGAGAGAAGGAAAGAGAAATGTAAATGTTGCTAACATGTATGGATGGGATGCAGAATTATTGAGTGGGATTGTATATGGATACTACTTTATGGGCAATGCTTTATGTTCCCTATAATATGAACTCTTAGCATTGTTGACATTATATTTTTGCATAATTATATGGTAACCATCATGATGAATGGGTAAAATACATGTTTTTATAATAACTACAGATGTGTCCACCATTAACTGATCACCTTTGGTTAAGGGCTACAATTTCTCATAAAACCAATTCAATACAATATCACAACAAAAGCTGCAATTCACCCTCCCACATACACTGGTTAGTTACATATATCAGATCAACAGCATATCGCTTTGTGATAACTCATCACAAGATAATATTTTTAAAAAATACCAGTGCTGCATTGTCCGCCACTAGTGTACACTTAGGCTTGTGCTAGGATGTCATTGCCAGAAGTCCTGAGCCTAACATGACTACTGAGACTAATCATTGATGGTAAGGAACCTGTGAGGTGTGTGAATGACGTTGCTGATCCCTCTCCAGTGACCGATGAGACCACAGATTGGTCTTAGTGGTCACATGAGGTGCATTGAAGCCCCGGCACAAGCTTGAATGGACACTAGAGGCAGAAAACAGAGCACTGGGGCCCCGTGAGGATGCTTTGTTTTATTTTACAACTCCCCCGGCCTCCACATAGGTTGTTCCAATTTCCGGACAATCTCTTTAAGTTGTGATCCGCATATCTGACATGCCCACCCAAGTGGAGTGATGTAGAAGGACATATCTATATTTGGATGAGAACCATATCTTTAACCTACAGCTTGCAATTATTAAGTTCATGCATCTGATTTCCATACAATTCTCATTCTGTTCATTTGAGCTAAATTATGCTCCATTTTCTGAAACCACTGCAGACATTTTGTCACTTCGTTTCCATTTGATGGATCCTGAAATCTCCATATGAAAGTATGACAAATTACACCCTTATCAGAATATAACTCTGTAATACTAATTATATTTTCATTCTTGTTACCGGATCTATGTGCCTTAATGTGACATGCTTAAATAACCAGATTCACTGAATACTAACTTTTGCAGTTCACATTTATATAAAGTTTGCGCACAAAATTGTGCTTTATTCCACCATTTCTCATTCTTCCGGAAGATTGCAGGTTGGAAAAGTTTTAACTATCACTTTATACCTGTGTATGCTACATATGACAACAACATAGTAGAATATTAGAAGTATAGTATCTTCGTTTGATATTTCTAGATACTGACAGATATAATAGAGATTGGGTACTATAGCTCAGGAATACCAACTGTCGAGCTAGACCATAGCTATGTGACTGGAAGGAGTGGGGACACACAATGAGAATGGGGTTTTTTGTCATTACTTTAAGGTTAAGGCCCATTGTAACGGACCGCAGCAAAGAAGTGCTGTGGGAAAAACTGTGGCGGCAACGCATCGCGGTTTTTCCCGCAGCACTTTTCACAGAAAGTCTGCAGAGGTTTCCTCTGCGGGCTTTCTGCTTCCATTATACCTATAGGGAAATCGCCACCGTTTCTGTAGGTATAATTGACATGCTGAGATTTCCAAAAATGCAACAATTTTGGATTTCTCAGCGTGTCCGCTGCGTATATTTGTAAGGTGTGGTTGGGATTTGCTAAAATCCCATCCACCTTGCAGTGACTGCAAAACGCCACTTTTTTTCCATGCTGTTTACGCCATGTGGGGCCCTGACCTAAGAGTGTTCACCCTGGAAATGGGATGAACATTTTCATTAACCTATGAGGAACGCACCACAACAGCAAGGGTGCGGGACTGGGATAACTACATTTTTTCACCATTCCTGGGCTTTGCTGTGGCATCCCCAAGCATTTTGGTTTTCTTCCCGGGCCTTCCGTCTTCCATCCCACAGGTCACTGCAAAGGTCTGTGATCAACTTTGGTAGAGTTACCCCCAAAAATGTCAGCCAAACCTGAAAAATTTAAAATTTTATTTCTTTTGAACAGCTTTGTCCATCTTTAATCATGGCCATATATGTGGCCATAATTGACAATTACAAATCTGAAGATAGTGCCAGGTTTGTAAAAAAACTCCATTTCCTAATAGTGTTTAGCCAGTGTTCACCATCCTCTATGGCAGCTGTGCCTAGTATGGTAAATTGTCTAATTTACTTGAAAGGGATGGACTGCTGTGGAAGTGAAGGGAAGCACTGCTGTCCTTAAACTATTGTGATCAGTGATTGAAATTAATGCCCTGGATAGGCTATATATGTGAATATCCCTCAAGACCCAAAAATGAATGTAATTAAAGGGCTTGTCCAGCTGGGTAAAAAATGTTAGCATAGGAGTTGAATGGGTTAAAAAATAAAATAACCCTTACCTTATTGATGGTTACTGCCATTTGGGTCCTTGCTGGACTCTACTTCCTGGTTCAGGAAGAAATGCTCACTCAGCCAATCACATGCCACACTACTGACCTGCCTCAGCCAGTCAATGGTCGAGTGGGTATGTCCTAGAGTGCCTGGATGTCAATATTACACCAGGAAGTAGAGACAAGTGGGAATCCGTTGCCTGAATGACTGTGGTAGGGAACTAGTGAAATGGGTAATGCATATTTTACTTTTTTACTTAGTCTGCATCTTTGTTCCCTAAATAGCCCCTTTAAAACTTCCCATGACTACCCTACAACAACAAACATGGGTTGTTTTATAATAATAGTCTAAACTCTTTTTTATTTTATTATTAAAAATCTTTAAATTTCTATTTAGCATAATAAATATGTATAATTAGTATTATTATTAATAATAATATTATATATTTTAATTATTTTTTTATAAAGGTATTGCAAAAAAATAATAATAAAAATATAATAATAATTATAATAATAATAATATTATTATTATTATTATTATATTTTTTACTATTATTTTTTTGCAATACCCTTATGAAAGACCACTATCTACAAGGCACCAATTAACAGTGAGAAATAACATGAAATATACATTCATCCACATAGTATCATTGACAATGTATTCATTTTCCGCGAGGCTGTTGGTAACAAAGTAATCACAGAAAATACATTTCTGTAGGAAAAAGCCTGCATTTGAATGATAATACATCTGGCTGGAGGTAACCAGGTATGGAAAAACATGAGAAAAAAAAACAGAATTCTTTGATGTACTTTTATACGCACTAAAACAAGTGATTATAGCAAAGCGAAATAGGACTTCCTTTAGAAGTTTATTTTTTTCTTGTTTTTTTCTTTTTAATGGTGCCCCCATTCTTTGATCATTTTAGTTTATGTTGCACATTCTTTCTTTGAAATAATCAAAGAGCAATAAGTGCAGCACTATGGAGATGGCCAAATATAAGGATAATGTCATGTTCATGCTAAAAGGACTTTAATTTTATGATTTTATAATTTTTTGCTATGTCGGTAGTTTTGTGTAGGGTTATAACACAATATTGAATGCACATTCCAATTCTTAAAGGGGTTATCTAGGGACTTGTATGTATTTTTTTCCTGGCCGGGTTCTATTTAGTCCAAATCTTAGGTTTTCAGGCTAGTTCCGACTCAAAGTCACCTTATCGGAGCCAACACCCAACACCCGACACCTGAGGTGCTCCTCCTTCTCTTTCCTCTACTCAGTGTGTATTAACCGTAATATGGAGCCTGGCAAACTACAACATGTATCCCCATAGTACAGGTAATATACACTGAATGGGTAGTGGAGGGAGTAGCCGAGTAGGTATCAAGGGCTAGAATTTGGCTATTTGGAATCAGCCCGGAAACTGAGATTTAGAAAAATTTAAGCCAGTTAGGAAGTTTTTGCTGCATACATGTCCCTCGGTGGACTCTTTAAAGAACAATCTGAGCTTTTTCCAACATTTTCAGCCTATCCCCCCTTTTTATATGCTAAAGTGCCTGCATATGATATAGATCTGTTCTCCTGCAATATTTGTCCAAAAAGCTAAAACAACATTGGAAGGAGAGCTCCAATTTCCTGTATTCTTCCTATCTCCTATCTCTATCCAAATGATCCACCATTTTTTTTATTACATTGTATTTTGTTTACATCAGTTCTTTATCGTGGGTGGCAAAACCTGGCAGAATATCGGAAGCCCATTTTACTCTCTGCTGTGGGGCCCCTTACTTCTATATCCTGTATGCGACTATCTCTTTCCGAAAATCCTTTTTATTGTAATAATAGTAGTACATGCCGTGTACAAAATAGCCAAAAATATACAAAAATCTGGGTTCTAACAAAAAAGAAATAGTAACAGAGCTTTAGATAAGTTAAGAACTGCAGGTTTAAATGAAGTAAGCCCTTGCAAGTTCTTTCTGCTCCCCAGGCAACTTTTAGTTAGAGAATAAATGTCAATATGTGACAGATTCTTTGTTGCCTTAAAAAAAATTCACAAGCAAAGATGGCAGGATTATAGTGAGTAGGAATGTGCAGACAAATGCATTGCCTAGGAGACCAGCTTTGGATGTTGATGTCTGTGACGCTGCTGAAATGGCCAGCAGCCGTGTGTTTAAGAAAAGTAGAGGATTAAGCTGGGGCGCATGGCTGGAGACTGCTCGGTCCTTGAAGGATGGATAATGGGATAATAAGGACCAAGAAAACAAAGCAAAACTAGATGCTTAAAATATAGAAAATTCTTTAGAAAGTAACACAGGCAAAGGAATTAATGGTAAGACTGTCTAGTCAAAGAGTGGAAACCCTAATTCCGGAGCCAGAGAAAGCAAAAGGTCATAAACTGACTGCAGAAGGACTTAAAGGGTTTAGATATAGATGGCTTGACCTGAATAGGAGCTGCATTAAGCTGGCACATAGACTACACAGTGACTGGAGCTGTGAACTTCTAGCTTTCTAAACTGTGTTGCTTCTGCCATAAGATAACCGATAGGGTACTTAAAGGGGATGTCCACTTTCAGGCTAATATTGAGAGACCAATGTTATTGTTTGTATATTTAAAGGTTGTACAATTCTCCAATATACTTTCTGTATCAGTTCCTCATGGTTTTCCAGATCTCTGCTTGCTTTCATTCATTCTGCTTACCCCCAGTGAAAAAAAAAAAATCAGTCCTTGGTCATGTGATATATGGTCCATGGTCATGTGATATACAGTCATGTGATGAGCACACAGGTGCACAGCTCATTACCAGGCAGATGTGTGATTACTGAGCTGTGACTATAACGAGCTGTGCACCTGTGTCTATCACATGACCATGGACTGTATATCACATGACCATGGACCATATATCACATGACCATGCACTGAATATGTGAGGGATTGATACAGAAAGTATATTGCAGAATTGTACAACTTTTTATTATACAAACAATAACAATAATTCTTCTCTGAATATTGGTCTGAAAGTGGCCGAGCCCTTTAAAGTCAGTCCCCCGCTGATCTGATATTACTAACCATCCTAAGCATAGGCCATCAATATCTAAATTACAGTTAGTTCTTCCCTGGTGTTAAATGATTCATTTAGTCCAATTTTTGGGGGATGTAGCTCTGACATCTAAATCAGCATCTGGAGAAGATGGCCAATAAAACATCTGGTTATACTTTTCTTTAAGATGGCATATACAGTCGGTTAAAATTGACGGGGTCCGCCTGACTCTTCCTCTTGTAAATAATGTTAGTGTAGAAAACAATTGGGCTTATTGAATTAGAGGACGCTCATCTTTTAGCAAGGGTGAACAACTGTTTAATCCTTTGAAGTGCCATCACAAGGGAAATGAAGCGTTACACAATTCATTTTCATATCAATAGGTTCATAGGCTTAGGAACACGCTATATATATGTACGCCTGAAACAATCAGTCCTGTGAAAATGCAAGGGTTGATCTCCTGCAGATCTGTCTTATTTTTATCTCAGGAGGTGTGGGTGGAATTTGAAGGGATTTTCTATGACTTTCTAATTGATGACCCGTCCTTTGGATGGGTCGTCAACTGAAGATTCAACTTGACGGTAAGTTATCAATTATTTACCCTGTAAAACCTATGTAACAATCTTTGTATCTTACTGCAGACGAGTAGAGAGGTGGAGGCTCCAGTTGTAGCCAGTTGTCTTACCTTGAAACACAGGGCAGCGAGGAGGAGGAGGAGGAGGAGGAGGAAGGACATGGTCGAGCTCCTAAGACACAGAAAGATTTCTTTACATTTTTCTCAGTTTTAACTATAATATAAACAAAACAGAATTAAATAAAGAGGAGATGAAGGGAGGAAGAGTTTGGATGTTTTTCCTTTTTTTGTTTTTTCCATGTTTAGTGTTCCTTTAATAAATCAGAATTTCCTAATAAAACATAAAGAAGGTTCTGACTAAAGTTATTGCTTTAAATGACCTCCTCTGCATAGCAAACCTATGTAGTGAGATCCTGTATCTCCTGCAAATACATTGTAGCATAATGTACATTCTCTTTATTTTCCCTTGAAACAAATTTACATATTTGGACATCTTAATACATACCAATTAAGTTTCCTGCAGTGAATTTTTTTTTAAGGTTTATATGTATACATTTTTTTTCACTAGGAAAATAATTACTTAAAAAAGAAATTATAACTGACATTCTTTAATGCAATTTCTTACATCTTTTCAGTCCAGAGGTTAAAAGCATGCAAATTACCAGAATTATAATTGTAAATTAGCAATTACTCCCCATATTAACTTGTGCAGTGAAGACGTGTGGCCTGGCCTTCTATTGTTTCAAAATTGTTTCCCAATTACCGGTAAGAGGACAAGTTACAATTAAAACAATCTGTTTTGTTTCAAAGGGCAGAAGACGATTCCTCAAACCCTAAAACTTTTACACACTCCATATAATTATTTAATCACTGCCTTGCAAGTGTTGCCCTTTTGCTGTTACTATCATTATGCTATAGTATTCCTGAAACTACAGCTCGAAACTAAGATTTGTATCACATTATGGTTTTAAAGGTTGGAACTCAAACTCTTAAAGGGAATGTGTCATCAGAAACTCACATGTTGTTTAAATCACATGTTTAGCTTCAATATCTTTTTTAAAGGGGTTGATCGGTTAACTTGCTGATCGGTGGGTTTGCCACCGCTACAGGGTTATGGCTATCTTTGGAGATTCTATTGACAGAGCTGGAGCTAGACTTTCTCACATTCGGGACAAAGAATAAGTTAGCCCTTTTAACCAAGGAAAAGGGACTTGTAGCAGTCCCCTCTGGTATTCAGCACCCAAGGTACCCAAGGTTAACCTGCCAAGCCCTTGCCTATTGAAATTGAAAACTGGGGCTCAAGTATCCCAGTTCTTGTGATCAGTAGGGTTCCTGCTGCTGGGACCCCACCAAACAGCAAGTTACTGCAGATGGGGCAACTTGCTGTGATCAGAAAACTTCTTGGTTGACACTTCCTGTTCTGTAGAGATCATGTCTTAGAAGTTACCTTAGTATCACCAGAAGTCATATTACAATGACAGGTTGACAGGTAATGCCTATATACAGATAACACAGAATTTACCATTTACACTCCCCTTTGCTACTCAAAGATCTGGTCAAAGAGCATGTTCACAATACTATCCCACAGAAGACAATGAATCATCTCCAGATTACAGGTTTATGTGGTCTATAGGATGACAATAAAGCATAACAATAAAATAAACAGATTTGGAAAAATAATTAGTATCAGAATCGGGTTCTTATTCATAAGAAATAATGAAGGTGATACATTTGCAAGTTTCTCAGTGTTATTTTGGTATCTAGGAAAATTCATGTTGTAGAACTCATAGCGTAGAATTAATAATTAATGATAACGTAACAAAAATCAATATCTGCCACCAAAACCCATTTTACCCTGGCATAGTAGAGTAGATCCACCTCAAAGGCTATCTCATTCAGAAGACAAAGGCAATGTAACCCTCAAAATGATCTTGTTTGGTAACCTTATTGTGTAGCGTATAGTATAGGCTCATGTGGTCCTTAAAGCTAGAGATATAATGGTGAAAGAGCTCCACAAGAAAAGCCATAAAACCTTTACATTCAGAAGTAGAGATATAATAAATGTAATGAGATCACGAAGATCTAAGGCGGCACTTGCACTGTGAAGGCTTTAGAAACCACCAAAGCATCCACTTCTATGTCCATGAGGTTAGGTCACTTGAAAAAGCTCCTTAGGTTAATCTCTGGATCCACACAACGGAAGTACAGGGAAAAGAGAAGTTCCAGGACTAACAGATGTTCAAGAAGTTTAACACTTGTAATCTCAATGCTACACTGCTAGCTTCAAGTCTAAGATGTGATGATCAGATTCTTATTTCTATAAATGGGAACATAGACTGCACAAGTATAGGAAATATGTATAATGCAAGTAACCCAATATTGTTCCCATATTGAGTTTCGAAAATAAGAATTCATGTCTACTGTGTGGACCCTAATGCTTTCACCAGGGGCCAAATGATGAAGCCTACAACTTCCTAGAATTACAGATGTGTAAATCTCTCATTAAAAGGAGTCTGTCACCCGGACAAAGCATATCAACCCAGCACCGCAGATAAATAGAGAGGTTAGGGTCACCAGAATCAAAGGGTTTTCCCTTTGTGAATCTCTGTTGCTGCAATATAACCTTTTTTGTCAATACGCAAATGAGCTCTTTGGGGCAATCTGGTTTTAACCAAATCAGTTTGCCCATCCCTAGTGGTCACATACCTGTTCATCCAGAGGTAGGGTAAGGCAGGACAAATCTGCATGTCCCAAAAACTGGTACCAACAGTATATCTAAGCTTATATCGTATATAAGAACTTAACCATTACTGCTCAACTGCAAATAAAATCCACTTTCTTTAAAATTTCTTCTTTAAACTCTCCACAATTTACCTCCAAAGTCCATAAAAGCAAACAATGCATCTTAATAGTGAGACAATAGCAAATCAATTCCGGAATCATCAAGGCTAGAAGTGCGGCCATTGATTTGTTTATCTCTAATCACTAAGCGCCAACTGAATGTTGGGAAATTTATTTTGTAAATTTCAGTCTGTACTTTCTATAAGAAGAGAATGCAACTCACTCTCCTGCTCACAAGTCGCCATTGACTTATCATAAAAGTATTACTAACTCTGTTATGAGCTTCATACGACATTAATCTAGAAACCACAATGTTGACATCACCATTTAATCAAAGTACCGCAGCAAATAAAGCATGGTATGGATACGCTGAGATGATAGTGGAGGCAAATGAAAAGAACTGTAGATTATTCTCAACACATGAGGATGGAGAACCCATACAGGGCACCGAGCACAATTCCAGAAGCTGTACTAATATTTCTTTTTTTATACATTTTAGATAATATTACCTGTTTTGTGGTCTTCAGCATCTTATTTGTGAGAAAATTTGATAGCTACTGTTATAGAATAGGGGTAACGTGTTGATCAGTTGGTGGGAGGCTTCCGCCTGGATCCCTACTGATAGATGTGAATTGGTTTAGTTTAAGGTTTGCCCAAACATTTGTTTCGGATAGAATGACCTTGTACTTGATTATATTCTGCAGCCTTTTCAGACCTGAGAGTCTAGTAAGTGGAGGCCCAGGGGAGGTGTGGAGGCATAATAAACATTTATACTCACCTTTACTCTCCTGGGCATCCTCACGGTGTGCGGTGCAGCCTCGAGGTCCTCCTATGGTCTCCTGGGTGAAATCAAGTTACCTGGGGTCACTGCTGAGACCTCTGATTGGGCCTCAGTGGTCACATGTGGCATGTCTACACCATGATGCTTAAATGATTGCTGACCTTGGTGTGCATGATGTCACCCAGGAGGCCAGTAGAGGAACCTGAGGGAGCACCAGACGCCTCAAGAACGCCTAAAAATGGTGAGCGTAACTGTTATTATTTTTGCACACCTCCCCTCAGCCTTCCCTTATTATTCTCAGCGGTCTGAAGAAACCCCAGAGTATAATACTTTTACTTCTGGTGCACAGGTGAAGGACCTTTTGAAAAATGTGGGTCAAGTTTGGTTAGTTCTGAACCAGTTTACTTGTCAATACCCACAGGTCATATCAGCGGGCATCCTGTTCTAAGCATGTGCATTGTCACCCCATTCACTGTCTATGGAACTACCAGAGATGCCATAGAGAATTTTTGGAGCAGCAGTTACTTAGACACTATGATGGAATTCAGAGTTACAGATAATAAGTAATAAGTGTTAAAACAAACATCAACTTGACTCAACAGGTGTTAACTTGACATTAAACGTGTTACATACCATTCAATTCATTAGCATATATCGAATTAAATGCTAATGTTTGCTGAGTCAAGTTAGCATTTGCTACATCTGTAAGGGACACTGTTCAGGATCCTCCTCTGTTGACCAGAGTGGTGAGTGGTTACAAAGAGCATCTCTCACTTTGGAGGACCTGTCCTACACTGTGTAATACTTAACTTCCCCTGTGGAGGCACTGTAGGAAAACTGAGCACTTCTTGACAGGTTTAGGCACAGATTAGAACTCATCCTTTTGTGCTCCAACTCATCAGTGAGATTGTCTGGGAACCCTTCTAATAAGTAGAAACTGTCCAAAGTGGAGAAGCCATTTAACCTCGGACAGAAATTTTTGTAGGTTTAAAGTGAATGTCTTTTTTTCGACAAAAATAGATCATAAACTGTATGAGAATATCTGTAAAAGTAAAATTGTTTTCAGATACAGAACCCTAGACATATCATCCAATTTTGACTGTTTGAAGCTACCTCTAGAGGGAACTTATAATATTATTGCAGATCCTTAATGCATTGTGCTCAAAATTTTTTTTTTTAAAAGTATACAATAAACACCTAAGCTCCATCTAGTGGTGACTGCAGTCAATTAGCATTATGACTTTTAAATCTATGTCTGTTGCAAAGGTATTTATGCTATATTTCTTTACATGTTGCACCTAGTGGCTGTGATGTGAACTGCAGCCCGTCCATGGTTTTGCTAGAATGTTGCAAATGTGAAACTTCAAATAAGACTAAAATTATTTGCTCTACACCATGTTACGCTTGAAGGGGTCTAGGGTACTAAGATATATGGAGCTGTTTGGTATAGTCTTCATATGCCGATGTTCACAATGGCCTTTCCCCATTTTTATAAGAACATGTCTCTACCAGGAAGTAATACTGGTAGTGGAATGCAGCTTTGATATTAATAAATTATGTATTAGCATAAAAATGAACAGCTTACAATACCCCCTTGCCCCCAGTCATCCCTTCTTTTTCCAGTAACGCAATGACAGAACTCTGTATTTCCAGCAATATCAGCCATAAGCATTGTAAGCAGTACGAGCCTCTATAATCACAGAAGCTCATTGCTGTCTTTGCAAAACTGCACCCACAAGGGCCTAATTGTGAGAGTGTGCGAGGCCAGGTTGCAGCTGTGACTGTTCCTAACCCACTGATAGCAACGTGGGAGTGCAAGATACACTGTTAAATCTGTGCCGACAGCCTTGGCTGAATCAAGGACATGACACTCTTTCCAGCGGTGTGATACCTTGGTGGATGAGAGCCGAGACGTGATTTAGATTAAATCTGAATCTTATGAATGTTCACAGCTGGGCTTCATCATTTGCATGTTGCACAAGAAATGATCTTATTCTTTCAGCCATCTGTCGGAAGGTAAAATTATCATGATTGGTACATATTTTAACAACATATTTAACATGTCCATAGAAGAAGGAGAAGATAGGTAAAGAAAAATGTTAATGATAGAAATCAAAAAAAAAAAAATTAATGAAAAAATAAATAATGAATAGGCTTAAAAATGAATGAGACTGAGCTGCAACGTGGTCATGTGACCTAGGAGGGAGTAATGCTCTTTCTGAAAGGAAGCAGACATATTTTCTAATCCTGGATAACCCCTGTAAAGTGTAACTATCTTTTTAGTTTTTTTGCTATTGTGTATGGTTAACAATTTGTAATGTAATTTATTAACCTATTTTAATACAAAAAAAGGCTCTAAAGTTTTCCCTAGCAATGCTCTAACTAACTATTGCCAGGTAAAATCTGTCCCAATATATACAGATATAGCAGTTGCCAGAGTGTTGGGGATGAGGCTCATCTAACAGTGGTTCTGGTGTCATGCCAAAGCTGAGATTCTTAGCTTTCATGTGCTACCAAGATCATAATTTTAGCTATTAAATCTCTTCAGACCACAGGGTATAATAGGAGTAGGCCCAAGGGAGATGTGAAAAAGAAAAATTTATACTCACCTCCCATTACCTCTTTCAAGCCTCCTTGTGGCGTCCGATGATCTCATAAGAGTGCCAGAGTTGGCGTCTAGCGATCTTCTGTGACATCACGTTCCTGAAGTCATCAACAGGCCTCAGCGATGACTTGGGCATATCGAGCATCATGATGTCATGGCGCCCAATCACAGGCCTCAGCAATGACATCGGACATGTGACATCACAGAAGAGTGCCAGGAGGTTTACCGTGAGAGGCACCTAAGGTTACGAGAGCAGTGCTGGCGGCCATGCACTGGTGTTTTTGAATACTCACAGACTTGACACCAAATAGCGTCACATTGACTTGAATGAACAGATGATCTTTTTCTTTTCTTTTCTTGTTTTCTTTTAATTCAGTGCCTTTGTATTGAGTTTTTTATCAGTAGAGCACGCATCCATTGTCATGTGTACAGACAGTATACAGTAAATGTGCCTGGCTCACATACAGTGGCCATCTGTTTTAATCTAACACAATGTTACTCACATTTCTGGGAATAATGCAATCCGTTATGTCACCCAATCCTCTTCAGTGAAAGACGCTGCTACTTCACTGATGAAGGGAAATAAAATTTTGATTAATCTTTTCCCTTTCCCAGCACTATTTGGCACAGTGTGTTCATGTAAGTGTTTAGTCTTAAACTCCTGTATGTGCTATCTAGGGAATTTCTTATAAATATGGTGACATATGGTAAAGCGAGTCCTTTGGAGCTCATACATCGCTGCTGAGAGACATATTTCACTCATAGACTGGAAGGAGTGATTTCTGAAAGCCGTGCACTAGACTATGTATAAATATTACTGGATCATACAGAAATTTTGCAACATTAGCAATGATTTATAGGTTCGGTGTGCCAGATTTTGATTTCTACTTTGAATTTTGCAATCTGGTGAATCCAACATTGTGTGTATTCCATGTTTTTCATGTAAAATAAGGGGTATTGGGTTCTCATTGGGGAGAACCAGCTGATATATGTTGTCCTAAAGGTGATTTTTTTAATGGGACAAATATGGCAATTTTTAATTTTTAGAATTGAATGGACACATTTGCAGTGAATCAAAGCGATTTATGTTTTTTTGGAATCTTTAGGAATTCTAAATCTCTTTAAATAAGGACTTCAATATTGATGACAGGGTGTCCTGCTGCTATGACCTCCAATGATCCAAATATAATCTGTAGGGAAACACAACTACAAGTGTTCAGTTTTCCTGCAGTGCCACCGCAGGTGAAAGTAAGTATTGCACAATTTTGACACTATTTGGGTATAGCCACTTTCCACTCTGACTTTGAATGGAATCAAAAAGTTATTATTCCATGAGGCTAAAAAATGACTTTTTAAATTAGACAACCCTTTGATCTCATATAAAGAGATTTATGGTACTAATTATTCTAGGATGCTATTACTGTAGATATGCAAATTAGCTCTCATCCAAAAGAAAGAGAACTGTCCTCTAGTCTTACCTTTACACAACCATTCTACTGTATAAGTGGCACCAAAGAGATGGTATTCTTCCTTTTGGAGGATTACAAATTTACATATTTGATTAATTAAAAATCACCTACATCACCTACATCAGCTGGATATTCTCAATGAGAACCAGTACCTCCGACTGTAAGTGCAGCACATGGGATATACACAGTGTTGGACTTCTCTGCCTCCCACATAAATTGATTCTGGGAAACTATCCTCCAACATCCCTTTGTAAATAGACCATAGTAATCTTCAAATTCGGCTGTGTTCTGCTGGACCAGTAGTTTATTAGAGCCTGAGTCCACCGGAGGATCCTCTGGTACACCATTTGACCAGTCCAACACTGGATATGCATCTCATTGATTCCAAGCAGAAATCCTATCCATGCTTAGTGGAAGTAATATATAACAATGATAAGTCTACTTGGCACGTATTCTACATGAATTCTTTGCTTTTAGGATAATACGATAGTGAATAGAATCCATAACCAATCCATGAGTTGTCCACATAGGAGAGAGTCCTCTGGGCTCCAAACTAGAAGTTCATTTTTGACAACTCTATTCCACTAATCTGGGGTAAGAGGGCATTGCATTAGTGCTCCATCTCACCCCCTTGTCCTTGTAGGAGAGAAATATGATGTCATCATCAAATACCTCCCCCATTTGTTTAGACAGTGTTACCTATATCTCTGAACATCTCTGATCTTTGAGAAGCCATTTTCATGTGATTTTTTTTGCGCAGATCCTCTAAAGAAAGTTGAACAGATTTTCATGCTTCTTTTAGTGAATTTCTTCAACATTTTCCTATAAATATTGGCAAATTCTAAAAACAGCTGACTCCGCTCTGTACATAGAAAATATTCTCTTTAAGGTCCTTAGGTACTTAGAGCTGAACATGATAATGGTCCTTTCATAAGCATTTGGCTGCTCTGAATAATTTCTGCCCAACTCTCTGAAGTTCTTAATAATGTATGAATTTCCAACATAAAATATGAATCATTTCCCACCCCAAGAATAAGTACATTTCCCGAGAAAGGTGGCCGTACTTCATTTCAGAAATTCTGCCGCTTGCAATGATTTTCCCATGTCTTCAATCAAATCAAAGCAAAAGAATTGGACTCTCTACAAAACTATTCTGCTTTAGTTAATCCCAACATACGTTGAATGATACAAAGAAGTTCCACAATTTCTGGATTACTGAAGTAATGTAGAGTTAACCCCTTTGGCAATATACATGCACACTTCATCCACCCAATTAATTTTTACTTAGTAACCTTCAACTTGAAGTCTACTAAACTTTTGGCAAGTGAATTTCTGGAATTCCTCCTCACTACCCTCAAAAATAATCAAGGTTATCCAGCAAGTCCATGGACTATTGAGACTATTTTAATAGCTGCTGAACTCAAGGGGACATTCCAACTGTACAATCCATGATCATATGTCTATATAGAGAATATGGACATTATGATGTTAAGCCCAAAACTTGGGGGTGATTTATCAGCAAAAACAGAGATTTGGAAGACTTTAAGAACTCAGTCCGACCAATGAGCTTTTTAGAGACCTTCACTCAAAGTCTACTAAACCTTTGCCAAGTAAATTTTTGAATTAACTATTCGCTGCCCTCAAAGTTATCCTGCAAATCTGGATTAACATAGGTTGTTGTGAGTATTTTAATAACTGCTGAACTAAAGGGACATTCCAACTGAGCAATTCATGACCATATGTCTATATAAGGAATGTGGACATTATGATGGTATACCGAAACTTGAGAGTCATTTATTAGCAAAAACAGAGATTTGCTATACTCATTGAACTCAGTCCAACCAAAGAGTTTTTACTTAGATACCTTCACTCGAGATCTCCTGAACCTTTTGCTAAGTGAATTTCCGTATTTCCACTCTCAAAAATAACCAAGGTTATCCAGCAAATCTGGATTAACATGGACTATTGTGACTATTTTAATAACTGCTGAACTAAAGGAGCTATCCCAACTGAGCTATTCATGACTATATGTCATGTAGGGAATTTGGACTTTATGATCGTAAGACCAAAACTTGAGAGTCATTTATTAGTAAAAACAAAGAATTGGTATACTCTTTGAACTCAGCCCAACCAAAGCGTTTTTAGAGAATTGGCATACTGCATTAGACTCAGACAACCATGTACTACATCAAGTATAGACAACCTTGATGAGTTAGCGATCTACTGTAGTGATACAGAAGTTAATAAAGATCTACCTTAATCAAAAACATCACCCCAATCATGTTAAGGTTACAGCCTGCAATTAGATTGTACAAGGTTCTTAACATTTGGCTTTGACAAAAACAGTCTTTTCACATGGCCATTTTTGCTTATTTTTTCCACATATACTTCACAAAGGAGCAAAGACACAACATATCTGAAGTATATCAACATCTTATCAGAGAGAAACGTCTTCATTGGAGCAGAGGAGGGAAAGACGTGTCAGTCTGCTTGATAACAGAAACATAAAAGAGAGGCCCCAGCGGGTCCTCATAGCTGAGCTAAAGGTGGATGAACACTAGTGATTTTTGTCATCTATAATGACTGCTTTTGACGATTTATTGCTGTCAGTAAGCCTTTTTACACAACATGAAAGACCCTGCTAGACACCGAGCACAACACAGTTCGGTGAGGAATCTGATCTGACACGTTGGACTTTTTTGGTCTTTGTCATTGATAATAAGTGTAAAGTTTTTTTTGTCCCAAACATCAGATTTGCTGCCCATGAACAGAAGGGCAGATGACAGATTAAGGCAGAGGCCCGATTCATTCACTTGTCGTTTTAACTCATGATGTTGTCAACCAGAACAGCAACAAGTCATTTAGAAAACTGAAATCTCTTGTGTACATCCAGCTTAGGGCTTTGTGATCTATAGTATTATAGACTTTTCTACCAGTAGATTTTTGATTTTGACATTGAGCTATAGAATATTGCATTTCATCTGCACATAAAATGTGTGACCACCCCTAGGGCTAGGGCTCCCATGGTAAGCTGAAGGTGGCCTAGGCCTTGCATCACCAGGAAAGCCTGCTTCCCCGACCACTATACATCTCATTAAAGGAAAAGGGCCCGGCATGATGTGATGTATGTATATGCCACTGGGCCCATTTACAATAGAGACGTGCCCAGGGGAGGCGAGTATAAGTAATGAAAACTTATACTTACCTCTCCTGGGCTTCAGACACTCCCCCAGCATCCTCTTCCAGCCTGTGACTGATGTCACGCTCCCCAGGAGTCACCACTAAGGCCCAGTCACAAGATGCTCCCCATGTGGCCACTGAGGCCAAATTGAGCTCTGGGGAGCATATTATTGTGTGGTGTCCCTGTGGAGCATTATACTGTGGGGGTTGGGGGCTCTTGGGAACATATTATACTGTGTGGGGTCCCCTTCACTATTCACATAACTCCCCCCATCTGTATTATAGCAGCTGTGCAATGTTGTTATAAGCTGTACTTACATTGTACGGTCATTATAAACAGATACTGTGCAAGTTAAATAGTGAAGGAGTCACGGTCCTTTCAAACAGCTGATCACCAGGGGTCTCGAATGTTGGACCCCCATAGAACACTTAGACTGTTAGGACCCTGTAGATCAGTTTTTTCCTGGTGCACACAGCTCCCAGTATTATTTCCATGCTGGGCACTGCTCACTGTATTCTTGATAACAACAGATATAGTTGTATCTCTTTCAAGTATCTGAGATACCACTGCAGTATGCATACTTGTTGCTATCAAGAATATGTTGTAAGGAGGGGGTAGGGGCCTTGGTCAAAGTTTGCAGCGGGGGCCCACAAGACTTTAGTTATGCCACTGATCAGAACTATATAATAACTCTCCCCAGAAGTGGTTGCAGGCCTCAAGAACCTGGCACATAATCTCACATAAATTATCTATGTATCTCATATCTATCTATCTATCTATCTATCTATCTATCTACTATGTACAAAAACAGCCAGTTCCCTGGGGCTGGCACCCTTCAGCTTTGCTGGTGCAGTCATTAGTTTGTGTTTTCTATCTATCTGTCTATCTCATATCTATCTATCTATCTATCTATCTATCTATCTATCTATCTAATGGAAGTTATTAGCCCAATATTGCACTATTGTGCTAATAAAGTCCACTTTTCTTCTTTATTGGAGTTCCGCCTGATTTGGGATATTTTGCTACATGGTCACCTGCATTTTCACCCATACTTAATGTTTTTCCTGTTCTGCTCTTTTTTCTCAACTATATATCTATCTATGTATTTCCTCTCTATCAAATCTATCTATGGATCTTTCTATCTGTCTCAAAACATCTATTAATCTATTGGTCGATAAAACACAAAATAATAATAATAACAATAACAATATAAATACAAGTCACATTATGTAATATATAGAAAAATAATCAGGGTGTAACAGACATGTTTGTTCCCTTACCCCTCCTTGTGTGTAAAGCAGCGGCGCCCTCCTCAGATTTGCCCGCGCTCCTCTCTTGGCTGTTGTTGCTCCTCACTACTCCTTTACAGCCACTAATAATTATAATCATCAGACTCGGTGCTGATTGCTAACAAGTCAGGAAACATAGACTCATCTCTTTTATCAGTAATGTGAGTATTCTCAGTGCACTGCACTTTGGAAACTATCTGCTCTTCTATCTTCTTGATGTTATATGATTACACGGACAGACATTAGTTACTCCGGGGATAATTGATGCTCAGCAATCAGCCGAGTTCTCCTTGTCTGCACACTGCTTATTTCTTATACCATTTCTTTCTGAAAGTAAACTACGGAGAAGTTTTTTTCATCCCACCTTGTGGTTTATTTTGCTCTCATTTTCTGTTGTCTGTAACACTTGAGATAGCAAATTATAGGGTCTCAAAGATGCGAGTTTCTTATATGGCGGATGGTGCCACATTAAAGGTTACCTGTCATGTTGTGCATGCTGCGTTATCTAAGAGCAGGAGAAGCTATAATAATAGAAGATGTGATAAAAGATTTAGCATCATTTGTATCTTACTTATTTTACTCCTTGTTCTCTCGATGGCTAGGAGTCCAGTGGGCGGTCCTACTCAGTGATTGACAGCTATCTCGGTAACAGCTAACCCTGAGCAGGACATCCCACTGGACTCCTAAGCCCACAATGAGCAAAGATTTAATTAAAGAGGACCTTTCACGTCCTCATAGATGTGTGGTATTATATGCTGCTAGGCTTTCCTGATGTGCACCCTGGTTCTGGAGATATTGGTGCCATTAAGTTTGGAAGCGATATCTAACCACTGTCAGAAGGGCAGTGAGGAACGCACCCCCCCCCCCAGACATTACTCTTCATAGACTTGAACTGTCAGGGGGGGCGTTTCTCACAGTCCAGCAATGACGCTGGGCTGTAAGGCCAATCCCGATGTCAGTGAGAAGATATTGGTACCAAAATTCACGGCACGGATATCTCCAGCACCAGGGTGCACATCAGGAAAGTCTAGCAGTATATAATACCGCCAACAGTGCACTGAATATAATACTGCACATCTATGAAGACTTGAAAGGTCCTCTTTAATAGATTGCAAGTTATACTGAATCTTTCCCCAGAACACTACTGTATGTATCAATCTGCTCCTCTAGCTCTATAACATGCTGTCTGCAGATTAGATAGTATGTACAGCATAGTAGAAGTGTAATATGAAGGTCCTCAGCTGCAATGCAAAATCTGTTATAAAGAATCCAATCCCATTGAAAGCTCTTGAAAATGTCATTGTGCTGTTCTGCACCACAGTGTAGTTAAATGTCAAGTTAAATTTTGCTACATTTGTCCTTCCCATTACATTTAAGGCATGTAAGACAGACCAAAAGAGAGGAATATGTGATAGGATTGGATGTCACATATCCACAGTGCTTGACTGCTGCTCCATTCAAATATGGAGCCCTCATTCTTGTGATCTCTGTGGGTTCCAACAGTCAAATTCACACTGCTCAGACCCTTATAGCTAAAGATGGGTGAGTCAAGAGTCATCATGTGACTATTCATGAGGTTCACTGCTTTGCTTTGACCAAACCAACTTCCAGTTCTCCCAGGTCACAGATGTTGACATCACCAGTTACAGGGAGTAACTCAACATCAATGTGATGACATTGTCTCCCTGGAAGTCCTTAAGAATGCCCAGGGAAGAAGATGGAATGATGGAGGATACCATGGTGGAGCCTAGGAATGGTGAGTGTATTTTTTTTTTTTTATCAACCCTTCTGGGTCAATTATTAAATAGTCAACTTCGCTGTATCCATGCCTGATGAACCCCAAAATTTTAAGATTTGGGATCTTGAGAAAAACCCTTTGTTGCTTAAAATTGACATAATTGAGTAGTTTTACAAAGTGGGCCCTATGACAATGTACGGTAAGAACCAATTTCCACGCTCTACGATTTTGTTAAAACTTTTGACATCGACTTAACGTGTCTAGTAAAGGCTGAAAATGTACTAAAATGCAAGTGTTTCCCCACAGCGAAGCATCATTTCATTTAGTAATACAGTTTCTGTAAATGCAATCAAGTTAACCTGATCTGAGTGGTATTTTCAGTCAGTAATAAGATTTTATGGAAAGCCATAGCGACTCATGCAAGAAAACATCACGCTGTTTACAGTCCCAATGTTTGGGAAGAAGGGGGGTGAGCGCAATGATAAATGGTTGGTGTAGATGCTGGAGGAGGGGAGGGATGGTGGTCAGTATCTCAAGCAGTGCAAAAGCCTTAATGTATATGCATTTATTTTTCCATGAGGAACACTGAGGCCCATTAAAGCGGCATACGCTGCTAAGAAATGGCAACTTTAAATTCCACCCACAGGCGAAGTCATCAATCTCTGTGTAATTAAAAATAATTTGTTAGTATATTAAGGAGGGGAGTAATGGAAAGCGCTGGGGTCAGGGGATCGCATTGATTTTGATGCTAATTTAAAAGATTAATAAAATAGCTTTTAGTGATCTTAGAACTTTAAGCGGTTTCACTTGAATCATTTAACTTTTCTTTTTGCTTAAAGATTTTAGAAAAGTTTACAGTTACAGCAATAGTCGGAGTGAACAGTTTTGAAGAACAATTACCAACTGAAAAAGAAAATCGGATAAGAATTTAAAATAGGAATTTTTTGTAAAAAATAAATAAATAAATAAATAAAATTCTTTAACAGTTTATCTGGGAATTTTTTTTTTTTCAAGTCATTCATATATTATCCAGAGCAAAGAACATCTCTAAAAGGCATAGTACATTTATACATCTTATTATAGACAGCTTATTAATAGAAATGGGCATTGTTTATTTTTATTTTTTATTTTTTTCACCTGTGGTAGAGAATCAGGTGAACTGAACACTTGCTGTGAAATTTCCCAAAAAAATTACAGATGATGATAGGAGGATCCTAAGGTTGTGCATCTCATGACCATAAAGACATTCCGTTTATTGACATCATAGGAAAACATCCAATGATAAAGTATTGCAAAATGTTGTATTTTTTGCTTCAATAGATTTTTATTGATGTTTTCAAGGAATAAAGATGTAATATGCAAATAGTGCAAAAAAAAGGTACAAAAAGTACAATGTATCTATAGACAGTAACAAGAGGGAGGAAAACAAATAAGGTAGGGAAGGAAAGGGAGGGGAAAGGTAGAAGAGGAGAAGGCAGGTGATGAGACAATTACATATCATCCGAATAGCAGCGGTCCATCAATGGCCATGTCAGAATCAACGAGCAGATAACAATGTAAATGAAACATTATCAATCATTAAGCCATTTTTCAGTGCATAGAGCAGTGCGGGTTCACCAACCAACAATTCCAGGTGTCCAAATATTTGGGGTATGAGAAGTTGCCCAGGGCAAGGGTTTGTTCATAAGAGTGAGTAGTATCTACAAGGGTCAAGAGAGCCCGTAGGGTGGTGTATGTGGTTCCTTCCACAGTTTGGCAAACATTAATTTAGCTATAAGCAGAATCTTACATGTTAATTTGCTTAGCTGGGGAGGCATAGAATCATTTCCCAAGCAGAGTAATGCCAATTGAGGGGAACAAGGTATAGAGAACCCTAGGAGGGAGTCTAGAAAGGTAAATGTGTCTTACCAATATCTAGATAACTTGGGGCAGGTCTAAAAAGTGTGCAGGAGTAAAATGGTGTATTTTTCACAACAACTGGTCACACATTTTGAGATATGAGCCAAAAAGGTATACTTTTTAAGCCTTTAAAGAGAAAAGTAATTATGAGATTTGCTTCATATGAAAATGTGCCTCACCCCATCCTGAAACAGGAAGGCATGTTTTCTCTTTTTTCCCACAAATTCTAGGAGAAATCAGTGACCAGTTCTACCAACTTTTTGTGTCCCAACTAGAGGAGATGGGGCCAAAACTTAGCTGAACTGACCAGGGGTAAAAAAAAAAATTAAAAAATTCCAAACCCATTCTGTCCTATCTTTATTAATAGTATATTTAGCTATCCCTGTTTTTAGCATCAAGTACTTGGATATACAGATAGAGAAGGCTCCAGTTTCCGACTGCTTGTGCATTCCCCATGTCCAGCTATGAATGTTGTGTTATTGTGAACTTTTGACTACTTAAGAGGCAGCAGCAGTTGTCCGAATGCCATGGTCTCTTCAAACAGCTGATTTGCAAAATAATCTAACTGATAACATATTGAGAACAGGACATTAATGTGTAATTCTCGGAAAAACCCTTTAAGACTACATTTTATCATGAAGCCTATTTAATACAATATTGTTACATGCTAGAAAAGCCCTTGACAGGCTGCAATTCACAACACCACCAATGGGTGGCCACACATAGATGTAGATAGGATAGACATCTTCAGAGGTTTCATAAAAGCATGTTGTTTTAGAAAGCTGGTCATCTCACATCATACATGTTGGGATATGTTGAGCCAAGAGGAAAGGTAAGGAAGGAAATCTTTGAATACTACTTGTTCAGTAAATATCAGAGTGAATGTTGCAGGCAGGAGGTCTTAGACATTAGTTTCAAGTGGCCTTAAGTGACCTAATTTTCCACAAAGTCAACTCCTTTTGACATTTTTCCTTTTTTTTCGGTCTGTTTGATCCTTTGAATTCCCTGAATTTACTCCACCATTGCATCTTCTACAATTGCCATTATTCCATCTGTACATCTATAATTTCAACCCCGCTCCATTTCTTTCATGTAAACATTTAAGAATTTGTTCCTGCTGGGTTGAGAGCTTTCCTGACAATGTGACCTGTCAGACATGCTAAAGTATTTAGTGACTGCCTTCATTTGTGTATTTCAATTCCTCTATTCCGTATTTTTTTTTTCTTCCACACTAAATGGCCTGTTATTTAGAAATTGGCATGGATCCTCATGAAACGGCACACTATATGACTTAAATATAATGTGCAAATCTTTTATAATTGTAATTTCTTTTGCAAAGACTCTTCCAGCATGACTGATTTGAAGAAACGCAGGCAGAAAATGACTGCGCAATAAATAAATAGGATAAATGTTGACTTTTATTAAAATATACTGAAACTCTGTATTGAATGCATTAAAGGAGTTTTCAAGCTATTTTCAAGATGATAACAGATATCTTTAAGAAAGCTCGTCAACAGAGATAAGCAATCCGATACAAATTTTCAAAAATTCTTGGGTTCGGCCGACCTGAGGTTTTTGGGGTTTGTCAACAATGAATCAGTATTATACTCCAGGGTCTCTTCAGACCCCGGAGTATGGTAAGTGGAGCCCGTGGGAGGTGCAGAAAGAAAAACATCACTGACACCTTTCCTCACTTCTCAAGGGCTCCTAGGTGACATCATGATGCATCACAGTATAGTAAAAGTGGCAGAGAATATTAATAGCATCAGACTATAATAATAGCACTTTAGTTCGGACAAAACAATTTCAGTCTGAATCAAAATTTGTGAACCCCAACATTATTCACAAAAAAAAAATCTTAAAAGGTTCGCCCATCATTTGTCACCAATATCAAATCAGTGGAGGTCCAACAGCCAGCACCTCCGCCAATCAGTGGATATCAGCAGTTTAGAATTTTGGACTCTGGTATTGTATTTCAAGATTATTTAGATTATATGGTGATTTTTGGAGATGGGTGAATCTCACAACATTCATTTTGGGAACAAGGTTTGCCCGCCAACAAGAACTGGAAGTGTTTTTATTACTCTCAGGGGTCAGACCCCAGAGTATAATAAAGGAAAGCCGAAGGGAGGTGTAAAAAATAATAAAGACTAAAATTCACTTTCCCTCACCTCCCCAGGGCTCCCTCGTGGTGTTTGGTGCCCTATCGCATCCTCTCACGGCCAACTGCAGAGCTCTCGGGGATGTATGGCAGACGTATGCCATGGTGACATCTCCCAGGAGGTTGGAAGAGTTAGGAAGTACCGGAGAGTTGAAGGAAAGTGAATATCAGTGTTTATTATTTTACCACTCAACCCCAAACCTGACCACAAAGTATAATAGTGAATCGTGGGTGGCAATCCCCATAAATCTCGGGCAAGGCAGAACACAAGATTTGTGAAACATTTATACGGAACCTGACTTGTTATGAACTGGTTTGCTCATCCCTACTGATCTTTGGTGGACTGTTTTTCTCACTTTTGCAATATTTTACTCCAGTAGAACAATTTCAAGGGTTTTGCCAAGGGTTTTCAGAGACCGTAATGGGATCCTGAACATACACATGGAGCTGAACCTCCTCTTTCTTCATCAAGCAGAAAATGGTTTCAATTTTGCTAAATAACGGAACACTTAGGATATATTGAATTGTGGTCAAGATGAAGAAGAGGGTGGTTAACTAATCATCGGAGGGCTTTCTGCCAAGTCCATGCAAAGTGTATATTGAATATTTAAATGTTCTTGGTAGGATGTTCTTCTAGACTCGCCCGTATACTGTGTGGATTACTGGATATTGTGCAGTTACATGAAATAACAAATACATTTTTTATTCTTCTAAAGTAATTAAATTTGAACTGATGCATCCCCGTAACATCTGCCGGAAGATAAATGCATTAAAATTGCTGAATTTTGTATTACTCTGCTGTTGCAAAGTGTCTGCTAAATTGATATTAAAATTGTGCAATTTATTCATTATTAGCCATCATTATACTGTATGTCTATTGCTGAAAATATATACTTATCGCAACACAATGATAAAATGCTATTGTGTTTTTCTCCAGTGTCCGGAATATTACGCTGCAAACACAATTTCAAACACTATGTGAGCTGTCTTGATAGAAGAGCTGAATGGGTCATATTTTTGTAAAAACCTCAATAAAAATACTTTATATCAGTTATACCTTACTTATGCTTCTCAGAATATTTCCAGTTATATAAATAGATGAATATGGTTTGGGATCCCTGTGCCTTTAACCCTTTCCCAACATCTGACGTGGGAGAGCGCCCGCCAGGGCAGGACCCCCCCCCCCATAGTAAGAAAATCGCCCGACCGGCCTCGTACGTTTATTGTTGCATGCTGATTCCCGCGCGGCGAGATCGCAGGGTCAACCTGTCCCCATGCCAGCCTAGATCCTTATGAACGATCCCAAGCTTGTCATAGCATTATAACTATTGAGGCTGGTCTATGTAGCGAATCTCCCATAGACAGAAATACAGTCATATTGCAGTCTATGGGACTTGCAATCAATTGATTGCAGGTTCAAGCCCCATAGGAGGGCTAATAAAATAGTAAAAAAAATAAAAAAGGTTTAAAAACTATATTAAAAAGAAACCCTAAAAGTTCAAATCACCCCCCTTTCCCTAGAATATATAAAAGTAAAATATGACTGTGAAACACATACACATTAGGTATCCCTGTGTCCAAAAATGCCCTGTCTACAAACTTATAAAAAATATTTTTCCCATACAGTAAACACATTAGCAGGAGAAAAAAAACCTAAAGTGCCAAACCGACGTTTTTTCACTGTTTCACCTTGATAAAAATTGGAATAAAAAGTGATCAAAGCAATAGACATTCCCCAAAATGGTATAACTGTATAAGTATACCTGACCCCGCAAAAAAAAAGATTCTCTATGCTTCCCTGTACATGGAATATGAAAAAGCTATGGGTGTCAGAATAAGGCAACTTTAAGAAAAAAAAATTTTGTTTCCAAAGTTTTAGATTTTTGTTAAGGCGTTAAAATGTAAATAAAACCATATAAATTTGGTATTCTTGGAATTGTACCAAAACATAGAATACAAATGATATGTCATTTTGGCTGCAGAGTGAACGCCATAAAATCAAAGCCTCACGTATTATACTACTTGTAGCTTTCTATCATCTACAGTATCTCTATCTATCTATCTATCTATCTATCTGCACTATCAATCATTTATCTGATATATTTCCATCTTCCCAGTCACTATGTGAGTTCCTTGAAGGTTTTACCTTCTTGACATATTCATATACAGTAAAGTCAACCAGATAACAGGTCACCAATACAGCTCTAGGGCCTTTCGTCTTTCTTTCTTGTATGTTATACAGTGTTACAGGAGATGAAGGAGCCTTCAGACATTTCCAGATGGCACTACCCTTCCAGTGTTCTTCTTGGCTTTAGCCAGCTGTCAGTCATGTACCTGAGCTGTATGACATGGGACTTGATATTCTGCCTTTTCTGGAGCTGATGCACATAGCTTAGTACAGAGAGCATTGTCTCTCTACAGCCTTACATGTTTTTATTATTTACGCAATCCCTCCAGAATGACAGGTCTTGTTATATTGCTCTGGAGGGAGAAATATATTTTCAGCTTGACTTTAAGACATCTTATTACAACCATCCTCAAACATGACAGCAATTTTCCCAGATTCATACTTTATATTGAAGCCTCGTAATAATAAGAAAAATCAATAATTAACATTTCTGGGAATGTAAGAGAAGATGCACATTTACATACATGGTTTCTTTTTTGCTGCTGTTTTTATTCTTTTAGATAGTGAAATTGAGAGATGAGAGATATAAATTGCTAAATATCCAATCCTGAAGATTTTTGCATGATCTGAAGACAATGTAACTTTTCTATATATTACTGTATCTGACTACTTGTCTATCTATCGATCTATATATCTGCCTTTTTTATCTTTCTCTTTTTTCATACTTCTTTTCTTTCTTTAACCTGTTCTTTCTTAATTCCTTTCTCCCTTCTATCTGTTCTTCCTTCTATCCTTTCTTTTCTTCCTTCCTTCCTTCCTTCCTTCCTACTTTTCATCCTTTCATTCTTCCTTCCATCCATCTTATCTTTCTTTTTCCTTCTCTTTTCCTCCCTCCCCCTCCCTCCCTCCCTCCCTTCCTTCCTTCCTTCCTTCCTTCCTTCCTTCCTTCCTCCCCTCCCTCCCTCCCTCCATTCTTTCCTTCCTTCCTCCCCTCCTCCCTCCCTTCCTTCCTTCCTTCCTTCCTTCCTTCCTTCCCTCCCTTCCTTACCTTCCTTCCTTCCTCTCCTCTCTCCCTTCCTTACTTCCTCCCTCCCTTCCTTCCATCCTTCCTTCCTACCTTCCTTCCTTCATCCCTCCATCCCTTCCTACCTTCCTTCCTTCCTTCCTTCCTTCCTTCCTTCCTTCCTTCCTCATCTCTCCCTTCCTTTCTTCCTCCCTTCCTTCCTTCCTTCCTTCCTTCCTTCCTTCCTTCCTTCCTTCCTTCCTTCCTTCCTTCCTTCCTCCCTCCCTTCCTTCCTTCCTTCCTTCCTTCCTTCCTTCCTCCCTCCCTCCCTCCATTCTTTCCTTCCTTCCTCCCTCCTCTTCCTTCCTTCCTTCTTTCCTTCCTTCCTTCATCCCTCCCTTCCTACCTTCCTTCCTTCCTCTCTCCCTTCCTTACTTCCTCCCTCCCTTCCTTCCATCCTTCCTTCCTACCTTCCTTCCTTCATCCCTCCATCCCTTCCTCCTACCTTCCTTCCTCTCCTTCCTTCTCCCCTTCCTTCCTTCCTTCCTTCCTTCCTCTCTCCCTCCCTTCCTTCTTTCCTTCCTTCCTTCCCCCTTCCTTCCTTCCTTCATCCCTCCCCCTTCCTACCTTCCTTCCTTCCTTCCTTCCCCCCTTCCTTCCTTCCTTCCTTCCTTCCTTCCTTCCTTCCTTCCTTCCTTCCTTCCTTCCTCCTTCCTTCCTTCCTTCCTTCCTTCCTTCCTTCCTTCCTCCCTCCCTTCCCTTTCTCCTTCTTCCTTTCTTTTTCTCTTTCATTTTTTTCATCCTTGCTTCCTTTCTCTCTTCTTTCTTACTTTCTTTCACATCTTTCCTTCTTCCTTCTGTCTGTCCATCCATCCTTCTACAGTATCTAATTATGGACTGAAGACATTATAACATTCCACAAATTTCAATTAACTCCTTCAATCTATAGCTAGTAGGACCCTAAATCAAGATCGTGTTTGCTGGCACCATATACCGTAGTAATTTACTTACCTGTTAGAACCCATAGAAATCAATCGAAACATCCCGTAGCTTCAAGCGACATTGACAGCCCTGAAATGTAAGAAATTGACAAATGCCGGGGGTTGTTGTTTTGCCTTAGCTGTGATTATCTCATTAGTTTGTCTTGTAGCTGTTTTCTGTGTTTAGTAAAGTTCTTGTATCTATCTGTTCTTGTATATTTCTATTGTGTTTGTCAACACATATTAATTAATTATGGTAATAATAAAATAACATTATTCTGTTTTACTTGTGTTTTTCACACATACTGAAGAAAAGAAAGTGTATTCCTAAAAGCTAATGAAGACCTTGGATTAATGTATTATTACTCTTGTTTTGTGAAAATTTATGATAAACACTAAAAATGTACAGTAGTCACAAAAGTCAAATCTATCACCAGTGTAATTTTTATTTTTTTTTTTTTGCTTTTTTCTAGTTCATTTGGCTCTGTTTATTCATGATACTATCCAAAGACATAACTTTCAGGCCCTGATTCCAATTCAAAATCTGTAATGGGACCCCTACCTTGTACTTTATACATTAGTGCTATATTTTATGTGGAAGAGAGAACTTTGGGGGCCCCCTCGGGGTCCAGGGCCCAGTATCGACTGCTACAGCAGTAAACCCTATAGTTATGCCCCTGATACTATCATACTTGCTGTCATTTACGTTTGTTATATTGGAATGTGTATGTCCTACCCTTGTACCCTCCCTAGGGTTACCCCCAAATTGGGTGGGCGCACTTAAATCTAGTAGTGATTTTGTAAGCCAAGTCTGTATTTGACAAGGTCAAGCCCAAAGTTGTCTGGGTTGTTTTCAAACATTCAGTATTGTACCGGAATATTCTGAATTGTACAAAAGCACGATCTAAAACAATCACAGGAAGGATAGCTGCAGCTGTAGATGTGGTAGATGTATAGAATATGTAGTATATTATTAAGATGAATGGATAGTATGATTGACAAAATTAGCTACTTTTTGGGATTATTTCTGTAAAGAAGAGGAAAATCTGACTTGGAATCCACCTATATTAAAAAAATAAATAAAAAATTGGGTACAGTAATGTTTTTTAGAAGGGTACTTCAATATCATATTTAAGAATAAATTAATCAAATAACACAAGTCTACAAATTTTCAAAAGTTGTTTGGTTCAGAAATTAAATGAGCCATCTCTTAATGATTTTCATGTGCTGAATTCAAATATCACAAGGAAAACTGTCCATTGGTTCTAGTTTCTATGATATCGAAAAATTCTCGTTTTACTGTTATGTAAATTGTATAGATTATAATATATAATTGTGACTTCTGCAATCATATAAATGCAAGTTTATTGTTCACAAAATTTTTAAATATATTCTGAGGAAACTTATCTGTATTTATATAATACAGTCATGGCCAAAAGTTTTGAGAATGATACAAATATTAATTTTTACAAAGTCTACTGCTTCAGTTTTTCTAATGGCAATTTGCATATACTCCAGAATGTTATAAAGAGTGATCAGCTTAACAGCAATTACTTGCAAAGTCAATATTTGCCTAGAAAATGAACTTTATCCCCCAAAACACATTTCAACATCATTGCAACCCTGCCTTAAAAGGACCACCTAACATCGTTTCAGTGATTGCTCCATTAACACAGGTGTGGGTGTTGATGAGGACAGGGCTGGAGATCAATCTGTCATGATTAAGTAAGAATGACACCACTGGACACTTTAAAAGGAGGCTGGTGCTTGCCATCATTGTTTCTCTTCTGTTAACCATGGTTATCTCTAAAGAAACACGTGCAGTCATCATTGCACTGCACAAAAATGGCCTAACTGGGAAGAGTATTGCAGCTAGAAAGATTGCACCTCAGTCAACAATCTATCGCATCATCAAGAACTTCAAGGAGAGAGGTTCCATTGGTGCCAAAAAGGCTCCAGGGCGCCCAAGAAAGACCAGCAAGCGGCAGGACCGTCTCTTAAAAGTGTTTCAGCTGTGGGATCGGGCTACCAGCAGTGCAGAGCTTGCTGAGGAATGGCAGCAGGCAGGTGTGAGTGCATCTGCATGCACTGTGAGGCGGAGACTCTTGGAGCAAGGCCTGGTCTCAAGGAGGGCAGCAAAGAAGCCACTTCTCTCCAGAAAAAACATCAGGGACAGACTGATATTCCGCAAAAGGTACAGGGAGTGGACTGCTGAGGACTGGGGTAAAGTCATTTTCTCTGATGAATCCCCTTTTCGATTGTTTGGAGCATCTGGAAAACAGCTTATTCGGAGAAGAAGAGGTGAGCGCTACCACCAGTCTTGTCTCATGCCAACTGTAAAGCATCCTGAAACCATTCATGTGTGGGGTTGCTTCTCAGCCAAGGGAATCGGCTCTCTCACAGTCTTGCCTAAAAACACAGCCATGAATAAAGAATGGTACCAGAATGTCCTCCAAGAGCAACTTCTCCCAACCGTCCAAGAGCAGTTTGGCGCTCAACAATGCCTTTTCCAGCATGATGGAGCACCTTGCCATAAAGCAAAGGTGATAACTAAATGGCTCAGGGAACAAAACATAGAGATTTTGGGTCCATGGCCTGGAAACTCCCCAGATCTTAATCCCATTGAGAACTTGTGGTCAATCATCAAGAGACGGGTGGACAAACAAAAACCAACAAATTCAGACAAAATGAAAGCATTGATTCTGCAAGAATGGACTGCTATCAGTCAGGATTTGGTCCAGAAGTTGATTGAGAGCATGCCAGGGAGAATTGCAGAGGTCCTGAAGAAGAAGGGTCAACACTGCAAATATTGACTTGCTGCATTAACTCATTCTAACTGTCAATATAAGCTTCTGTTACTCATAATATGAATGCAATTCTATTTCTGTATGTGATAAAAACATCTGACAAACACACATAAAAACCAGAGGGCAGCAGATCATGTGAAAATATAATATTTGTGTCATTCTCAAAACTTTTGGCCATGACTGTATAATTTACAGACATGTCTAAGCACTTTTACAAAATATAATTATATTTAGGCTAATATGTTATTGGGTCCTCATTCATTGGCTACTCGGCTCATTTTCACACGTCTCTTGTATTCAGGCATCGGTTTATCTCTGGTAACTGTCCAGCAGTTTTCTGCAAGCATTGATGGGTTCCATTTACCCTGATATCTTTTTTCCATAGTCGCAATTTCCTGGTGAAATTGCTCACCATGTTCATCGCTCACCGCTCCACAGTTTGGTGCAAAGAAGTCTAGATGAAAGTGCAAGAAATGAATCTTTAAAGACAGGTTTTTATATGCCTGGAGGAGATTTTCCAGATTTTATCTACCTTGGTGTTTCCTAGGAAATTTGTTACTACTAACCGGAATGCTTCCCATGCAGCTTTTTCCTTGCCACGTTGCAAACAGTGAAGCTCATCATCTTGAAGAAGCGCACAAATCTGAGGACCAATAAAGACTCCTTCCTTTATCTTTGCTTCACTCAACCTTGGAAACTTACATAGGAGATACTTGAATGCCTCTTCATTTTTATCCATAGCCTTTACGAAGTTCTTCATAAGACCCAGCTTCATATGCAATGGAGGTAGCAAAATCTTTCAACGAGCGCTGGATGCATAACATTTTTAGTCCCTGGCTGCAGTGATTGTCGTTGTGGCCAGTCTCTTTTCTTGTAGTGGTCTGACCTTGCACGACGGTCCCATTCACATAGGAAGCAGCACACTTTGTGTATCCACCCTAGAGACCAAGCACTAGCACAATAACCTTCAAGTCACCACAGAGGCACCACAGATGTTGATCATAGTTTATGTGTCTCAAAAGATGTTTCATGTAGTTATATGTTTACTTCATGTGAACTGCATAACCAATTGGAACTGATGGTAGTTCATTGCCATTGTTCAGTAAGACAGCTTTAAGACTCAGCTTGGATGAATCGATAAATAGCCTCCACTCATCTGGGTTATAGCTGATGTTGAGAGCTTCCATTAAACTGCAGAGGTTATTGCATGCAACAAGATCATCCTCCTTGAAGAAGAATTGGACAAGATGTTTTTGATGGTCCCGTAACAAAGAATTCCGAACATCATCTGCTAGCAGATTCCACTGTTGAAGCACCTCTGTATCATGAAAATTAGAGCCAATTTCAAAATTTGAGCATCATTTTCGATCACAGCACCCCAAAATTAGCTGAGATCAACTGTTTTCATGTCTGAACCAATTTGTAGACTAGTGTAATATGCCATCTCATTTCTGGGACACCTTACTACTAAAAGAATTCTTTGGGACTATCCTTAGGATAGGCCATCAAGGTCAGATCAGTGGGGCTCTTCTCCTTTTTTTGTTTGGGAGCTCAGTCCCATTCATATCAATGAGTCAGAGTGAGTTGCGATACCAGACACAACCACAACAAATAGTACAGAGTCCGGTAAACAATTAAAGTACTACAGCAAGTACCCATCAATCAGCTGCCAGAAGTAGGACCATTACCGATTAGGGAAGGGCAAAAAAGATTTCCCAAAAGTTTTGTGCCCGTCCAAACATGAAACTTTGGGGATACATCACTCACAAACAAGATGTACAGTCATGGCCAAAAGTTTTGAGAATGACACAAATATTATATTTTCACGTGATCTGCTGCCCTCTGGTTTTTATGTGTGTTTGTCAGATGTTTTTATCACATACAGAAATATAATTGCATTCATATTATGAGTACCAGAAGCTTATATTGACAGTTAGAATGAGTTAATGCAGCAAGTCAATATTTGCAGTGTTGACCCTTCTTCTTCAGGACCTCTGCAGTTCTCCCTAGCAAGCTCTCAATCAACTTCTGACCAAATCCTGACTGATAGCAGTCCATTCTTGCAGAATCAATGCTTCCATTTTGTCTGAATTTGTTGGTTTTTGTTTGTCCACCCGTCTCTTGAAGTGAGTGACCACAAGTTCTCAATGGGATTAAGATCTGGGGAGTTTCCGGCCATGGACCCAAAATCTCTATTTTTTTTTCCCTGAGCCATTTAGTTATCACCTTGCTTTATGGCAAGGTGCTCCATCATGCTGGAAAAGGCATTGTTGAGCGCCAAACTGCTCTTGGACGGTTGGGAGAAGTTGCTCTTGGAGGACATTCTGGTACCATTCTTTATTCATGGCTGTGTTTTTAGGCAAGACTGTGAGAGGCCCCCCACCCCCTCCCCTTGGCGGGGAACCACCCCCACACATGATGGTTTCGGATGCCTTCGTTGGCATGAGAGCTAGACTGGTGGTAGCAAGAGGGCCTCTACATCTCCATAAGCTGTTTTCCAGATGTTCCAAACAATCGAAAAGGGGATTCATCAGAGAAAATGACTTTACCCCAGTCCTCAGCAGTCCACTCCCTTTCCTTTTGCAGAATATCAGTCTGTCCCTGATGTTTTTTCTGGAGAGAAGTGGCTTCTTTGCTGCCCTCCTTGAGACCAGGCCTTGCTCCAAGGTCTCCCCCCCCCAGTGCGTCCGGATGCACCCCCCCCTGCCTGCTGCCTTCCTCGCAAGCTCTGCACCAGCAGTGGAGGCCCAGTCCCGCAGCTGTAAAAAATTTTAAGAGACAGTCCTGCCTTGTTTTTCGGGCCCCGGCTTTTTGGCTGGATCCTCTCCTCCTTGACGTTCTTGGTGATGCGATAGATTGTTGACTGAGGTGCAATCTTTCTAGCTGCAATACTCTTCCCAGTTAGGCCATTTTTGTGCAGTGCAATGATGACTGCACGTGTTTCTTTAGAGATAACCATGGTTAACAGAAGAGAAACAATGATGGCAAGCACCAGCCTCCTTTTAAAGTGTCCAGTGGTGTCATTCTTACTTAATCATGACAGATTGATCCCCAGCCCTGTCCTCATCAACACCCACACCTGTGTTAATGGAGCAATCACTGAAACGATGTTAGGTGGTCCTTTTAAGGCAGGGCTGCATTGATGTTGAAATGTGTTTTGGGGGATAAAATTAATTTTCTAGGCAATATTGACTTTGCCAGTAATGCTGTTAAGCTGATCACTCTTTATAACATCTGGAGTATATGCAAATTGCCATTAGAAAAACTGAAGCAGTAGACTTTGTAAAAATTAATATTTGTATCATTCTCAAAACTTTGGCCATGACTGTATAATAGAAGGAGGCCCAGGGAAGGTGTAAAAAAATAAGAAACAGTTACATCCACCCGCCCTCCTCTGGCCTCCTGGGTGATGTCTTTGCCCCCCATGTGGCCCAATCCCCCCCCCCCCCCCCGGGGCCCCCCCCCCCCCCCCCCGGGGCGGAGAGGCCAAAAAGGCCCAGCGAGACGCAAGGAGACAGGGTAGGGGGGGCCCCCGGGCTCCTCGCCCCCCCCCGGGGGGCGGGAAGGGGCCAGAAAAGGCCCCAGCGAGACGCAAGGAGACAGTTAATCTGTTTTTAACATACCATTTTTTTCAGTGTTTGTGAGTAAGAGGCCTAAAAAAAAAATCAACCCATCTCTTAGTAATAGAGGACTGAACATTAGTTCATTGTTATCAAGTGAATGGGTCTGAACTGCAATATCAGTCACAGCCCAAGGGTGGCTTTGTTTCTAAGACTGTATTCACACGCCGCCATCAGTTTATCAGCCATGAAAATTTCCATATTTAGGGGCCATTTTGAATCTGTTCCATGTCTGTTTGTCCATGTGTGGTGACCAAGTCTTATCCATTTTTCATCTGTTTTTAAAGGACCATTAAAAAACTAATGAATTTCATTGGTTACTGATCCATTTTTTTAATGGACGTAACTTGGACGTCAATCTATTTTACATCTATTAAAAATTAACCCATAAAAGTGGACCCACAAATATAGAACATGTCCATTTTTTTTTAAGTGCCCAATTTTTTTTTCTGTCTGTCAAAAAAATAGACATGAGAATACAGTCCTTCACTCTCAATGTTTTTGAAATGGACAAAACATGGCTGTTTTTTTATTGTCATAAGGAAAAAAAATCCTAATTTTTCTTATCCCCTATAGCCCCTTTAATGTGTGATGTTAAGATAAGGAAAAAAAAAGCCCAATTTTTCTTATCCTGTACAGCCCCTTTAATGTGTGATGTTAAGATATTGAGTACTAAATAAATTGCTGTTTTCCTCGTCTTTTACTGGAAACACTTTGCCAGTAGAGGAGTAATTCCATTTTCACTTTGTCTCATGGATCGCCTCATTTTAATATATTTACTTGTTTGCCAGATTATGAGCGTGTCTTGCTTCAGCAAAGAAAAATTGAAAGGGCAGAGAAACGGATATAGAAAAATGGATCTGAGCCTTGTACACTTTCTAAAAGCCACTACATCCAAGGCCGGCGGATGAGGATTGCATAAGAATTCAATTAATTTGTACATGAAAGAGACAATTTTTAGTATGCCATTAGCCTCAATAACAGCCTCATATACCAGAAGCCAATCATTTGTAACCCCGCCAAAAGAATGACAAACTGTCTCTTACAAACCTCGCTAAGGCAAAACGGCCTTACAAATGGTTTTGTTAACCCATTTTTGTCTCCAGTGCAATTAGCTACAATAACGAAGATTAATAATTAAAAGCTTTCGCTGAGCTCGACAACATACCCAACATACCAATCAATCACAGACGAGAGCTGAATAATTGCTGGACTGAAACACTGTGACGGCTATAAATATCCCCATTTCTCGCCTTTTACTTTTGATTGTTTCATTTTGATTTGCAGATGCAAAAAAGACGACATAAACAAATTAGAACTAAAATAAACTGCGTATTGGGCAATTAAAATTTTCATTACAACAGGAAAGATTAGAAAAAAAAAATGATTAATTTTAGAGAATTGGGAAAGATTGTTTATATGTTCTGGAGACTGAGATGATTGAATTTGTTATTTGACACTCGGAGGTTTTAACACGATGGTTAACTGAAGGCAAAGAGTTTATGGTTAGTTTCCTTGTTGCACCAAACTTTTTTGTACTTTCTTACACTTAAAAATTATAAAATAGGTAATCTTCCACCTGCAATAGAGTGAAAGTAAAATTTTTAAATTTAAAGGGATACTCCGATGGTGCCCATAGTTCCACTTTATCTTACAGTCAGGTCACCATGCCACCATTACCATCCCCTGTCTTATCAGTAACAGTTGGTGTAACTTTACAAAGACCTTTTTTGACATTGCCCTCACAGTGTAAGGTCCTGAAAGGTTAATTTAAGTATTAGCTCTGCAGTGTTTTGAAGAAACAGAAATTATATAAGGGCACAAGTACTAGACATGGGTAGTTGTACTAGACATGGGAACAGGTACTAGACATGGGCACAGGTACTAGGCATGGGCGCAGATACTAGAAATGGGTACAGGTACTAGGCATGGGTACAGGTACTAGACATGGGCACAGGTACTAGGCATGGGCACAGATACTAGAAATGGGTACAGGTACTAGGCATGGGTACAGGTACTAGACATGGGTGACAGCATCAGAAATAAATCTACTTAAATCACTGTCTTATATAGCTAATTAAAAATCTCTAGACAGAAGGAGCTGAGTAGATTAATATGCATATTTATGGGAAAAGACTCAGAATAACTTAATTTATCCATTTAACCCTCTGTTCATTCCGCCCACTGGACTCCTAAGCACAGAGTGAACAGAGGGTTAAATGGATAAATTAAGTTATTCTGAGTCTTTCCCATAAATATGCATATTAATCTACTCAGATCCTTCTGTCTAGAGATTGGATGACATAAGGTTTAAATATTTAAATGAGAAGTTTTACTGAATCTTTTCCCACAAAATTATATATCATTTTGCTCAGCACCTCCTGCTCTATAACATGTTGTCTGCAAATTTAAATTTATTTTCAGTGCAATGGATTACCTCTGGAGTGATCTGATGATTCTCAGATTACAAAATGTGTCTTATTGTCTCAGACTGGCCCATCAGAGTACCAGAGGATCACCTGATGGGTCCAGGATCTAATGTAACAATGGTCCACCAGAAGACACACACATTTGAAGGGTCCTATGGCCTTTTTACTAGGGGCTGTTGGAGGTGGACACCCAGAATCATTTTATCTGGTGAGCCCAAGGAACCTCAGTCTGACGCTGAATATAATTTACTTTTCTGTAATATAAGGCAAATTCACTTATCATGTCTAATATTTATACAGTGTGAACATACAGCAGATGGTCAAAATATGGGACAAATTTTAATTTATTAATTTATTTATACTGGATGACAAATTTGTTATATCTGTAGATACATTTGTCTAAATTTCTTTATTTATCTTTTTTTACTTGTAGTTAGTTGGCTTACTTTTCACCAAAATTTTAGCACAATTGTGACACACGTTGGCATATCCTTTCCTAGTCAAGTAAGGTGCAAAGTGTATAAAACACATAAAATAGTGCAAAGCTTTTATGCTATTTTTTGCAGCAAACAAGTATTATAGCACTTTAACTTTCCCCATATTTCTATTTTTTTCTGGTAATAGCAAAAATATAGCACTTGATACATGTTGGATCTTTTAAGTGAAATATAACACTTGTGGGCCACTAGTAAAACCTTGTAGACTAAATAACATGGGAGTATTTTACAATATACTTTTTTGTCCTTGACATCAGTCTAACGTGATATTCCAAGACGTCTTGTATCTCAAGACTGATTTATCATCTACTTGCCCTTAAAACTGTACATTAGAAGTCCCGGCTCCATGCTTCATTGTTGCTCTGAGTAAAATGATCATATAAAATAATTTGCCCTTGCCATTCCCATATGGCAACTTCATAGTGCCATTCATCTATGTATAAATATCAACAGGGATCAAGAGGCACACGTGTAAAGGCAATAATCTCTCCTGGATGACATTCTCGCTGTTGGCTATAGCATTCAGCTTCCCATGCCAAATGGCTCCGGTTATAGAAAGTGCTGGCACACAGTTCTTGATCCTGAGGGACATTGCTGCTGAGAATATCAGCAAGTAATATCTGTACATTCTTCTAATAAAACATCCAAGCATCTTTATGCACAGTGGACAGATACTATAAAAATGTCCCGGAGTGATAGTGTTGGCTGAGAGAGTATATCAATATGGACCATGAAATCCAGAAACAGTGGTGAAACATAGGTCATTGACAAGACATGTTCTTGGGTATGGACCTTCAGTAATAACTTTCCTGTTAATCCAAAAGGAGCCGGGCCAAGTACGAAGGACGAGGAACAATCCATCAATAATGAAATTAATTTTGTTTTTACATACAGAATACAAAAAGTTGTCTTCCTCACCATATTATTTTACCTATATGGGTAGAAATCTCATCTGTGATCATGAGTCACGCAAAGGGTAACAAAGAACTTCAAAATGTCTCAACATTGTATATTTACAGTATTTTATAATTTTTACATTGTTATGGTAATTTTTACAATTATTTTTCACTTTCAATGGCTTTACACAATTGTTAGCGAAAACCAATAACTCAATAAAAATGAAAAATTCATAATTTTGTTTTTCTTGGTGAGCATCAAAAATGAGCAGAAGGGGGTCATATAATGTACTCTCTACTTTGTATTGACATGTAAAAAAAAAACATGTACATATCATGTATATTAGTTGACATTTTTATTACTAAATAATCTGCAAAAACATTTGTCCCCAACCTTCTCTTCCAATCACCTTGTCGTCATAGATGAGAACTAGTTACTGTATGTGTAGCGGTTAGGAATATGTTTGGCTGTCCTTTGACATGCCATTGAAACAAGAGCTTGGACCCCTCTGGTTACAAGAAAGCAGTTACTGAGTCCTTTAGGCTTAACTTGTAGATTTCCATGTCTCTGAAGTATTTTGACAGGACTCCTATTCACAAGTGTCAACAGATAGTAACAAGTGCATATAACCTTTACTTGTCAGCTTGTCTGATGTGTCTGGTTTGGTAAATATTTACATTCACCATGATTTTTATTTTTTTTACTTTTTTATAAGAACACTGGAACTGATCTATCATTTTTATGCCGCTTGGTTTACTTTTTACTAGTGTGTTTAGTGTTTTTTTTTGTTTTATTTTGCAACTAATTTATCAAAATGTCTCTTTCAGGTTCATAAATTTGTCTTAGTTCTCTGGGTTGGGGAACAATGCCAGAATTCACTAAGGATTTTTTTGGTACTTTTTAAAGCCAAATTAGAAGTGGAGTGTGCTTGCGCAAAAATTGTGACTTGTGTCACATATAGTGAATTAGGGATACGACTATACTAAATTTCAAAACTGCGTCCACATAACAAATCACTTTTGTACAAAGGCATGCTCGGTGAAAAATATTGGAAAAATGACGTGTGCCTCGGTATAAGTTGGACAAAAAAAAACAAAAACGAAAAAAATCGCACTAGATTTCTGGCACAGACAATATATTGGGCCCTTTGTATGGGCTTTTACTACTAGAAATGTATCATTAAATTGACAACTAGGAGTTACCAGCTGGGGGTGTGTCCATATAGATTCTAAGTTTGTTCAATCAGTGGTCTCTGTTTAGGGACAGACCTCAAAGTAATGGTAACATCCAATTTTTTATTTTTTCAGAAAATTCTAGAGGGAATAAAAAAGGTATACTTACTAAAACAGATGTGTTAGGAAAAATGACTGTTTCTTTTTTTTTTTTAAGATAGTATTTAGTGACGGTCCAACCCTAAGAGATTCATTTCACAAAATTTGCGGCAAATATGAAGTTCAATTTTTGGTCCAAACTGGAAAAGCAAAGTTAGTTATTACACTCTGGGCTTTCTTCATGTCCCAAAGTATAATACCTGGAGGCCAGGGAAAAAAATTTAGGCTGAGGCCCCACGTTGCGGAAACGCACCTTTTTTTGTTGCAGATTTTGCTGCAGATTTTTGAGCCAAAGCCAGGAGTGGATTGAGCAGAAGGGAGAAGTATATATTGTCCATTCCTTTTGTAGTCATTCTTGGCTTTGGCTCAAAAAAACGCAGCAAAATCTGAAACAACAAAAAGCTGTGTTTCCGCAACGTGGGGTCTCAGCCTTTCAGTGAAATCTTCCAGTGTTCTGGTCTTCCTACTGGTCTATCTGCCATCTTTTATGGCCCCCAGGTCACAATCAACATCATAACGCTTTGATGCTGCTGAGTACATGAGGACACTATAAGGTCAAAGTGTAAAGACTTTTTTTTTTAATTTTTACACACCTTTATTGCACCCTTTACTGGTCAACAAAATGGTAGCCAGCTGGAAATCTCTGCTGGATTCATGCGAGGCGTACCTCAAAACGTTCAGGTTCAATAGAACTGGGAAAGCAAACTGTGAAAGTAAAGCTGTATTTTAGGAAAAGCCCTTTGATGAAAACATATTTGACACAATGATTATATGTATAAAAAGACAACCATGAAAAGGTAAAAATAAATCAATAATATAATATTGTAATAAATGTAAAATAAAAATAATATAAAAAATAATAATATTAAAATTATAAAAAAAAAATCCTTTAGGACCACCTACAATATATATATATATATGTGTGTGTGTGTGTGTGTGTATCTACACATGTTATGCCTTGTGAAATATACCATTTCTATCCCATAGCTGTGTGCCTGCTCAGTGAACTCCTACCTCCCTACCTTGCAGTGATTTTATTTAGATGTCCCTCATTTTCTCTACACTACATTGTATCTTCAGATTCAATCATGCAACCATAGATCTGCAATTTAGCTCACATCAATATAGTTGTAAGTGTCCAGCGCTCACAGGGAAAGTTCTCTGGAAGGAGATGGACAGAAGCGAGAGACAATACATTAAGGCATGTATTGATTGTTGCAGCCTTGTTTCTCAGTTGGTCTTGTGTTAAAGGATTCTGCACAAAATTTGTTGCTATACCGGTCAGGCATATCACATTGTCACCAAACCCTGAAAAATAGAGGAAAACTGAGCTGATGTTCTGCCAAATGTATTTGGGATTCAATCAGATTTCTTTGTATTTGAACATAAATGTTATTAACATTTTGATTGAAAAAGGTAAAATAAAAATGAAATTGGTGGAATTATATAAAAATACGTACAATAAAGTAAGTCTTCCAAAATAATTGTTACTAGAAAAGCCAAAAAGGCTGTAGGTTGTGGATTCCATTATATTCCAAAATAGGACTAGAAACAGAGGCAACATATCTATCCTAATTAGTAGTGTACTGTATGCCAACAACAGCCAACAGGGGGCAGACTTCTACCTCTTGTCTGTGATTGGTTTAGAGCTTAGACAGGAAGTCACAGAGCAAAATTGATAGGGAGAGGTGACTGGAAATGCACTGTTTTAGCCTAAGGCCCCACGTAGTGAACTGCAGTGACGAAACCGCAGAAAAGACTGCGGCGTAGACGCATCGTGGTTTTTTCCACAGCGCTTTTCCCAGAAAGTCTGCAGAGGAAAACTCTGTATCCCTATTATACCTATACAGAAGATGCCAGCATTTCTGTAGGTATAATTTACATGCTGGGATTTATAAAAAAAAGTGACGGTTTTTGAAATCGCAGTTTTTCCACTGCGGATATTTTTCTGCAATGTGTGGATGGGATTAGCCAGTATTAGCCACAATGCCATCCACATGGTAGGTATTGTAAAACGCCTTGGCCAAAGTGTGTCTTTTTTTCTCAGTGTGGGGCCCCCGGTTTAAGGGTTTCGATGAAATAAAAAACAGGAATGTTGGTTTCTATGGAGATCTGTTGTTTGCAACATGTTTACAGCGACTGGATGTTTTGCAGTTTTACCCAATTTTTTTTATGGAGACAATACTTAAAGGGGTTACCCAGTTTCTGCAAGTAAATAAATCTATATGTCTTCGGCTTCATGCACATGACCAAGGTTACAGTTTAAGGGTGTTCCGTTCTGTGCTCTATAATATTGGAACGGAACTTTGGAACAGAGCATCAGAACACACTCAGGCTGCACATTTGGTCATGTCTATGAAGCTTTAAATGCTATAAAATACAAAAATAAAATGGTGCCGACACTCTGGTGGTCCCTCCTTGGTCTTTGTTTACAAGCAGCCCATCAGGGGTCTCAACAGTCACAAGCCATACTTATTGGCACCCTTAAGCACTGAGCCTCGATGCCAGTAAGTACAGGTAGTGATCACTGAGGCCAGTTATAAGACTACTGGATTGTCTGTGCTGGTTCGGCAGGGGATTGAAGAGCCAAGTATCATTGGTATAATTATAATAGTAATAATATATATATATAAATTATAATAGTATAATTCCTTAAGTTTAATTTTTGAAACCTAATTTTTTGTTAAATATGAAAATGAATTGCAGATTGTGACAGTCGACAACTGAAAGGCTCCGTGTACCAAACAAATTAATAATCTGACACAATAAAGAATTTTGTGTTATTCTGTATTTAACACTTTAAGTGTCAAGTTAAAGTTGGATACATTACTGTGGAAAGTGAAGTATTTTGACAATGGAAGTAAGAGAAGAGGATACACTGAGAAGGTAGAGAAAAAAAGATGGAAAAATAATAACCTGTGAGAATCTTATTAAGATTTCTATAAAATTACTTCCATCTGTGACTATGTAGAGCAATTAACTTCAGGCCAAATACATTATTGTACTAATTTGCACATGAGATTCCAGGGCTGGGAAAGTGTATTAAAGAATCACAATGGTTTCCGGTCCATTTGGTACAGAGTCTTTAAGGATTTACATATTATGGACTAAAACAAATATCTAGAAATTGAGAACAGTGACTGAAAAGGAATATAATATCTCTAGCTGACTCCGAGACATTTACATTAAAGGGGTTTTTGGGCATTTCATGCTCATAACCCATCCTGTGGTTAGGTCATCAATGGAAGTTCCACGTGGGTGCGATGCCTGGGACACCAAGAGATCAGCTGTTTGAAGAGACTTCAGTGTTCCAACAAACACTGTGACATCTTCACTGAAAATGAAGCACAGCGCTATAGTGGCTGTTCTTGGTATTACAACTCAGCACCAGTCACTTGAAAGGGACCGAGCTGCAAACAGGTCATGTGAATGGTTAACATGACATCGCATGACCTACACATTAAAAGCAGTGTTCATAGAGCTCATCTGTGTTGTATGGCTGATCTCTCTCAGATATATATGTGACATGCACCCCTTCACATTTGATGACAGCTTTCAAAGTGGCCGCCGTGTTGGACACTGCCTTGCACAGATTTGCCCCCTTTCCTGTAGTAATATGGTGCATGTAGGATGGCATTATGGCATTCCCATTTTCCAATTATTCGGGTGACTCCATACCTTTGGACCACATGGAACATGTAAAACACACTAACCAAGTAGAGGAGAGAAGAGACGGATTGATTGAGGGTCCAGGTGCTGGATCCAATCAGATGACCCTGAGTCTGAACCAGCTCCGAAATCCAAGGTTTAGATGAAAAACAACCCAGCCAGCAAGTAAATACCTACAAAGTCCCCAAGTAACACCTTTAGCAAAAATAAAAAAATAAAAACAATTCCAGCAGTTTAGCATACTCATATATGGCGATGATCAGGTTTGGGAAATCTCTTGTTAAATTATAGAACTTACTGATATTGTGTGTGGGCCTAGAAGGATCTAGCTTTATATACAGGTAATTGAAGGTTTCTGCGTATCAGTCCAGACCGGTCAGTTCCAGGAGTGACCAAATAAGAATGTTTATAGATTGGGTAAATGTGAGCTATTTATGTCCTACAAAGCACTGACAATATCCCATCGATCTGTTGTGCGTTGTATGGCTGTAATTAGGCTCACATAGGTAGAGCAGGCAAAACTAATGTCTCACACTTGGCTGTCAAGTTGCAGGAGTCATATTCAATCAGACACTACATTAACCCGCTCTGCGGCCGCACCACTAATTGTAGGCACGGTATATGGGCCAAGACATCAAGTCTGTCTCCTTGACTACAGGACAATCTTACTGGTGGCAGCATTACTGTAGATTTCCTTAGTATCAGTATTTGGACGTTGCTTACCACAATTTTCTACATTATCAGTCATAATAAGTAAATTGACAAAATGTTCAGGTTTTTAACAACATGGCCAGGAAGAATGGAATCATTTGTCAAATTCTATCTATCTATCTATCTATCTATCTATCTATCTATCTATCTATCTATCTATCTATTTATCTATCTATCTATCTATCTAGTTATCTATCCTCTATTTATCTATCTATCTGTTATCTATTTAACTATCTATTTAGCTATCTATCTGTTATCTATTTATCTATCTATTTATCTATCTATCTATCTATCTATCTATCTATCTATCTATCTATCCTCTATTTATTATCTATCTATATATCTATCTATCTATTATCTATTTATCTATCTATCTATCTAGTTATCTATCCTCTATTTATTATCTATCTGTTATCTATTTAACTATCTATTTATCTATCTATCTGTTATCTATTTATCTATCTATCTATCTATCTATCTATTTAGTTATCTATTCACTATTTATTATCTATCTATCTATCTATCTATCTATCTATCTATCATTTTTGACTTAATACTTGATCTAAAATAAGAAGCTTTTTACACTGGTTTTCCTCAGTAATTTACAATTTCTTGCCATTTTCTTCCTTTACTCTTCATGTCTATGACTCTTATGCTTGCTTGCTGCATATCCATATCTCTATCTCTTCTGTCCTTGTTGGGATTAATGAAGCAACTTTTTCACTGAAGTAGGGATGAGTTCGTGACCACTCACATGTACTATACAGGGAGCTCCTTTATATAAGATTTCCATTAACTTTAATACAAGAAAAGAGTAGAAAATAGCCAGAGTACCTGCATGATATAGTAACAATCTCACATAAATAATAGGCTAAATCTTATACTCTGGAGAAAATAAATAACCATCTCCTACTTAAAGCAACATTGTAATGTACAAACTGATACAATGGGGCAGAATTTTTAAGACTGGTATTTCATACGGCAGTTGTAACAAAGGCCCCAACAGGCGTATAGCACAACTGGTTTACGAAGAGGTTCCGGCCTCTACATAAATCAGGTGCATGCCAATGCACTGGAATGGAGATCTACGCTAGTTAGGAACTGGCGTAAATTTCCATTAGAGCTCTCACCAGAAAACTGACGTGAGTTATAATAAATACGTCCCATCCCCTTTCTGCTCCACCCGCATTCACCCAATGTGGCGAGCGAGGTACTGAATGGGCTTGTGGTGAAAGAAATTGCCTTGTACCAAATGTGCGCTAGAAAACTAGTGTACAGGGATTGATAAATTCTCCCCACTGTGTTAAGCCAGTAAAGAATCTGAGGAGGAGATGTATAATGTGATTGATGTTTTTTATTAGACATGTTCCTCCTCCTCACGTTCTGTACAAGGTATAATAATATATAAATATATTGTGTTTTTTTCTAAATTGTCATATACATATAGATAGATAAATAGATAGATAGACATAGATAGATAGATGTGAGCTGATAATGACATTTTCTGAGTAAATTGTTTGTCCATCTTCCTTGGTCTTTTACGTCCCAGCCAGAAATCTATTTCCCATTTGTGGCCAGTTTAGAAGCCATTTCATATAATCAACTTAATCGTACTTAGCGTAAAATCAGGCCATTTTGTGTTCTTTTAGGATTTTCCTACAAGCCATTTACAGATTGAGCGAGCATCCAGCCCGCTTGCAATTGGAGGTTTCAATAGCACAAAAGCATCATGCTCTTTCCAGAAATGTAATCTCTGCTGATTGCATCTACATTATACTGTGCACATCTGTATTACAATTTCCCATATTTGTGGAGGAGTACTTACTTATAAACCCATTTCACCATCCTCTTTTCAGCTGCTGAAGACATTTAATTTCCAAAAACTGCCTCGTTTGAGAGGCGATGACTGTGAATAACCATTTACAATTGTAAGGTTTCTTCTTGTAGAACTTAAATGTATGTCACGCTAGCGTTTAGCTCCTTCGCTTTCTGCTTTTCCTAGACATGAACTTCCCACCAAACTTAAAATTAAGAATTTTATGCATTGTAAAACAGTGGAGGCCTAAAGTCTGTGGATATTATTTTCACCATTGGATATTTTTTCATGCTTAATTTGATCATCGACTGGAAAGGAAAAATATTTTAGTTCTTTGACACTTTTCTGGTTCACATGTAGAGTAAGGAAAGGATTAAGGATTCCAATTTCTCATGAAAAAAAAATTCATACAATATCAGGACATGCTGGCAAAACCCCTAAGAAGATAAAATTAATAACATTGACTGGGTGGCCACTAGAGATGGGTGAACCTCACGAGATTCGTTACAGGAATATTCACGAGGTTCACCCATTAGTTTTGTTGCCTTTCTAAATTTCTTTTTGCAAATATTTGTGAGACTCTCCCACCAGTTATGTTTCTTCAGACCCCAAAGTATAATACTCAGACCCCAAGAGAAGGTATGGAAAACTAATAAGCAGTCATACTCACCTTTCCTCACCTCTACTTGGCTCCCTCTTGGCATCCTGTGCATGTTCCCTGACATCTTTTGCCCTTTCCCCTGAGCTTACGACTTAGACCCATGATTAGTTTTTTTGCACCTCCCCTCAGCTCTGCTTATTATACTCTGGGATCTGAAGAGTATTTATGGGTGGGTGAACCCCAAAACTTTCAGGCTTGACTGAACCCAAAATTGTGGGAAAATTTGTAACAAACCCAGCTCTTTACAAGCTGGTTTTCTCATCCCCACTGGCCACATATAGATGCATGTAAAATATCACTTTGTGACACAATATTGCAAAACAATAAATGACTCGCAGTAAGTCAGTAAAAAGTAGTTAGGAGTATTCAAATCAATAAAATGATAAAGGTACCCAAATTTTTGCACCGGTCAAATTTTGGTTTAATGCATATTGCACATTTTCTGTTAGTACAATAAACCTCATTTCAATCCTGAAATATTACTGTGTCCATCAGTTATTAGATATATCAAATTGAAATGGCTGTTGCAAACACCCAAATATTTAGAACTAAAAATGATTAAGATTAATAGGGGTGCCCAAACTTTTTCATATGACAGTACAGACCAAAAGTTTGGACACACCTTCTTATTCCAAGAGTTTTCTGTATTTTCATGACTATAAAAATTGTAGATTCACACTGAAGGCATCAAAACTATGAATTAACACGTGTGGAATTATATACTTAAAAAAAGTGTGAAACAACTGAAAATATGTCTTATATTTTAGGTTCTTCAAAGTAGCCACCTTTTGCTTTGATTACTGCTTTGCACACTCTTGGCATTCTCTTGATGAGCTTCAAGAGGTAGTCACCTGAAATGGTCTTCCAACAGTCTTGAAGGAGTTCCCAGAGATGCTTAGCACTTGTTGGCCCTTTTGCCTTCACTCTGCGGTCCAGCTCACCCCAAACCATCTCGATTGGATTCAGGTCTGGTGACTGTGGAGGCCAGGTCATCTGGCGTAGCACCCCATCACTCTCCTTCTTGGTCAAATAGCCCTTACACAGTCTGGAGGTGTGTTTGGGGTCATTGTCCTGTTGAAAAATAAATGATGGTCCAACTAAACGCAAACCGGATGGAATAGCATGCCGCTGCAAGATGCTGTGGTAACCATGCTGGTTCAGTATTCCTTCAATTTTGAATAAATCCCCAACAGTGTCACCAGCAAAGCACCCCCACACCATCACACCTCCTCCTCCATGCTTCACGGTGGGAACCAGGCATGTAAAGTCCATTCGTTCACCTTTTCTGCGTCGCACAAAGACACCGTGGATGGAACCAAAGATCTCAAATTTACTCATCAGACCAAAGCACAGATTTCCACAGGTCTAATGTCCATTCCTTGTGTTCTTTAGCCAAAATAAGTCTCTTCTGCTTGTTGCCTGTCCTTAGCAGTGGTTTCCTAGCAGCTATTTTACCATGAAGGCCTTCTGCACACAGTCTCCTCTTAACAGTTGTTGTAGAGATGTGTCTGCTGCTAGAACTCTGTGTGGCATTGACCTGGTCTCTAATCTGAGCTGCTGTTAACCTGCGATTTCTGAGGCTGGTGACTCGGATGAACTTATCCTCCGCAGCAGAGGTGACTCTTGGTCTTCCTTTCCTGGGGCGGTCCTCATGTGAGCCAGTTTCTTTGTAGCGCTTGATGGTTTTGGCCACTGCACTTGGGGACACTTTCAAAGTTTTCCCAATTTTTCGGACTGACTGACCTTCATTTCTTAAAGTAATGATGGCCACTCATTTTTCTTTACTTAGCTGCTTTTTTCTTGCCATAATACAAATTCTAACACTCCATTCAGTAGGACTATCAGCTGTGTATCCACCTGACTTCTGAACAACACAACTGATGGTCCCAACACCATTTATAAGGCAAGAAATCCCACTTATTAAACCTGACAGGGCACACCTGTGAAGTGACAACCATTTCAGGTGACTACCTCTTGAAGCTCATCAAGAGAATGCCAAGAGTGTGCAAAGCACAAATCAAAGCAAAAGGTGGCTACTTTGAAGAACCTAGAATATAAGACATATTTTCAGTTGTTTCACACTTTTTTGTTAAGTATATAATTCCACATGTGTTAACTCATAGTTTTGATGCCTTCAGTGTGAATCTACAATTTTTATAGTCATGAAAATACAGAAAACTCTTGGAATGAGAAGGTGTGTCCAAACTTTTGGTCTGTACTGTATCTATGAGAAAAAAATGGGAATAAAAGTAAAGAATAAATACAAATGTGCCCACCACTTAATTTTGTTTAAGGACTCCAAATTCTCATGAAACAAATTCAATGCAATATTTCCACATGCTAGCAAAACCCTTGGAGTACTGGAATTCAAACACACTGGGGCAGATTTAAGTGCACCAGTCTTAATAAAGTCCCCGATAGGCAAAGGGCATGGCAGATATATGCAATGTGGCAAACAAGGTGCAAACAATGTACGCCACAATCTTACCCCTCTATGCCTGGCGTACAGTGACTGATAATTTCCCCCACCTCATTGACTAGGTGGCCACACATAGATACATGTAGGCTAGTAATTTTGTGATAGAATATGACAAAATCATGTTCGTGACACAGATTTTTCTGAACATGTCCAGCCAAGAGGAAAGGTTAATCCAGTGATACATTGCTATCATACAGTATAATTCTTGGTTAGACAGTAGCAGTACACTAATGTAATAATCAAATCCATAATGCAGAGCTTCTCTAGTGACTGTTTAGCAAATTTACCCTAATTTTAGCCTCCAGTCTGAGAATAACAAAGCCCCGGAGAACATGGATTACATCATCACATACAGAAATGGTAATCCAATAATGAATGCATTATGACTAGTCACATACATATGTGTTTATTAGGAAAAATTCCAGGTTAATGCACCAGAAGCCAAGGTCTCATGTTAATCACAGATCTCTGGTATTTGCTGATAAATGGAGAGTGAACACAATAAGCTGTTTTCACACTGCCATGAAGCTTCATTTCCAGGAATCAATTTCTGAGTGCCTGAAAGGTTCTAAAAGCTTGTGATACATGTAAGATCGTGAGTGATGATGGTGAGCATGGATTGAGAGAATGGCAGGTCAACAAGTTCACGGATATTCTATTTCCATCTTATACAAATATTACAAAATAATATATAATTATAGGTAAAGGGAAACAAAACATTACAGATTATAGAGATCGTATAATAATGCATTTGCGCTGTTATAATATTACTATTATGTTGGTGTGCTAATTGTACCATTGTATGGATGGGCAAAAAAATAACTTATGTTACAGGTACATCTGAGTAAATTAGAATATCTTTGAAATGTTTATTTCTTTCAGTAATTCAATTAAAAAAGTGACCTCCTATATTTTCTAGATTCTTTACACACAGAGTCCTCTATTTCAAGGGTTTTATTTCTGAAAAGGTTGATTATGGATTACAGGTAATGAAAACCCAAATCTAAGAAAATTAGAATATTGTAAAAAAGTTCAGTATTGTAAATTTAGTGTCACCTGCCAAGGTTTCCTAAGCCTTTAAATGGCCCCTCAGTCTGGTTCAGTAGGACACACAATCATGGAAGATGCTGATTATGAAATGTATTACTGAATTACTGAAATTAATGAATGTTTCAAAGATATTCTAATTTATTGAGATGCACCTGTAGATATTAACTTCATTATACTCTGTGCTTTCCCTGTTCCTATGCAATGTGAGTGTGTCAGTGCCTTCAAGGGCTCCAGTGACCAATCTGATTTGCTACCCTTGTGTACTTGACTGGCAGCCAATGACGTTGCTTGCAAATTGAGCACATTCATCTAGACTTTCCTGATTGGAGACCTTGGTGTTTCTAACATGCCCCACTTGAGCCTCATTTATATATTTGTAAACTGTTTTTTTTCAAGAAAATGGTGCATCTAAAAATATGATGGTGCTCAACCCAATGTCCCCTACATTGTCTGGCTTGACATCAAGTTTCCTGGTGAATGGAAGACACTAAACTTAGACTATGTTCACTTTTGTGTTGGAGGTTCCATTAGGAGCCCCCGTTCTAGATTCCATCAAAAAACCCAGATAATAATGTGCTGCCTGCATTTCATTCGGCAACACGATGGTCACCATAATGTAAACCCAACAGACCTTATCATAGTCAATGGGATCCGCTGGGCTCCTATGATGGAAGAGAAAAATGGAATGTCCATCATTAACAAACATCAAAGTAACTGTCATACTGTATCAGTCAGTTGATACATTTCCATCCTCCTGAGAATACTGAGAACATTGGTTTGGCCCCTGAGATCTTCCACTGACATTCCTATTAGATACAGTTAATTTGCATTATCCAAAAACACCAACACATTTGCTTCATGTGTTACGACCAAAAAGACTTTCAACATTACTCTTCATTGATCATAAATGAGCTTTAAATGCTCTAAGAAGTCCTGAAAATTCAAGGAAAACAAACAGAATGCATTGTTGTAAGACACTGTGTAAACTGAGATTTACTGCATTTAAATACCGTCATTATTTACTTGAGTGATCTGTCCATTGTACATGGAGCATAAACCACTTACATGGAACAATCATTCCCATTCAACAGCTGAAATTATTCTCACATCTGAGAAGAAAAACACCGACAGAAATGGTAGAAAGTTCCATTTACAAATGTAGCAAATTTTGGCTTGACACTTAGCATGTTAACTCCACCAAATGTTGCTTTTTTCAATGGTTTTTTGTAGTCTTTTGTGGTAAGATACCACACTGCAGCAAATTATCACGTTGCAGAAAGTCAAGTTAAACTTGGCTACATCAGCAGCGTGTAAAGTTCTATCCAAAGTGAGCTGGGTCTGTTGTTTTATGCAGGATTGCATTGAAGGGCAGAACTAAATGATGACAATGATCATGATATCTCAGTAACTCTCATACACTATAAATTGCACAGGGGCAGGTCATGCAAATGTTCCCATTTTGTGTTGCACTTCGATAGACAGGTTGTGGGTTAGTACTGCTCTTGTTCCCATTTACTTCCAATAACCTAGTGCTGCAGTTGTCTTTCCCAGGGTACAAGTGTCAAATGATCTCCAGTCACGAGATCATTAACACTTTAATGAAAAAGTAGTAGTAGTTCAATATATAGTCATATAATGGCAGATGTGGAGAAAAATTTCAACAACCACTTCTGACTTTTGCTGTGGGGCACCATGAATTATGTTTATGGCCTTGTATGTTCTACCAACTTTTGACCCATTCCCAGCTTTTCTAACCTCAGTCCAATGGTTGTTATTACCAAGTAAAGCCTCAGCTGGCATTGGATGTTGTACTACAGTCCAACCATTAAAGCAAATGGACGACTACAACTTTTCGTAAATGAATAGAACTTGTAAATATGAGAAACTTTGCAATTTATCTTATTAAGGAAATATGTTTTCTTTTCCACTTATTAGGCTGTGCTCTTCCTTCTTATCGCCTTATCAGTGTATTTGTTAGCATAGAATCCGTATATCCACATAGAACTCTATGGAAAGGGAAGGGGAGGAGGAGACTGTTAATTGCTTTATTGCCTAATTCTGTGCATTATTAGATTGTTATCTTTAGCATAACAATATTAAAAAGACTTTCCCGACTCACAGAATAGCAGGAGCAGTATTCTATCTAGGCAGTAATCTGGGTTTTTCAGCAGCCTCCTCCCCCCTCCCTTCTCCATAGACTAATATGTAAAAAGTAAGTCAGCTTGATAAATGGAAACATACTTCTTAAATCAGATATTAGTGTCAAACTAAACTTTGCTTTGCTACATCTCTAGACAAGCAACTCCTTGTTTTGGATCATAGATGAGGGTCTTGATCATATCCTATCATCCGGTGTGTTATCCAACCTTGGCTTATAGCCGGCCATATTAGAAGCTCTGCTGATCCTCCCATAAAGCACACTATTAACATAGGGCCAGAGCTTGTAGAAGGTGAATTACTATTCACTGATACATGTAACGCAGGCAGAATTGTGACAACAAATTTCATGAATAAAAGAGCGGTTGTCACACCTGTAGGTAAAAGAATAAATGAATCACTAATTAATATTGATGCATTTACAAAGCATGATTATATACAGATGTAGCAAAGTGAACCTAACAATGCATTAGGGAAACATCGATGCTGTTTGACACTGAACATGACACTTATAACTTGCTGCAGCATAACATCTTATCACAGACCATAACAAAAGCCATTGAAAGAATTGAGATTGTAGTGTTAAGTGTCAAGTTAAACTTTGCCTCATCCGTACATAGCAAAAAACAGTCACCTCTGGAAGTTCATGTTTTGGAGGCAGGAAAAATGGGAAAGTGTAAGGATCTGAGCAAAGCTGACAAGAGCCAAATTATGATGGCTAGACAGTTGTATCAGACCTTCCCCAAAATGGCAAGTCTTATTGGGTTTTCCCAATATACATTGGGTGGCAGCTGCCAAAAATTGTGCAATGAAGAATGCAGCGTAGGGGTCATAGTGCCCAAGGTTCATTAATGTGTTCAGGGCTGGTGTTATCCACCATGCAACCCATGTAATTGGACCCTAGAGATCAGGAGCGCCCCTGTTGACCACATACTGAACAGCAGTTTTTTTTTTGGTTTTTTTTTTTAATCGGCCATTATGGATTATGTCCCCTCTCTCCTGATTTCTCCTCTTCAGCCTAGCATGCTCCTGCACATGACATTCTGATGCTGTCATGACATCCTGGCATTTACAGCTGAAGTGACAGACAAGTGTGGGGGCCACTAATCGGGCATGACACTGTGTGAGCACACTATCGCTAGGTTCACATTATCGTTTGAGTCTCTGTACGAGACTCCGTCCCCCATTACATTTAAAATCGGCAGAGAGAAAAGCCCTCCTTGCAGGACTTTTGTCTCCACCATTTTTGGCTGAAAACCCAGCGGACCCCATTATAGTCTGTGGGGTCTGCGGGTTTCTGTGTGTAACTGCTTTTAAGTGGACAGGGTTTCCATCTTTCGGGTCCCCAAGAGAATCGAAAGAATGGAAACCTGAACACTAGTGTGAACCTAGCATAAGCGGGCTATTATACTGTGTGTGGTAGCAGCAAGGGGGCAGTATACTACATGTGGGGGCACAAAAGGGGCAATATTAGGTGTGAGAGCCCAAACATAACTTTGCATGGGTGCCCAGAAATGCCAAATCTGGCCCTGGATATGTCACCATACTTTGACTTGTAACATCTACATAACATTGCTGCATATACACTATGGCAGTGATTTCCCCTAGTGGCAGGATAATACCACACTTCATAAATTAAGGAATGGTTTGAGGAACACTCCAAGTTCTGCAGATGTCTACTCAATTGACCATACATGGATTACCGGCCCCAGGCCCTGTCTTTAAAAATCCTTAATGGTTTGTTAGTTTGTGTTTAGGTGGGCTTACATTTGTGGGGGGGGGGGGGGTTTGGATGTTTCATTCTCTGTGTGTAATATCCTTAGTCGTTTGGTTGTACGCCTAACGGGTGGGGGGAAAATCCCCCCCCCCTCTCACACCGGGTGGCGTCGTACTGCGCTCTCAGGCGATCACTCATGGGATGGGACTCTTCTTGCAGGAGTCACCACGCAGTATCCTTCTGCACCCACCCCTGCACTGGGTCCAGGGGGCCCCCCAGGACAGAGCTGGCCCTCAACAGCTTGTCAAGTTTATTTCTGTCCCTGGTTGTAGCTCCCCCAGCAGGCCACCCCAAAGAAGATGGCTGATGCCCCCCCCCCGGGTTGTGGGGTCCCCGCGTGGATGGGCCAGCATTGTTTTGGCAGCAGAAGAGGTAGTCTTACGATTTTGGGCAGGTGGCTTCAATGTTATGGCTGATCTGTGTATGCAGATTTGTTATCATTGTTCAGTTTGTATCCTTGAAATATTTTTTCAGCTTTGTTCTAAACCGTTAGAAAGCTTTTAATGGTCTCCAGGATGGAAATAAAATGCCAAGGCTGCGATATTAATAGAGTGATGATGAGGATGTCATATATCAATGACTTTGCGATGATAGTTAGATAGGAAACAGATGAGCTGTGTTTTTCTAATTGCACGTTCATCAGTAAATTACCCCATAGAATTAAAGTGTTTTATTACGCAGAACCGGCTTTAGTGAAGTGTTTTGTTCTGCTCAGTTCCAGAGGGAATCTTATGGTGTGAAAAATACAGTATTGGTCAACCAGCCACAAAATCAATTAAGGTATCGCTAACATTAATTTGCATGTTAACGAAACTGTCTCTGCTTTTATTATTCCTTGGACAAAGCTTGGCCGAGGACAATCTGTTATAAAAGTAAGAAAGCTTACAAGAATATTACAAGAAAAGAACTTACCAATATTCTAGAAACAGTTACTAGAAACAATAGTATCTATCTATTTATTTATTTATTTATCTATCTATCTACTGTCTATCTATCTATCCATCTATCTATGTATCTATCTATCATATCTCTGTCCATCTAATTATCTATCTATCTATCTATATATCTATCTATCTATCTATCTATCTATCTATCTGTATATGTATCTGTCTATCTATCTATCTATCTATCTATCTATCTATGTATCTATCTATTTATCTATCTATCTCATATCTATCTATCTATCTATCTATCTATCTATCTATATCTCTATTCGATTATCTGTCTATCTAGCTGTCTACAATATTGTGCAAAGGTTTTATCCAGATGTGGAAAAATTGCTGCAAAGTAAGAATTAATTCAGAAATAGAAGTAGAATTTCTGTTAGATATTACAAATTTAGTAGATTATCATGAAATAGAAAACATTTTGAAAGCAGCATCACTGCAGGGTCAGACTACACAGGTTTTGATTGTAGTCTGTTACCATGGAGACACCAATGAAGGTGTGTGTAAGAGCTGGTATAACAATTGAACAACAAGTATATTTGCATATTTGTTTTGTTTGGGTGCATTAGTACAAGGTGTACATAGCCTTTACACACATGTCTGCAGCTGTAAATATATTATATTAATCTGAATGGGGATGTTTTGGTGATAAGCATACACAATGAATGAGGCAGTCATAGAAATTTCAACAAACCTGCCCCATGTGAATTCATCATTATTGTCATGCTTGTAAACAATAAATCAGAATTTATTACAGTATGTCATATGGCAAACTGCCTTCTGCTGAATTCACAAACTCATCCCTGCTTCATCTTCACTGTAGTCACAGAAATGTGTACTCTTGGGCTGTGCACAACGACAGGAAGAAGAGAACTGGAATCTTATTAGTATTCCTTTCATGTGTAAGGAAGAATACAATATGCAGTGTTAAGTTATGCATAAACTACTGAAAGGAGGGAATATTTCAAGAGTGGTTGTGGAAATTCTTGAAATCTTCAGGTAAACACGAGAGACGGGAGATACTGAGTGGCATTTTGATAGGGCAGTACAGAGTCTTTGTGCATTAGCATATGGATGTAATCTGTATAATATCTATCTGTCTATTTATCTATCTATCTTACTCTGTCTATTATTTATGTATCTGTCTATAATTTATCTTATTTTTGTAATGCCTATCTATCTCATATCTATCTATCTATCTATCTCATATCTATCTATCTATCTATTTATCTATCTAATATCTATCTATCTATCTATCTATCTACCATATCTATCTATCTATCTCGAAAAATACAAAATTGCAGGGCATGCCACACACAGCACAAGGACATATGAAAACCCTAAAAGGCAATTAACTAATGTAGTTAGAAACACCTAATATGATCTACAATTTAGAGGTCATTTGTCCAAGAGAGGTAAATCTGGGTCCAAGAGAGGTAAGTTGCCCTGTGTTCACACTGTAGACCTGTCCGGGTCCAAGAGAGGTGTGTTTATTTAGTGTAGGGTCCCATCTGAATGAGGTCACCTTGTCGGGACAGGCACAGGCTTCTTACTATTTGATCAAATGTGTATAACAAAGAACCTCTAAATTGTAGATCATATTGGATGTTTTTAACTACATGAATATTGCCCTTTAGGGTTTTTATATGTCCTTGTGCTGTGTGCGGAGTGCCCTGCAATTTTGTATTTTTCTATATATTACTTCGCAGTGAGCACCTGTTCACACTGGGATGTGCAGTCTTAACCTTTTTGGTGTTTGTTGTGTATCTATCTATCTATCTATCTATCTATCTATCTATCTCATCTATCTATCTATCTATCTATCTATCTATCTATCTATCTATCTATCTATCTATCTATCTATCTATCTATCCTCTATCTATTATCTATCTATCTATTATCTATCTATTTCATATATTTTTATCAATCTATGAATATATATAACAATTGTGGCATGCTTCACTGGATGCCGTGTTATGAAACATTCTATGAATGAAGAGAAGAGAAATGTAAATCTCATCAATATTTGGTGTGACCTTTGCCCTTTGCCTTCCATCAGTTCTTCTCGGTACTTGCAGACAGTTTTTGACAGAACTGGGCAGGGAGGTTGTTCCCGCCGCCATCTTGGAGAACTAAGCACAGATCTTCTGTGGATGTTGCTCATGTCATCTCAGACAGACTGGATGATGTGAAGATCAGGGCTTTTGGGGCCATATCATCATTTCCAGGACTTCTTTACACTAAAGATACTTCTTAAAGGGGTTATGCCATGAAAAGTATTTATCCTCTATCCATAGAAAAGAGGATAAATACCAGATTAGTTGGGATCTGACCACTGAAACCCCCACTGATCCTGAGAATGGGGGCTGTTTTCCCCTAGTTGTGCATTCAGCCTGACCACAGCAAGGCTGAATGTAGTTGCGTCACTTAATGGATGGTGTTCCTATTCTTTTCAATAGGAGCACCAGAGATAGATTGAGCGCTTTACCTTGGCTTTTTCCAGCATTCCCATTGAAGTGAAAGGGATTTGTCCATACGCCAGGCTAAATGCTCAATGGAGGAAGAGAGGAAGAATACCTCTTGTTCTCAGGATCAGTGGGGGTCTCAGTGGTTTGCCCCCCACCAATCAAGTATTTATTCGCTATTCTGTGGATAAATTATTTTGTTATTGCATAACCTAATGATGTTGTCAAAAGTAACAAAGATAAGCTAAATAAATAAACTATTAGAACTTCTGTTTTTGAAATCATTCTTACTTTGCAGCATTTTCCCACACCTGCCTAATTTGTTGCATGCTACTGTAGATATACATCAATCTCCACCAACAATGCCTCTCTGAAAAGCAAAAGAACAAACTGAACTCTGCTACATATGTACATCAGGTAACAGCATGAAATTGTCTGCACAGATCACTAAACACTAATCCTCTGAATTATTGCTGTTATTATGGGCAGGAGTATTGCAAGAACTTGAGATTTTAGGAAATTGTATGTTAGAGCAGATCATGATTAATGGATTATAACTGATGGGGATTCTTCGGCCGTCAGGTTAACATTCGCTAACCTGTTAATTACTCTGTTTAGGTGCGATATTAAATCTGCCACAAGTTACAAAAAATGTAAAAGTGAATGCATTATACACAAAGTGAAGCAAATGAATTAGTACAGCCTAGAAGGTGAGGGACAGAAAATAGAAATGTCAGGAGGGAAGGAAAGTAATAATTATGAGACAAAGGAGCGTTTATTAGAGGATCGTCAGAGAATCACAGAAATTTCTGGCTTCACTTCTAATGCCTTGGTATTGAATAGTCACTTAGGTCAGTGATCGTAACCTGTTATTACTTCCGATATTATTAGGGTATGTTCACATGAGTCGTAAATTCATTGGCAAAATGTGCAATGAATTTGGCTGCTAAATCAGCATGAGTTACTTGTAGAAATTTTGTGGATTTTGCTGAATATTTACCATGGATTTTGCCCCATTAAAAGGGATGAAAGCTGTGGTGAAAAGCATATTGGTCAAATCCCACTGGTCAAGTTCAATGTTTTTGCATAGATTTTCTGCTATTGTATATGCCGGGGATTTTCCGCCTCCATTTCCTTGGCAGGAAATCTTTAGCGTATCTATTAGGTGTGGATGTAGCCTTAGAGAAAGTCCACATTGGACAGAAATGCTGCTGGATTGGCAGAAGAAGATTCATAAAATGTGGACAGAATTAAACCTCGGATTTAAAAGGGTTTAGGAGAAGGAGGTGTAAAATAAAATAAAAAATCATTTGCTTTATAGAAATATATTTTATATATATTTATATATATATATTTTATATGTGTCTTTCATTGACCACCCAGTGGTTGTGTTCTGAATTGCAGCCTATTAAATTTTGTTTGTTTGTGGCAATCGATTATTAAATAATTTTCAATACCACGTTTCCCAAAAAGTCCAATGACTGAGAATCAAAAGATCTAAACCAGCTAAGGCCACCTGTAATGAGCTTTAAGTTGTCATTGGCTGGTATATCCTTTAATATGGAGACATATAGAGGATTATTAGATCATGTGATCCTGGAGGTTACAATTAGTCATTTAAACTAGGTCATTGACCTAGTTTCTGTTACTAGAGATGGGCAAATATTCATCTTGAAAAATATTCGTGACATTCGACCCTCCAGTTAGTTTTGTACCAAACGTGTTCAGATAAATCCAGAAGTGCTATTATTATACTCTGTGTTCTTCTCAGGAGATGTGAGGAAAAGTAACAAACAATTATATTCACCTTGTCTTACCTCTCCTGGGAATCCTTGCAGCACCTATCCTTCCAGCCTCCGGCTTACAGGCCAGAAAAGGCTTGCAGCTTTCATTGGCTAGTTTAGATCATATGGTCTTAGAGGCTATTCTTGGTCACTAAAACTAGGTCAATAGACCACAATAATCAAACCAATGACGGCTGTCATCCACTTTCATCTTTCATTAGGTGTTTACTCTTGGTCATTGAAAGTAGGTCAATGACCTATTTTCAGTGATCTAGAATAATAACATCATTTTAAGTGATTTGTATAAAATAAATCCCACAAGTTTTGGATTTGCCTGAATTTAGACTAAATGAATTTGCTCATCTTTTTTCATAGAGTGTAAACCAAGACCAATAGGGGGCCACCACTGACCACATAGTAGCAGGGGACTTAACAATGAGTATTTGAGTTGCTTTTTTTTTCTTGGACAAACCCTTTAAGCTTCCATGTTCATATACACAAAATTCTATTGTAGGTTGCAAATTGAATTCAATTAAAACTTCAGAAAATCCAAAGTTTAGTTTTTAATATCAATTATTAAATATGAAGAGGAGAAATTGTGCTAAGCTCATTACTGATGCTGTGCCCGATTTCACAGAAGGCTGGAAGAAAGTGATTCAGAACCATTAGGTAGTTTTTGTTGTCAAAATCCTTCCATCATTTCCTGTATTCTCCTCACCTCAGAATATGTTGACCTCTGAGGGCTTCATTGCGCTCCACTTGGCTGATTCTGAAACTTAGTTCAAGCAAAGCTAAGATTTAGAAAACAGACAGACAGCTGTCCGAGGGAAATATAGCTGAACCAATCTGCTGGGTCTTTATAGAGTTGTTTTCAAGCTTTAAAATGCACAAAAAAAGTAACTAAATAAAATCCAAAAATATAAAATAAAACAAAAAATATATATTTTTTAAAATTATTTTTGTCTTTACTTACTTTTTTAACATTCACATAAATACATTAATAATTCAGCCCAGGAAAAAGGTGGTTATAATTGTTAAAATCCCGATAAGTTGCCCAAAGCCCCTACCTATAAATTATTCATAGTAAATGATATGTATTTTCGTATGCAAATGTGCACCCAGTATAGTTAAATGTGTTATACACTTAGCACACATCAGCATAAAATCCCTATGCTATTTGCACAAAAGGAATTACATTCATTTCAAATATCCCTTAAAGGAAAATAAGGAAAATGATCCTGAGTCTTAAGAAAACTAATAATAGCTTTATCACTGCAACATAATAATTTAACCAGCCTTAGTGTTTTTTATCGTAATAAATCTGAATTTACTATTAAAAGTATTCTCCATTTATGGTAGTAACACTTTATCCGTTCTAGGTCTGAAAATGAGTTCTTAATATATCTTTATACGGGTCATTGGTTTAGTCGCCTGTGCCTTATAATCATTCAGTACTTGCTGTAATAGGAACCAGCTCTCCGTGCACTGACTTACTGACTTGTGATAGGCTTGTATTCACACACATCACCAAATCCGAGGAGGCAGAGCTGAGGGAGGTAGGGGCAGGACAGCAGATTGAGCCAATGAAGAGAGGGGGCGTGTCAAGGACTACCTGGGACTCACTATAAGCAATGTATCTAACCTGTAGTCACAGATCAGAACTCTGCCCTGCTAGAGCTGAGCTAAAGGTCAACCGATCAACCAGCCCTGATGAAAATAAATTGCTAATCATGCCCTGATGAAAAAAAAAAAATAAAGTGGAAAAAAAAATGCCACTACCATACCCACATCACAGGTTCTAGCCCTGTCTCTGCCGACACAACAATAATTGTCACTTACATAAAAATTAGTATTTAAAAAAAAATTAGTAGGACTTTGTGTCATTTAAAAAAACGTGAAAAATGTAAAAAAACTGACACATTTCCCATCCTTTTTTGTTTACATTTTCTTGGATATTAAAATAAAGAAAAAAAATGGAAAAATAAAGACAAAACAAAACTAAAGCCCTATTTATCACCGAAAAAAGCTGCACAAATTATTTGAATAACCCAAAGGAAAAACAAAATTATAGCCCTCAAAACTTTACATACTAGAAAAAAAAATGTGTTCAGTTCTGAACGAGGGAAAATGGCCCAGTCATGAAATGGTTAATATCTAAATACTATACTGTACCAAGTACCCATACCTATACTATACTGTAACAAGCTCTGAGGTTACTCCAGTCATAGTTAACGAGGTTATCCAGGACTACGATATTAATTACTACATCCTCTTCACAACTCCCAAGCACAGCGCCATGTATTGTATAGTGGTTGTACTTAGTATTGCAGCTGAGTCACATTCATTTGAATAGGACTGATCTTCAGCATGCTGGGAAAAGTCATTTTGGAGCAACTGGAGAAACACAATTAAGAGACCATTACCATGGATCACAAAAATGTATAGTAATTGACAATATTGATGGGTCTTTGGTAAGATAGTTGATAGCTTCTAGAGACAATGTAATGGTCACTTTAGCAAGACACCTGGCATCTAAAATAATTATTTCAAATATCGCAATATGCAGTGTCCATGGTGATGTAACAGTAATACCCTCACACCTCTGGGGGCAGCATTGTAAATACTATTTATGGATTGTTCTAGCTGGTACTTACAATGGTGACTATCCTAATAGTGTTCACATTACAAAGTGCACCATGATCACTTACTGTCTGAATACATAAGTACGTACACTATGTGTATATATTAATATACTATAGATGTGTAACCATTTCATTTATTTATATGATTATTTCAAACTAAAATTCTGTGGAAAGGATTTATATTATGTGCTATTTCTTAGCGTATATTGATTTTGATATAGCACATGCACTTTTCCACATCACAGAGTTTCCCAACTTGTTCATTCAAGCCTACAGTCTATATATGATGTCTTGTGTTTACAGGGTGAAAATTGAAGGTCATACTAAGACGTTTCTAGCATTTGACACTCGGTCCATGTAACCTCCCAGTAAATGGGAGCATTTCTTTGGCTTTCGCTATAGCACTAGTTACACAAACAAAAATGTGAAACATTTAGTGTGGAAATAGTCCGTTACATAAGAACTCAATTTCTTTTTATAGATATAAATTAAAACCGTACCACCATCAAAACTTTACATATTAGCTTTTAGTCTGGATATGGGCAGAGTGATTGACTTTTTTCCATCTATATCTTTTGTTCTTAAGATGTAACCAGAGGAGCATGGCAGACACTTATCTCAAGTAGTAATGGGTGAACTTCATGAGATTTGTCTCACAAATAATCAAGAGTATTGCTTGCAAGATTTGGCTCAGAATGAACTTGTTCCATCTGAATCTGAAATGTTATTATTATACTCTAGGGTCTCTTTGGAGACCCTGGGTAGGTGCAGAAAATTAATAAACAGCTCATGCTCACCTCTCCAGAGCTCCACCACAGTGTCCCGTTTTCTCTCTCCGTGTTTTTTGGCCTCTTTTGGCCTTCTGGGTGATGTCAGAGGTCCCTGCTGAAGCCAGTGTCTGGTCTTCTGTGGTCACGTGGGACACATCAATGTCATAACGCTTGCATCAAAGCAAGTGAAAATTATGGAATATGCCCATTGATCTATCATACTTTACATGTAGGCAAGACATAGTCACTGTTCAATGCTGTGCAAATCCAGAATATCTTAAAACAGCAAGACAGCCAACAGTTCTGAAAAAAATTTTTGAATAGACTTCATGAGGTCTCTTTGCCTCACTTTTTGCTTTAACTAATATATTTATTCACATCCCGGGGACAATTCCATTGGAGGTCATTGGTGGATCCCTCTAACCAAGAAAGCATTAACACGATTGACCTTTATAATGTCATTCATCGAGGACTTTTTGTCTTTCCTGAACATCGTAATGTTTTGAGTAGCTGAACGTGGAGCTGTAAACTAAGTTTTTCGACTACATTGTGTGATGGGACTGCACAATATTTTGCTCATTACCTTTCAGTACAGACATTAAGCCACAGCTGTGCTGCTTTTCCTGGATACGGAGCCCAAGCACAAACTGATTTTTGTCCAATGACCTGTTAACGGAACAAGTGTTGAGTTGTTTTTTTAGGCAAATTCAGTACATTCATATCTAGTTCACTGGAGCACGTGAAATCCACAAACTAGAGATTATAAGATGATGGAGAAAGATAATAAAATGCATTGTGGAGGAGTATCGATGTTTGCTAAGGCGTTTTCCTTCACTAGTTAATGTTTTAGTTCTTCTCAGATCATGTTTTTTGAAATAGCTTGAATATAATATAATATAATAGCTATAGTGCAACAGAAAAAGTGACCCAATGTGCCCATGGCAGTCATGAATAAGAAGGTGACCTGTCATAAGTTGGCCAGAAAAAAGAATATCTTGTATCCATTCAGATCATAATAATGGTGACAGTAACATACACATCATACAGTCTAGCTCAAGGACTAGTGTTACAACAGTAGAGAATGGAAGTGGAGGTGTCACTTGTGTATGTCCATGTAAAGTGCTATACTGTACAGGCTTAGAATTCCTAGTTGTATCCCTTTTGAATTATCCAAGGCCATATAATGTAGCCATACACTATGGCAACCAAAATTCACATTAATACATAAGGTATTGAAAGATATCACCTTCCACCAAATGGCCTTAGTTGACAAATTAGTTTAAGTCATTGCCCAAGGATAGCCTATATAACTGTTCTGTATTTTTACTTGTCCTTTCTGCTTCTTAGCATGCTTTTTATGATTTGTATTTTTCTCCATATACTGAATACTTATCACACTGTAAGATGTTACAATGTCACTTTAATTGTGTATCTGCTGCTGAGTCTTTGGGAGGAATCTTTTAAGACTGGCATTTCCTACGTCAGTCTTAATAATGTCCTCTGATGGCACGAGGTGTGGCTGAGTTACTAAGAGGCTCAAACCTTGTAATACATCAGGCGCACTCCTGTGGGTGACATCAGTCAGAATCAGGCAAAGGTTTCCAATTAAACTCACCCCAGTTCTCTGGCATGAAGGAGAATGAGTGATGTGGCACATCTTTGGCACAAGAAATGGTTGTGCATCAAAATACGTCACATTAGCACCCATCTACACCATAAAACTGGCATAAATGGGTTAATAAAGTCCAAGTTTCCTACCTTGGCCTGACAGCGTCTCTTATAATCAGGTGAAACCTGTCGCTTTGGTAAGGCTTGATGTACAGTCTTCACATACTACAGCTTGACACCTTTTAGTCACGTCTAGGAAAACTTTGATATAAAAGAGAACTTCCACCAAGACCTCAGTTGCCACCGATCTGGCTTTCTGTCTGAATCGTGCAATTGCGGAACTGAGCCTGTTTCGGAAGACTAGTGTTGGTAAATTTCTTGTGAGTGTTGAACGTAAGAGAAGTGGATGTGTCTTTGACTAGAGTGTATTTCTTGGCTGTGCCATCACTACGGTCTGTGAGTAGGGATCTCTAGGGGAAGATGAGCCAAGCCCAGAGTAACAAGAGTTTGGCATAGTCAGAGTGAGCCACAGACCCCTGGCCCCTACAAATATGTAGTGTCAAACCAGCCACAATAAACTGGATTCTAATATCTGCTGCTGGAACATGTGTCTAGTATGTGTCCTGCTACAGGTCTTGCTACCATGGCATATCCACCAGGGTTGGAACCACCACAGTGGTCAGATAGCTTGAAGACCAAGTACAGGAGAGGAAGACACAGAACAAATTGAGAAGTAGGAATATAACTAAGGGATGATGGTAGGGAACGTGTCCTGCAGTAGATGATGAGTGTAGGTAACTTGCCAACAAGCTACTTTGCCATGAGTATTTGAATACAGGGATAGTATGGTAAAAAGGAAAGTTGGCCTAGTTTAAAGGAAGTTCCAGCTATGACCAAACTTTTCTATACTGTGAATTCTTTCAGTTCTGAAGATGTTCACAGTGTCCTATTGCAGGATTCGCTACAATGCCTAGGGATTAGTTGTTATTCTCCTGCCACTTTGATACTGGCTCCTGGGAGCTTTATGTACACAGGAGAATGGGACTATGGCAGTCAGCTTCCTAAAATAATTACAGATATAGCAAAGTTAACATTGACTGCATGTGGTGAGACTTGTTGTAGTATAATATGCTAACAATAAAAGCTACTGAAAAGTCATTTAAAGACTCGAGATAACACTCTGTGTTGTTAAATATCAAGTTAAACTTAGCTACATCTGTACAGGTTTTCGTTACATTGTTGCCAAGTTATTCCCTCATTGTTATAGAAATGTTGTTTTGTTCTAATCAGCTAAACATCTACAGTACACAATGTATTTAAGTGTAAAGTGTTCCCCCTCCAGGTAATGTGAATGACATAAAATATGTTTTTTGGGGAGAAACATGACACAGGGAACAGTGTTAAATCAGCTGAATGATACAGATAACTCATGTTTAGAAGACAAGTGTCATCCGATGACAAGGGAATGGAAATGACTTGTGCTTTGAAGGGATGCACAAAATAAGTAAAGTCCTCTCATACTTTTCTTTAGAAATAAATCTCATGGACACCGGTGTCACAGGCTGCATTCTCGAAATTTCCAGCAATACAAAATTAGAGCATTTTGGCTGAATTGTGGAAATAGAACAGTATACTTATAGCAGTGCAAAGGGCTGGAAAAGTGACTAGCAGTTGGAAAATTAGAAATTGCAGTAGTAAGTGGTCTCTGTCACCTGAGGGGCCCAAAATGTCTATGCCAAATATGTGGATACCAGTTCTGTATGTAGCACACAATAGTTAAGCAAATTGGAAAACCAAGGGGGAAGTGGGGGAGACAGTGGTGGGCTGAAGTAAAAAAAAAAGAAGAAATGCTCACGTAATCCTGGTCCTCGGTTCTGGCGTTGGGTCCCCTGTTCCTTGCCTGTAGTGAAGCAGCTCAGGTGACTGTTGCAGCCAATCACTGACCTCGGGGGTCACATGTTGGGTATTGTTGGTACTGTTGGTGACATTAGCGGTGAGACACTGGTACCCAACATGTGACAGCTGAGTTACCTGAACCTCTTCACTTCTGGCTCAGCCAGTGCAGGCATGAAATGGAGTAGGGGATCTGATACCAGAATGGAGGAACAGTTAAGCATTGCTTCTTTTTATTTTAACCCACCCCCAGACCCCCATGGGTTTCCAATTTTGTATAAAAAAAAACCCTTTGAAGGGAGTCTGTCATCAGGACACAACATTTCCTCCCAACCTCGCAGATAGGTTAGTGTTCTTCCTTGTGAATCAGTATCTCTTTTGCCAAGATTTCACTCTTTTTGTCAATATGCAAATGTAATGTCCTACCAATTTGGAGCAACAGCAATGCCCTCATTGCTCCAAAGAACTCATTTGCATATAATCTCAGCTCCTCTTGCTCTATAACATACCTTTTGCAGATCAGACTTGTTAAATATGATAGGTTCACTTCAAGTGCACAAGCCAAAGATCTTGGAAGGACCAGACAATATAATGGAAGCCAACCTTAGTATAACAAGAAACTATATAAAATCAGTTCTTTCTGAACGGCAGGTTGGGATAAGAATTAATGTTAGCAGAAAGCCTCAGGGACCAAAATTAGATGAATCACTCTACCTTAAATTCTGCATGGGTTGCAGACAATGATGATAAGGAGACCATTTTCCCAGATTAACCACATAATATATAAAGACTGCAGAAATCAATCATTTGTAGAGAAACCCAAGAATACCATGTCTTAATGTATAACACATAATACGGCAGTCTTTATAATCTTCGCAGTTAACAACTTGACCCAACAGCAGTATAAATGTATATCATATTAATAATATCTAGTCACCAGCAGTCTATAGACTGGTCTGAAGGATTTATTTAGAATTCCTAGAATACTTTTACTTTTTCCTCTTCTGATAATCATATGAATTTGTCTTCTCAAACCTACAGATGGATAGGACTCCCATATCTCATGATACAAATTCAATACATTATCTCAGTATGCTAGCAGGACCATTGACAGATCGCAACTTACACCACTGAATGGCCACTTGTAGACAAGTAGAGAGCATAGTTACATAATTACATAGTAGATGAGGTTGGATGAAGACATCAGTCCATCAAGTCCAACCTATAACCCTACAGTCCCCTACAGCGTTGATCTAGAGGAAGGCAAAAAAAAAAAACCATGAGGTTTATGCCAATTGTCCCATTTTGGGGGGAAAAATTCCTTCCTGACTCCAATCTGGCAATCAGTATAAAACCCTGGATCAATTTGTCCTTAACAGAATCTAGACCCATAACCCGTAATTTTGTTCTGTTCGAGAAAGACATCCAAGCCCTCTTTGAACCTTTTCAATGACTCCACCATCACCACTTCCTGGGGCAGTGAGTTCTATAGCCTTGCTGTTTTTTACATGTCCCCATTTAGATTGTGAACCCTTCTTGGGGCAGCGAGTGATAATATCTGTAAAGTTCTGCTACACTATATAAATATGTAAAATAAAATTGCCCCAACATGCCTTAATACTGGTGTTGAAAAATGTCACAAAATAGAGTTTTGTGACTTTTGGGGCACATTAACAAAAAACGTTTTGACATTTTACAATTTTATACAGCTCTGCTTTTAAAAGGAAGTATAATATAGCAGTTAGCCGATTGAGATGAAGTACACCTGATTTATGAGATCTTTTTCAAAAAGTTACAAAATGTATTATTGTCTCACTCCTGTAATGGTATAATATCTCAGGACAGGGGTGTTAGATGGATGTTAGATCTGCTAAATGTATCAAATATGCAATGTTTTATACATTTGGTACAATTACAGCAAAACATATTTAAAAAATTCCCTTTATTATAAATCTCCATGTTTCAGCATAAACAATTCCAGACAGAATCGTTATTTTACTCTGTGGATTATTCAGACCAAACACTCATTAAGAAGACCAGACAACACAGTGAAGGTTTTTTTTAGTTGTTTGCACCGTCCCTGGCAATCCTTCAAATATTATACTCTGGGGTTGGAATGGACTTACAGCGAATATTGATAGCAGGCTCCTATTGTAAGAAATATACATTTGTACGGAATGGGTAATGCACTATTCCATACTCCAAATACTGATGTACGTTGACAATATGGAGATTAAAAAAACAAACAAACAAACAAACAAACAAACAATCACTCTTTTGGCCTCTATTGAGTGAATGGAGCCCTATTGATATGTTTGGTGTATATGCCAGGAGTGAAAACAAGCCCTAATCCATTGTCTCTAACCTGTCACTTTTCAACTGATGAAAAACTGCATCTCCCATCATGTCTTGACAGTATTCAGCTGTCAACGAATACCAGTGATTCTCAACAGGGTGCTACGGCACCTAGGGGTACCTTGGAAACCTGCCAGGGGGGCTGCAACGCTCTGGTTGGGAAGAAGTCCACATGGCTTCAGGCAACATTATCTACATCCACACCCCCCAGATGAAGCTTTAGGCGAAATGTGGGTCGGGGCGCGTCTTTTTTTTTACGTTCTCCAGGCTTGCTACTATTGCCTCTGTTTACATGTAAGTTGTTATTGACACTTATCCCATTTGTATATGTGCACTATGCAATATATATTCACTTATATGGGAGCGTGTATTTGTCATTTATTTGGATACATGCGTTACTTGTGGATTTTTTGAGGAGGGGATCGTTTGTTATTTCCTTGTGGTCCTGTTGCTGTATGTTGATAGATTTTTATATAATCTTATTTATGTGTTGATAAATTATACATTTTATTTGGTCATTTTGTGCTTGTTTTTCTTGGTGTATAATACTTTAAGCTACTACAGCACCTTTATTATTGCAGTGTTATTTGCCCAATTTTTGTATTTAACATTATCTACATCCTTAGAACATTTTCTGTCTTTTGGTAAGAATTATTAGGTAGGTGTGCCCCGAGGAAATTGTATTATATAGCGGAGCCTTGAGTCTGGAAAGGTTGGGAAACACTGACAGCCAGAGCATCACAAGTTAGAAAACGCTGCCTGAATCATTGACCAGGAAAGTCCCCAAAAGACTATGGAGAACAGATGCATTTAATATTCTTTATTTCGAGACTTTGCCTACTAAAAAAAAATGGCTCTGATCCAATGGAAGACAGATTTTGTGTCCCCAACAACCCTTTCAGATCATAGAAAGAACAGCGGAATGGTTGTATATTCTGTTAATGTGTTACTTGACTAAAATAATGCCGCACATTTCAGTTCTGGCCCTTATGGACGGCAGCCAAATCCTGTAGTGTTGATTACAAGGTGCATGCTTAAGTAGTTCTTCCAGTGATTTATGACCAAAGAATTATAATTCACGGAGTGGCAGAGCAAGCTACTAGATGTGTTAATTGGACAGTAAACTACATTTTGTCCTTCTGTTATGGCATTTTTAAAATACTCCAAACCAGGCAACCTGAAAACTAGGGAATAATTACATCAAATAAAATAAGAAATCTTTGGATTTTGGAGAATGAGGCAGAAGTTGTGGTCTGTTCTGCAGAGCGACATTACAGATATTTCTAATTAGTCTGAAAAAGGATGGTGATTAAAATGCCATGCACTCAATAGCCGACAATATCCCGGCATCTAGAAACATTGCAATCTATGAAAATACTACATGTAACAATTTGTCACGCAGTGGAGGAGATTTAGTAAGCTAAGCGCAAGGAATCCTGACGTGGCTTGTGCCAAAATACTGGAGGGCATATTGTGTGCCAAATTTTTTATGGGTTTCGAGGCATTTTTTCCCTGCATGGTAGCAGTGTAACTCTACTTGCCGCAACTCCAGGTTTTGGTACCAGGTACATCGGTTTCCAATGCTGTGTTTGGACATGTGACAGTATCACTTTGGATCACTTTGTGCATCAAGTAAGTGGTTACAGTGTCAAAAGATACCAGGTACTAATAAGCTTCTTTTCCACTACATGGCTTTGCCCAGCTTTTGTTGTTTTTCCACAGCAGAAAAGTACCTGAAAATACCTGATAAATTTTGGCACAAAATATTAGTTTAAGGTACAGATGAGACCATACTTAACCGATCTCCAATTTAGATAGCTAATTCAATGAAAAAAATTTAACACAATATCATGACATGCCAGCAAAAACCTCGGAAGGCTACAACGCAAACATGAAAGGTGTTCCTACACGAGCAATTTAATGGTTAAACTGGCCCCCTTGCTAATCCTGGCCAGCAATTGCTCTCCTGATGATGATCAGGCCCGACCGGTAGGTTCTCAGTACTCACCACTCATAGGACTGCTCGCTCCTTCTCTGCTGCAAAGAAGTAAGGAGTGTCCTAATGGTGGTGAGTACTAAGCATATTCAACACTGACTCCCTTAGGGCAATATATGGTGTGAGGCTGGGGATGGGGGTGCAATTTATTGTGTGGAGAATGGGAAGCAATATACTGTTAGGAGACTGTCCAAACGCTATACTGTATGTGGCTGCTCTGAAGAATTATACTGTGTGGATGCTACAAGGTGGCATTATACTGTGCATATGGCTATAAAGGGGACATTATACCACTTGGGGGGCATAATACTGCGCATATGGGCTCTAAAGGAGACATTATACCATGCGGGGAGCATTATAGATGGGTCACTAAAAGGGCATTATACTGTGTGTAGGGAGCTTTCCTGAGCACCATTTCCCTCTAAAATATCCTGTGTATGTCTTTGTCACACCTACCCAATTACCCTATTAGTATGGGCCCACAATGACCATACTTAGACATGGGTTTTCACTGACAGATAGGTGTTTTAAAGGCAACTATTTGATGACCATTGTTACAAAACTTTGGATCTGCAATTACTTTAAGCAATAAACATCAATTCCTAAATAGTTATTTTGCCACATCCTTTGAGATAAATGCAGGTTTTTCACTTAGCGGATGTAAATATCTCTTTTCTATATCCTGCGATATTTTGAATACTTTTTGAGAGCTGCTTTTCTTTGTGCAGCTGGGAGTAATCTGAATTTATGCAAATTGAGTTCAAGCGGCCTCCCTGCTGGGAGTTGTATTTACTTCCTCTTAGCTGCTTAACTTAAAACGGACCGACTCGGATTTACTTTACATAAAAATTGTAAGTGGAAGATTGAATATTTTGCAGATTTAAATGAATTATCATGTTTCTCCTTAAATTTCCTGTGTGCATAAACTGGTCACTTCAGATGCATGTATTTATGCTAATAACACTCGAAGAAGAAGAAAAACTACAAGAAGCAGTCAAGGATTTAACACAACATTAAAATAGAATATTAGCAAAATCTTAAAAAACTTTTTGAAAAGTAATTTTTTTTGTGATGAGAAACTGACTTTAACAATTTGATTTCTTATATACTATAGATTGATTTAATTCTATTTAAGGGCAGGTTCACATTAACATCAAAGAGGAGCAATTTTGCATCTGTAGTATGGCCAAAAATCCCTGCCCAACTGGGAGTCTGATCACCATGACTAACACATAAGGATCTATTATGCTGTTATATTGGATGATCAGCCCCATGTTCGGGTTGTGACTTGAGATTGCAATATAGGTACAGTAATGCCCCCATATTAGGCTTGTTTCAAAGTTTAAGTGGAGATTAGAAACTTTTTAATATACCTTATTACAGAAAAATGCTTTTTTCTCCATTTCTCAGACTTCTTTCTGTCTTGACTGCTCACTTAGTTTATCACTTATTTAGTATTCAGGGAGGAGATGAGACCAATAGCCTCTCAGACAGATTGAGCTTCTCGTAACCGTAGATGTCTATGGAGAGGATGGGGGGATGAGTTGATGCTGGATGAAGAGAGAAGGAGAATGATATCAGAATAAATGAATGAATGAATGAATGAATGAAAGATTAACAGGGTTGTCCAGGATACATTTAAAAAAAAAAAAAAAAAAGTAGTCCAGGGGAGGTGAAAAAAAAAAAAACAGACTCACCTATCCCTGGTGCTCTGTTGCCTTCTAGCATGGTCCAGTCCTGCTGCTCCAATGTTTTCTTGCAAGGGAAGTCCTCGACGGCTGAGACATCCCGGGTACCTTTCCTTAGTCCACTGATTAGCCTCAGTGGTCACATGTGGGTTCACTTACTTTTCCTCCCCGCACTGAGGAATTTTACTTGTACTCAGTATAACACCTGAATGGCATAACTGTGTTTTATTAGTTAATTTACATTTTATTTGCATATATTTGAGACTTAGATAACAATAATGCTAAAGTAATCTACACGGCACTCCAAATACATGGAAATCGGTGCCCAGATAGGATCATAAAGAAAAATTTGGCACTTAAGTTGATGCTTCAAGTAAGTTTATTAGGCAATCCAGATACAGTAAACAGCCACGATGTTTCGGTCCTTTTTCAAACCATCTGAGAATAAATATATAGCCTATACCTTTATGGATGAAAAGGGTCTATTGGTGACCGAAACATTACACCTATTTATCTGGATTGCCTCATAAACTTAACTGAACCACAAATTGAGTGCTGGATTTCTCTTTATGACATTAAATAACAATAAGACCACATTTTATATGTAATCAGCGCAGAAATGCGTGTATTCCTCAAAGAATTTTCTCACTTGGACAAGTTATCCCCTCTATAGGATTTTTGTCACTAGTTCTGAATGGAGTGGTGGTTGCACCTTGCACCGCAAGCCAGTGAGTCCTCTTCATTGCTTTGTACTGTGACATGACCTGGGCTTGCTGCATGAAATGCTCCTGAACCCCTCCAGTCTTCTCTTGAATGACTACTCTAGTATCTATCCAAGTGACCACTGGAGCTGTCACTCTAGAACAGAGGGAAAGGGAAGGAGCAGGGTCGGTCTTCTCATTTTTGTGGTCCCAAGCAAAATTATGTCTGGTGGCCACCCTAATCAAAATTTTAGACCATGCCCCTCTTTTACCGACACTGCCGCCCCCCCATTTGCAGATCAAAAAAAAAATTGCTTCAGCCTCCAGGGTGCTCTTCCACATTGTAAGATTGTTTCCGTGCACCCTAGAGGCCAAAACGGAGGTGGGCCTGGACAGGAACAGGGATGAGTGTGTAAAATATCCAACAATACAACACTATAACGTAACCCACTGCTATGTGGCCACCGTGATCTCCATGGCCCAATGCAATTGCATAGGTTGCTTTATGGACAAATCTGACTGGGAAGGGGTTAGAGAAAGTTTACAAAAAAACAGCCCAGAGGACTGGGAAACAGTGAATAGCAGGGTTTGAAGGATTTTATGAACAAGTTGTGATATTCTATGTCTCTTGGAAATTTTAACCAAACTTATTTTAAGTCTCTTGGAAACCTTAACCAAATTGAATATCAGTTAGTCTGGTGACAGACTCCCTTTAAGTGTGGAGACATCCTTATACAGTATACAATTCAAGTGTTCCATTATCATAAGTGCATTGGGATTTCAGAGCTGGAATTGCTTCATTCCATGTATTAAGTTAGTTGAGGACGGGATCTTAGTCTTTCTTGACAGGTCGGGGGTTGACAGTTACTGGAACTAGATACAATAAACATAATTGAGGTACATAATGTGACCAATACTTAATCGTAGCATACTCCATATGCCTTGGAAGATAACAAGAAGAGAAATATGGAAGCGGGGGAGATTACGCCTTCCCACTTACTTATTCAGGAACAACGCCACAACACTGGGCTGCGGCTAAACCTGATGCTCCGCTCATTCAACAAAAATTGGCCTTGTAAGTTTTCATTTACATCAACAGGATGACAAAGAATGGAATCTGACAAAGGAGACATAATTCTAATGAACAAGTAAAACAGAATTTACATTTTCATTTGATGCCACATTTGAGCTCTCCGGTTTGTACATGCACAGGGCTTTTAAGCTAATCATGCAGACAATGACTTCTTAGGCTTCAGTAGTAATTGTTTGCAAGAACTTGATATAATTCTATGGAAGCTATTAAAACATATCTTTCATTTAATCTTTCTTTGTTTTATAGATGAGGATTCTGCAATTTCACTGGAAACGTTTAGCCTGATTAATGTTTTATGTGTTGACGCTTTTTATGGATCAAAGTTTGGTGTTTTTAAGCATTTTTCAGTTCAAGGGAGGGGTGGCAGAAGCGGAGGCAAAATTAAGGAAGAATCATTATGCAAAATAGACAATTATTCCATCTGAAATGTTTTTGAAGTCATTATATAAAGTCTCTCGATGATGCAGATAGTTTATTGCTAAAAATTAAATAAAAATAGATAAAAACAACAACAGGCATCAATAATGGTAGAGCTTGGAACTTGTAAGATGATACAGACTTGTGAAATCACTAGAGGAGACCATACTCATACTTGCTTGGTGTGTAAGTGTTCTCAATGGAAAAAAAAAGAATTTAACATACCTGATCCTTCTTCCCAATGACAATCATCTGTCGGGGAAGAGTCAAGGCAACGCATGCAGGTTCAACTGGTCCGTCCCACCAAAATCATCCGGTTCACATGGCCAACTATTAATGGAGTGTGTATGAAAACCTTTAGGTTTGAATTTTTAGCAGTTCCCTCGGTATTTAACACTAAAAGGGAGCAGATCTCAAAAATGTTTTACCTCCAGTTCTCTAGAATGTAAGTCAGCCAATAACTCCTTGACATCTCAACCTTTGCAGCTCTGCTTTCCTTCTATATATAAATATTAGAGATGAGAGAACTTGTTCGTAACGAAACAGGTTCATTGCATATTTTTGGAGTCTGCAACTCCCATATCATTATTATGCTCTGGAGTCTATTTAGGCCCCACGGTATAATATTCAGAGGACAGGATGGGTGCATAAAAAAAGAAAAAAATATCTCATACTCACATTTCCAGGGCTCTGCTGTGGCATCCTGTCCTCTTTCCCAGGCATCCTAGGTGTGTTTGGGCTCTCTCTCTGACATCATTAACCCTAGGTTACCCCTGAAATGCCTCATGACGTCAACACCCTTTCTCACACATGACCACTGAGGCCATTGACAATGAGACAAGGAGAGAGCCAAACACACAAGGACGTTTCATGGAAAGTAAGAATAAGTATTTATTTTTTATTTTTACACACTCTTAAAAGCCCCAGCCTGAACAAGTTTGGTCCAAAACAGATCTTCCTGGCGAACTTTGGAAATATTAACAAACAACTCTTGCAGGGTTCAGCCATTTCTAATAAATATGTAGCAAAGCTGAATTTTTTAAAGTTACTTTTTGGAACGTATCTTTTCAGCAACTCACTAGATAAAAGGGTTTTTATTAGGATAGGTCCAGCACACAGCAGCCCTGTGAGCACAGTGTTCCGATACTTGTACAGCGCCTCATATATTATTGTGCATGTACTTGGTACTGCGGCTAACACCAGCTCTGGTGCTTTGTTTGAATAGTGAGATGTTTCACTGACACTTATGGTTGGTGGAAGATCTTGCCATCATTATATTAAAGTTCCATGGCCATTTGTTATCACTTCCTTAAGAGTAATGCAAGATCTAAAAAAAATAAGTTACATGAGTCTTAGGCTTTGTTCACATTTGTGTGGCAGGCTTTCTTAGGAGAAAAATCAAACAACACCAGTATGTAACCCAGCAAGCCCCATTAGAAGTCAACGTCAATCACCACCAAGGACCAATATGTAACAGATCCAACAATGCATCATAGTTTCCATTTATAAGGGAAATCACAAAGTAAATGTGAACACAGCCTTACCCTGTGTACAATGCTCAATCTGATCAATGTAATATAACAAATAAATGTACTTTATGTTATATAAGTTTAAGGCATTTCAAGGTAAATAAGAAAAAGTTCCCTTTGCTGGAAATTGTGAGATCCGCCAAGTTCTGTAGATACTAGTTTCCAGACCATTTAGCTCATATACAATTTCTCAAGGCACTTCAACAATTAATAAAGTCAAGTACAATTTATATAATCAAAATGTTTACAATTTATTAACCTGAAATAGAAATATATAAACTCGGCGCTGACTTACTGCCTATCCGGGAATAGATAATGAGATGCATATAGATATTAAATACCATCATTCATGTAATCATCTGAAAAAATAATCCTTGTGGGCCCTACAATAAATCAAGCAGGTATGATGAACAAAGCGCTGCGGGTGATAAACTGGATGCAAATATTATTAGTTTTGGGCTTCCTGTTGTTCTCTCATTCTCAATGCAAAAAAATTCTCTCTTAGGCAAAATGAACTGAGGATGGTAGAGAATATTCAGAAAGAGTGCTGAGGGCCTCATGCTAGAAACATTTTCTCGAAAGAACTTGAGAGATCATTAGAATAGCAACATCGTCCCAGGCCGATTAGAGAAAGGAAAGAATGAGGGCCCATAATCTGTCAGGGTTCCAGCTCTCATTTTCCAGAAATTTTGATTTAAGGAGAGCATAAACCAATGTGACAATGGACAACATCGCTACTTTTGTTTTGTACCACTTTTGATAAGTTATCACTGTTGACTTCCCACCAAAATCTAGAATCGGCCATAATACAGACCATGGACTGGATCAAGGAAGTTTGCATGTGGATATTACCGTACCTGAAAATTTAAGAAACATAAGAGCTTTTCTTTAAATATTCATCTTATTGATCCTCAAAACATACAGTAATGTGCAAAGATTTTGGGGCGGTATGGGATAAATGCTGCACAGCAAGAATGCCTTCAGAAATAGAAGGGTTAATAATTTATTTTTGTCAATTAACAAAATGAAGTGAATGAAAAAAAGAGAAATGTAAATTCCATCAATATTTGATGTGACCTTTTCCCTTTGGAGGAGGAGTCCTGGAAATGATGATCCGGCCCCCACAGATATAGCCCTGATCTCAACATCATCCAGTCTGTCTGGGATGACATGAAGAGACAGAAGGATTGGAGCAAGCAACATCCACAGAAGATCTGTGCTTAGATCTCCAAGATGGCAGGAAAAACCTCACTGCCAAGTTCTGCCAAGTGTACTGAGAAGAAAGTGAAGAGATATTTGAGGTGGACATCCGCCTCTGCTTCCTCTTCATTTTCTGCCCCAGCTCCCCATGGTGGAATGCCAAATTAGAACATCAGCATTCTGTATGACTTTCCAAAAATGATAATGCATAAATGAATGTGGCTAATCTGCAGAAGTCTCGAGCCATGGACTCTTGTTATTTCCATGTCCTGCTGCGATCTCTACCTATTATCCATTGCAATGGGAGGCAGAATAAGGGCAAAATCTGCCACTGAATTTGGGGTGGAATCAACTTCATAATCAGATTCTGCTGTGTGAATGGGTCTTTAAGTTTTATTGACGTCTTAGAATTTTTTACATATACTTAGGATATTTCCAAAGAAGAGAATAAATAAAGTTGGTATGGAGGGATTGGATTTGGAAATGTCTTCTATTTTGTGAAACATGAAGAAAATCTGATTTGCCACCTGTAGATTGAGAAACAATGAATCTATACTCTCATTATACAAGTCAATGGAGTCTAATGAGATCAATTTATAATATGCAACTGTATTTTTAGACTTTATTGACTAATGTGCCATGAATACAAACAATATGAATTATGAATTTGTTGCTAAGTGAAATGTAATAATTTTATTAATTCTATGCAAATATAAAAATTATATTAAAATATATTAGGTGGAAATTGCCCTTAATTACTGCCACAGTAAGCCTTCACCTAGGTTGTTACATAGGAAACATAAATATCTAATGATAAATGCACATGGAAGCATCTAGCTTTACACAAGCTTCAAATTACTAAGGCATCAACATCAAAAGTAACACAATAAAGTCAGTAATTGTACAATTAAAGGGGTTGTTCCAAATTTTGAAGTTTTTCCCTGTTGATAACTTCACGGGTGGTTGTCCGACCACTGGGAGCCCCACCAATCCCAAGAATGTCCTCAAGTTTGATCTGCCATTCCATTAGGATGGAGAAACCCCTGTTCTCAGGATCGGTGTGGGTCCTAATGATCAAACCCCCTTTTATTGATAGGGGATAATTAAAAAATTTGGTACTACCCCTTTAAGTGTACAGTATATTGTAAAAAAAATAGCTTCAAATGAATGGGTCAGAGCAACAATACTGGGCACAACTTTTGGGTAAAATGACAATAGTTTTGGAAAAAAATAGAGAAGGTCAAATCTTGAACACTTTCTTTGATTTATTATCACTAAAGCTCTCCATACATATTAGATAGTTGTTGCCCAAATGCTTGAATGAAATGGGGAGACAAGGAGTAAGACACTGCCTAAAACCTGGGGGTGTTTTATCTCCCCTAAGAAGAATAAGATAGGGCATGATGAAATTCAACTGCCTAACCTTTATCTCTCCTGACATCTGACATTGGGGAGAGTCAGCAGACACCCATACATAATAAATGGTCAGCCAATGTGGCTGAAGTCAGATAATGTATATATCCATCTTGACTTCATATCTCATTATAACCTATATCTGGAGATCCAGTATAGCATTCACCTATACATTATGAGCTGGCTGTGCACCTCCTATTTTACTTTTTTAACTTGAACTTATATTTCGGAGCATACAGTATTTCTTTGCTGATATATCATCGCCCTTATATCTGGACCATGATTTGTACACTGATGCCAAGCTGGCAGTTTAATAGCAGTTAAAGACTGAGAATATGGAAAAGAAGGGATTATGTTTAAGAATCCATTAGACTATTAAAGATGAATCATCCACAATTCTTAAGGTCAGACTCTATCCGTCATGTCTTTGGAGTGACATTCAGTTATAACATTGTAGCTAATATCTTATTATGTAGCTATTATGTAACTTATTTATCTAATATTTAGAATTTGTTAGATAATGTACAAATTATCCTCTATCTGAGATTTTTCACATTACTATATAATATCTAATATCTAACGTATTTCTTTTCTTTCTTTCTTTTTCTTTCTTTCTTTCTTTTTCTTTCTTTCTATCTTTCTTTCTTTCTTCTAGCTACAGTAATACTTTCATTTTTATTTATTCTCTTCTATTTTTTCTTTCCATCAATCTACAGTATCTCATTATCTGTCTGATATCTCATTTATCTATCTATCTATCTATCTATCTATCTATCTATCTATCTATCTATCTATCATATCTATTGTCTATCTATCTATCTATCTTTGTAATATTTATCTTGAAGATATCTTTTTTTCTTCCTTCCTTCCTGAATTTTCATTATGCTTGAAACTATGAAAGTCTTCTAACATATCATCAAACCAATATGTGTTGTGTGCATTTTATATAATATTCATACATTATATAACTTGTATACAGGTATTTGTTTGATTAATTAATTAATTCATTCATTCATTCATTAATTAACTAATTATAAACTAATTGGGTCATTGACCTTCTTCACCTAGATAACAAGAACTGCTTCAACAAGAAACTTGTAAGAGGAATACATTTGATCTAATATATATATATATAACTTTATGAGAAAGTTGCTGATGTGGAGAGAACATTGCTGCTGCCTTGATACATTCTTAATTCGGGAAACATCAGAAATTATGATTAATCGGTTATGGGAAAAAGTAGAAAAGGTTGGATAAAAACACATAAAATATCCTGACAGTCTCCCTTGCTTTCATATTGACATCTAAAATATGTGTAACATTCTGTGATCTCTTTCTGTTTTATCATTTTCCCCAGGCAGGATCGGGACATTTTGTGGTGATTTATAAAATACTAGACTCAAGTGCTCGGCAGTTATGACTCTTCACTACAGCTCATATTCAGGGCTGTATCACCCATAATATTGTTCAGACTTTCCACCACAATGTCCAGACTTACTAATCTAAAGGTCATATAGCAATCTATATCCTCTAGCTTCTCATTCACTTTTTGTTGCGACTTCTTCTGGTACATTTTAACAGTTCTAGAATAACCGAAGTTTCCAATTTTCAATGGTTTTGATGGTTCTAGGAACATGATAGGTTGTATTAGGAGTGGCATAATTGTAAAATAGTGAAAAAGAGAACATTGAAATGTGTAAAACCTAAAAATCAGATACAAATAAAATAAAAAGATGCAATAAAGTTATACAATCAATAGTAAATGAAAAAAGTTAGAAGAAAAATAATAAGTGAGCTATAAGAAGCATAAATTTTATAGTTTTCTAAGGTTAAATTCACATGACTGTGCTGTTTTTGAAAGACTTAATGTCCATGAAAAATGGACTTACATGTCTGTTCTTGACGGCTGTTGTGCATCCATTTTGTATCCGTTCTGTCCCTTTTTTCTGTTTTTGATGTATTAGTGTCATCCAATTTGCATCTGTTTTTAATGGGTCCTTTAAAAAACAGATGAATTTCATTGGTCTTTATTTTGTGACCCAACACACTAATCCGTAACGTAAATCTGGACATAAATCCATTTCACATCTGTTACAAATGGATCCATTGAGCCCTATTGGGTCTGTGTGTCCATTAAATTGGACAATGATAGAACAAGCCTGTTTTTTAATTGACCTTTTTTTTTGTTTGTCGAAAACATTTTGTGAATAGACTCATTCAATCTCACTGTGCTAAATGGCCGTTGTGGGACAAAACTGGTGAGATTAATTTTGAAAATATTTCCAAGGATTATCTGGAGGCTTTGTTTCAGACCGAACTTGTTCAGTTCTAACCAGAAGTGCTATTACTATACTCGGGGGTCGCTTCAGGTTTTTAGCCTGAGAAGAGTCTCAAAGGTTCCTGCCACTAGGTGTCCCACCTCCTCCTAATTTCCTGTCCACTCCTTGTTACTAGGATATGTCCATCTTTAGAAACCAACAGGCTTAAGACAGGAGCACAGGAAGTAGAGGGAGAAGGGCCGGTCTCTCTTCACAGCCTCTGCATATTTGCACACAGTTTTGCTACCCTGGGTTCCCTACCTGTACACTGCTTATAGAGGAGTATGCAGCTTCTCACAGTGAGTGTAAGGAGAGTATATGTACTTCTGACTAGCTGCTTGTGATTTTGCTGATGGGATGTTGGTCATAAGTAGTAAACAGCTTTCAGATTGTGCTCATATCTCTCCTTTTTGGGGGGATCTTGAAGATGCATCATAACCTGGATTTGGGTTCAGTGCCCCTGGATCTCCTATATTATATTCGTTTGGGTTTTTCTCAGCTATTTCTTTGCTATTTTATAGTTACTCCTGGCAGAACTACATATAGAGAAACCAGTAGTAGTAATAATGGATGGGGGAGGAGGAGCAGGCTGCTCTGTATTGTACATGCTCCTGCCTCAGAGAGAAATGCAAAATGTGTTCCAGACCTAATCAAACCATTAGCAGCAGGAAAACCGATAGAATACCATGGATAAAGTCTTATGCAGCCAGACAACAAACCTAGGAAGACCCTGCACATATTTCAACTTTTTCTGAAAACTCAGATAGGCTATAACATGTTAAACAATACTATGTTAATGCATTTTTTTTTCGAAAGACTTTCCATTGGCTTGTTGCCTTCTTTAATAAGATATCACACTGTAGCAAGATATCACCCTGCAGAAAGTCAAGTTAACTCTGCTACATATGTATCACATAGTCGGTCATTGAATGATCTGAATGATGCAGGGAAAATAACACCTTATTGCCGGCCGACCTCAAATTCCAAGAGTGGTTGCAAATTTAAGGCACCTTCTAAGCTTACTTAAGTATTTGGTGTTAATTTTTAAGATCTCCATTGTTTAATACACAATTAACTAAGAAGTCGATGCTGTTGCAGTTCCTCAGAGTGGGACATTTTTACTGCGCTCTTTTTCTTTTGTTTCCCTTTGTATTAGTGGATTGCTCGGATATACCAGAAGCTTATTTAATTCTATTGATTTTTGTCTGGTGAAGTGATTGACCAGATGATTCTATGCTCTAGTTAGAGAAGGTAATTTAGAATTTCTCTCACCCTTACTGTTTCATCTCCATCAAGTCATCACAAATACGTCTTGTGGGAGTTGTGGTGACAGTTTTATGTCTACAGCATCCTTTATTAAAGAAGGGAAAAAAATACATTTGGGTAATTCTACTGAATACACTGGGGGACGAAACTGGTGAAAAGTCTTAGCTTCTATTTCTATATTTATTCATTTTATGTTATTATCATTATATGTTCTGTGTATTAGAATTATATTATTATTGTTGTAGTTGATGAGGAGGATGGTGATGAGATACCGCTGTCTAAAAAGACCCAATTACTTTCAGTGGGCTTTCATTTTGAACCACAAGTGACCAAACAGCCAGATTACCTCCCCAATGGACAACTTGGCGATAGAGAGATAGATAGATAGATAGATAGATAGATAGATAGATAGATGATGGAAAGAATGGATAGCACTCCAGATTTATGCAAAAAATTATAGTGGTTTTATTCCATACTGGCTTGAGAAAGGTCCTCTACCATTAGGACCGAAACGTCGTAGCACTATAATTTTTTGCATAAACCTGGAGTGCTATCCATTCTTTCCATTGTACTATTTTGGGACCAGATGCCAGATCCCCGAGGATTTTCACACATTAGCCGTGACAGGTTTCTGTTTTTTGTATTTGGTGCTGCTCTACGTTTCTTTTTGTTTCTAGATAGATAGATAGATAGATAGTCCAAACAAAGATAGCACCAGCAAAGGTATGGGTGCCAGCCCAAGGATACATGCAAGTCTAGTATAAAAATACAAAAATAAGCAGCACTCCAATGAAGTAGTGAAAAAAAGTGGGTTTTATTTCCCCAAATACACAAGCTACATTTCAGCTAGATAGATATTGTAGATAGATAGATAGATAGATAGAACGGTAGGTAGGTAGAAAATTCATAAAATCAATCTTATGTTATATAGATAGACAGATAGATACATAGACAGAGATACTATATATATATATATATATATATATATATATATATAGCGCAATAGATGGATGGATAGATTAGATAGATAGATAGATAGATAGATAGATAGATAGATAGATAGATAGAAGATAGGGATTGAGAAAGGTCCTGCATCTCTAGGACCAAAATGTTGCAATGGAATAAATCTTCACCCATTTGATTTATAATTCTGGAATACTGTCCAATTTTTGCATTATCTACTTGAGATCATATGCCAGATCTTTAGCATTTGCACCCACTGACTGTTTCAGATTATTTTTTGGTGCTGCTCTGAACTTGGAATTTTGTAGATAGATAGATAGATAGATAGACAGACAGGTATTCGAAAAGAGACGTGAGTGATACATTAATAGATACTTATTACAAGATGTAAAGGGATCCAGGTCTATGGAAACAAAAGAGTTACAATTAATCTTCTGTTTACCTCATCCATGACATAGATCATAGCATGCCTACTTAGATTGGCATGCTGTTAGATAGATAGATAGATAGATAGATAGATGATAGATAGATAGATAATATATAAGATGATAGATAGATAGATAGATAGATAGATAGATAGATACATGATAATGAAAGTAATCATTTTGTAGCTACAGAAATGTGATCTCAATACAAGGCACTATGAACACTATAAAGGCTGCTCACCACCTCACCACCTCACCACCTCTCCACTGCCGCTCACATTACATGCCAGTACTGTTTGCCACTTTCCGACTTGGCCTCTTATGTAGTATAATTGTCTTTATATATTTATAACCTCATGATAATCTATCATAATTACATCCTTGTCACTTCCATCCTTCTTGCTCTTTTCTTGGTATAGAAATAAAAGGGAGAAGAATGCTCTTTATTTGTAAACACTGTAAGAAGCCTCATTCAACATCTCTGTCTAATTGATGCTTCGGGGGTCGTGATGTCATCTTTTCAAACCCCTTCAGTAATACTTCAATATATCATGTCCCATAACTAATTAATTTCAACCTGTTAAATGTTCTCCTGAGGGATCCTATTCATTTACCGGGAGCACGTGCATGAAGAGTACCTTGTAGCTCCACAGCGGTATGTCCTGCAATTACTTACCCTGTCATGCTATGTCAATGTCATATCTGGAATCTGGTGTGTGAGCAAGAGTAAGCAAGACATTTTACCCAAAGCGAAAAGAGGAATGTCAGCGAGAGTCATAACTTATAACTGTCTTGTATGTACTGACTTGTGAACAAACAAATATTGTGAGCAAACAGTATATAATAATAACTAGATGTACAGATGGAGCAGAATTTACCTTGACGGTTGATACTTTTACACGGCACAATGCCATACATTGTATAGTGGCAGATCTTGGTATTGCAGCTCAGTTCTTATGCACTTCAATGGGTCTGTACTGCAAACAGGTCAGTGCTGCTGCCCATTTTAAAGCTGATGATCTGATCATGATTGATCTATGATGTGTTCCTAGGATAGGTCATAACTAGAGCCAGGTTTGTTATAAATTTTCCAAAAAGTTTAAGTTTAGCTGAACCAGAAATTTTTGGGTTCTCCACTTATGAATCATCTCTTCAGACTCCAGAAAATAATAACTGGAGGTCCAGGGGAGGCGTAGACAAAATAAAAAACTCTCCAGTGACATCACAGATTCCTGTGATTGGGTCTCACTGGTCTTGTGGTGCACGCCAACCTTGGTAAATTCCACATGACATCAGAGGAGATACCAGATGAGGCAGAAACAGCCCATGGGTGAAGACCAGGTGCCAAGGAAGATGACTGAATACCTAGGAATAGGTGAGGAGGAAAGGTAGATATCGGTATTTTTTATTTTGTCCAAACCTCTCCTCCGCTTATTATACTCAGGGGCCTGAAGAGACTCCAGAGTATAATAAAAGCACTTTCAGACATAAAACTGGAGGGTGAATCTCATGAATTTTCATGAACCGAATCTTGCATGATTAGCCCATCTCTAGCCATCAGTATCTGATCAGTGAGGGGTCTAACATGTGACTGATATACGTGTCATCATCAGCACTCTTGAGCACTGCAGCCTCTTCAAACTTGATTGTTGGAGGTCCCAGATGTCGAAGCCTCATTAATCACATATTAATCACTTATCTTAAGGATAGGTCATACTATGAAAGTCTAGGAAAACTCCTTAAGCCAGGGCCCCACGCGGCATTTTACAGTCCCTGCAAAGAGTGGATTCTAGCGAATTCCATCCACACATTGTGGAAAAATCCTTGCAGCAGATATGCTGTGATTTCCAAAACTATTGCGTTTTTTGAAATCGCAGCATGTCAATTATACCTACAGAAATGCCGGCTTCCCTATGGGTATAATAGAGGCAGAAAGTCCACATAGGTTTCCTCTGTGGACTTTCTGCAAATAGCGCTGTGGGAAAAACCACAATGCTTTGCCGCCGCGGTTTTTCCTGCAGCGCTTTTTTGCTGCAGCTCGCTACGTGGGGCTTTAGCCTTAAGCCATGAAAAAATGAATTGAATAAACATTTCCAACAAATTTTAACTTGACAGTAGGAGATCCACTGCTAACTCTCACAAGGACTGGAACATTGGTGGGAGTCTGTGGTTCTGGACCTCACTCATGTGACTTATTTCTCTGGATGACATATTTGGAGAAGCTGTAACAAAATGATACATTTAGCTCTGCTGCTTCTAAACATGAGACAAAAGTATTTAAAAGTGCATTAGTCATCATGAAGATTGCAGATGTGGAAAGCAAGAAGTAAGCAATGTAAAACCAGTGATCAACACGGGGTTAAATAGCAAGACTTCTACTGAAGACCTTACAGGATGACATGAAGTAGACTTAAAATTAGCATTTCTATCTGCATCACCCCAGCTGTGCTGAATCTTCCCTACTATATCAGTCCCCAGTCAGACCGGTGTCAGCATCCCATATAATACCTTCCTGAAGGTCGTTGTGAAAGCTGACATCCTATCTGTCACCACAGTAGAAATAGGTCACAGTGTAGAAAACTAGGATTCTCCTGCCTTATTTTGATGCATAGAGAGGAGAGTTTGTGAGTTATATGGAACCTGTCGCATTGTGCATGTAGTTCTATCTGCATTATATATCAGCATGTTATAGAGCTGAGGAAATTAATATATAGTTTAATGGGGAAAGTTGCATTTTATTCATTTGAACCTCTGCTTAACCTGGGCTTAAGAGTCCAAGGGGTGGTCCTACCATGTGATTGACAGATTTCTTGATGGGAATTACTCATACAGGCAAGACTGTCACCCACTGGATGGGACTGCCAACTGGATGCCCAAGCCTTTTCTTAAATAGACTGTTTTCTTCCATTTAGGAGTCTAGGAAACACTAGGGACACTTACATGGTTAAAACCACCCCTTATAGACCCCAGCTGGCCAAAGCAGCAATGCTGATGTCCTACAAGTGACAATGCCCCACTGCATCCAGATTTCTGGAGAGCAGCGGTGTAAGGACAAAATGGGTGGGGAGCTCAAAGTTTCTGCAGTAGGAATGAGAGGGTAAAAAATTCTGTATCAGGTGGTGGGTAGGAACCTCCTCTTGAAACTCCTAAGTACATGTACTCCCCTTTCTCTGATACAAACATGAAGATGTTGTCAAATTGCAACAATGTTACTACTGGTCCAGCATCCTACCCAGGAGCCTAGGACAACTCCCGGGCAAACTAGGTGTTGTCCCCAGCCTAGGAAAGCAGAAGACAACGCCGGCGTGGCGTTGTAAGGACACTCATATTGGGTGCCACCCAATAACTTGCAAAGTGGATTAATAGAATTTATTTTCACTTGACTCAAGGACTTAAAGGTGATTTTTAATTCTGCGGAAAAATTCTCTTTATGTTACGTCTTTATTAATCCCATTATTGATCCACATTTAATTAAATAAACTAAAAGCATAGGAAGAGGAAGTCAGACATCGAGCGATATATCACCCAGCTATAATGCTACAAAGGCTTGACTCCCCCATAAAACAGACCTATTATCACTGACGCCTCAGCACTTGTATGATTTCTAGTGTTTTCCGAGGGCTCTTGATATCCTAAATCAGTGCATGTTACGTGGCAGCGGTTTTGATTTCTAGTTGATGCAGAAGGCTGGAGGATACATCTGTCGTGAGACTAACCCTCCCTTCTTACTAGCTTCAGGATTTATTAAGCAGACCTGATAGGAATTCTAGATGTCATACCATGCTCATATATGACAGTAGATACATATTTCATCTCTTTACTGGTCTGAAGTTTTTATGAGGATTTACAAGAGCACTCTATAGAATTTCATAGAGATTTAGATAAGATTACAGAAATGATTTGTATTAAAATCTTACATTAGAACAATAGAAGTTATTGACCCGGACACATAATCTCCAGAAACAGGAGAAAATAAATTGAAATATAAAAGAGCATTCCACCCTTAAATCTAAAAATCACTTCTTATATTGTGCTCTAGTTTCTAGGATAGCTGAGCACCTAATATGGGAACCATTAGGACAGCTTCACACAAGAGTATTACAATCGCATTTGTTTTTAAGTGTTAAGTGGTCTAAGGATCATGACTTTGTAACAAATTTCACAAACATTTCAGATATGAATCCAAAACTTTCAGGATTTGTTTTGATCTTTTTGCTCAATATCACAGCTTACTATCTAACTAGTAAATCCCAGTCAATGACCAGCTTGGCCATTGAAAGTAAAGTAATAACTTTTCAGGACAACCAGGGAACTTTTGATTCAAACCAATTTTTTTCAGACCGAATCTAATTTGTCAACCAATTCGATCGCTTCGGACCCAAAACTGATTTTGGAAATTAAGTCATTTCTAGTGCTGTCAGTTTGGGACATTATATGATAATACAGGATATTTAATGGTGGGGGCTACAGGATTGAAAATTGCAAACTTTGGGGGTGATTTATTATTCATTTTGTGCATGAATTGTGATGGGCCTCAGTGGCTTTTGGGATTTTTTTATACCTTGTGCCAACCTTGTTAAAGCCATGTGACATTTTTATAGTGGTTTGTGCCTATTGAGCCTATTTTTCAAACTATATGGCGATGTGGCAAGGTTTACATGCTGCAAAGGTTTAAGCCTAATCCATTATTTGTGACTTAAAAAAAAAAGGTCACAAAATGTTTGATCAAGCACACTCAACTTCTAACTAGACTTAGAAAATGTGCTACAAAATTCCTTAGTCAATTCTGGTGTCCTCACTCTTACAGAGTTGTGATAAATTTATGAGCCAGGATGAAACATTTTGATAAATTTGTTGCCAAAAAAAAAAAAAAAATTGTAGAAAGTCAGAAAAGTGGCTAAAAAATTACCCCTCATGATAAATCACCCCCAGGGTATTCATCTTTTACAATAAATATTGAACAGGGCTAGAAAACCCTTATAACTTTTTTTAGAACATTTTACAGGCCCTAAATTAACCTGATTAAAATTTTTAATTGGGCTTGAAAATGTCTATTTTCACATCAGCGCCGTTTTGTCTGTTCTTTTAGCCCATCGAAGGACCAGAAGAATTAAAAAATGGACAAAAATAGATCCGTTGGACAAAAATGAATAATGGGGTCCAATGGGTGCCAGTTTTTTAACTGAAATCTCTGAACAAAAAAATCTGACTTGTAGCTGTTTTTCTGACTGATCTGCCCTGGGATGGACACCCTAACTAGGAATTCTCTACAAGAAACTGAAGAATCTCAAATGCTTTCTCATTGTAAATACTGCGGTGATCTGGATTTCAGAATAATGCAAAAAGGCCAAACGAGCCCTGTGTGTCTAATCTGAGGATCTACGTCATATCCCATAATGTCTATATGAATATTGCTATATGTCTGCGGTTGTATATAGGATTGTGTCTATTTATAATATTGGCCTTTCTTCTCAGCGGTGTCCTTCTGATAAATACACATTCAACCTGGTTTTCCAGTTGGTGCCTGAAGGTTTTTCACAGTGTGCAGCCATTACTCTCCTTTCTTTCATGGACTGGTCATTACTCTTAATGATGTATATAGGAGTCACATAGGATCCCTATTTGCTGGTATGTTATGGTAACCTGCATTGAACTGTGGGGGTTTGCTGAATAGGTTCTAGGACATTATGTTAAAGTGATGGGTGACGGGTTTTATCCATGGTACAAATCATAGTTTATCACTGAAGACCTTTGAGGATGTTAAATGCTTGGGCGTATTCATTACCGCTGAGTGTTATCACAATGAGATTAAACAGTGTGCTGAAGCCAGCGAATGAATGTATGCTGTCTAAATAGGATTTGTTTGGTTAAAGGGACCTTTCACCAACTTCAACTCTTTGCATTATTATATAGATGTTGCCCCACCGATTCCAGTGCAGTTGGAATTTTTTTCTCTAGCCCCCACCATTCCCCCCCCACCAAGCAATCATCTCTGTTAGTTTCAGCACCCAATATGTTGTTAGGCCGTCTACTTCAAGTGGGCAGTCCCATACTATCTGCTCTCTACCAAGACCACCCACCTGGCAGTGGAGAGCCTAATTACCAAATTGGGTGCTGAAACTAACAACACCAATTGCTCAGAAATGGTGGGGGTTACAGAAAAAAATCCCATCTGTATCAGAATTAGTGGAGAAGAGCTTATTAAAAGATGAAAAGAGTTGGTGTTGATGGAGGTGGTGTAACTTTAACCACTTCTGGATTGGGCCATTTTCAGGTTTTTGGGACATGTAAATAACTTTTATTCAATTAGTTTGTTTCAATTTTTTTAGGAATTTTTATTTTTGTGACATTTTTGTTTTTGCTTTTTTTTTTTTTACCTTGAAACTAGAAGCACTCTTTTGTATTCTAATTTCTGTTTTTTTATGTTAATTTAAAAAAAAAACAAACATTTTTTACACATTTCAGCCCCAGTTCTCTGCGCAATGTATGAACTGTGGTGCTGCTATGCAAAGGAAAATCCAAAGGGTCCTTGGTTCCTTAGTTCTCCGGATACACAGGGTGCCCAGAGGATGAACTCACACTGATTAAATTGTTATGGTATATCCTTACCTAGGTTTCGTCTTCAATCAACCTACCCTGAGATGTGTGGCATGAGATGACCAGCTTTGAAAAAGGCATGAATTTGCAATACTCTGACGAATGTTGTTTATGCTCTCTGTATCTATATGTGGTCACCTGGTGGTTGTGTATTGCAGGCTGTGGAAGATTTTCCTAGAATGTCACAATAATTTCAAGGGGTTATCCAGGATTAGAAAACATGGCTACTTTCTTCTTAGGTAGTGACATCAAGTCCGTTGGTCACATGGCCATGCTGCAGCTCAGTTTCAGTCATTTGAATGGGATCGAGCTGTAGCATGGCCATGTGACCAACGGACATGACATCACTTCCTGAAAAGAAGAAAGCAGCCATGTTTTCTAATCTTGGATAACACCATAAATGAATTTGTATAATTAGAAATTTGAGTAATTTACAAATTTTTCAGAAATGTAGGGGTGAGTAAGGGCGCATTCACACAACCGAGTTTCAGCTGTGTTGCGAGAGGGATTCCTAGCAGTATAGTTATCTATACGTATAGCAGCGACATACTGTCCTGTACTATAATAACTATGGAACAGTATGTGGCTGGGAGGCAGGGTAGATAACTATATGGCTTGGAGTCCCTCTCCCGACATAAGGTGCAGGCTGCTAAATGCGGCCAACACATGGTCCGAGTTTCACTGCTGAAACTCGATTGTGTGAATGCGCTGTAAGTGTGGAGACATCTGTACACACCATGACATTACAATATAGGAATGCCCCTTTAATATGAAAGAATCAAGGCTACAGTATTTTAATTTTAAGCATAATCCCTCTTAAAGGGATCATTGTAAAGCTTCATATCAAATACATAAAACAATATTACGCTATATCCCTTTATATACTCTTATGTATCCACTCATGTCTGAAATGAATAAATAACCATACCTAATTATTAAGACTTACAAGATTTATTCCTAATGTGATTTCTTCCAAATGTGAAAAATGGGTCAAACACAACAAGCTTCCATGTTCAACCAGCTATGGAAAGCAAAATGAATAATTTGTTGATGTATTCCTGGTGGTGATTTCCTATCTTCTTCTATACACTGCTCCCCAAGCGAGACAAATCTACTAATAAATGGCATAATTAATAATTGTGAAAAATCAGAAAGTGAGGAGTCTTCTGCAGTATGTCATATGGAAGGGGAAAAAAATGAATCATCGGAAAAATAAAAAACAAATGTGTTCCAGGTTCTTCAGTGGCACTCTGTTATCTTAGAAATCTTTCATTGGAAAGATATAATAATGGAATCAAAATGACAGCTTTCTCGCACACCAAGTATGCTCCTCACTCACTCATTTGTTTTTTGGATGTGAGAAAAAAGTAAGAATAGACATCAGAAATAGGAAATGGAGTCTTACAAAAATTGAGAAGACCTGGGACCAATTTGTATAACAAAGCAGTAACCTTAACCAAATAGATTTTTTATATAGACATTGTCAACATGTGGGCCAAATAATTTGTCTTAAAAAATGTTCCCCAGACTGGATCCCATAGCTAATAATAACTTACTAATAAAAGATGTTCTAAAATGTATCAAATGTCGGTCCATAAGGACTAGAATACCACCTACATCCAGAGATACCATTAAGAGAGTCTAGCCATTGACTAGCTTCATGAAAAGTGTCAGACTAACCCACCAGAGTACTAGTGGATAGTACATTAATGGTCCATGAGAAAACACCCAAATTTGAAGAATACTATGGTCTATTTCCTAGGGGTCATTGAAGGGTGGCCCTCCACACTCATTTTATCTCATGAGCCCAAGGAACTTCAGTTCAATACGGCCTGAAGACCATGATTTAGTTTACTCTGTTGGTCTTCATCTAAAACATAGATGCAAGTGTATATACTGAGATTGTCTAGCCCCATGAATTGTTTTACAAACCACTTACAAAGGTCTAAAATAACAAAAGGACTAATAGTCACTTACGTTTGGTTCCATTGCCAATGATGTTTCCTTGGTCCCCTGTTGGACTCTGTACACCCAGCTACGTCAATGACATGTCAATGTGACATGTGACTATTACATTACTGGCCACATCGGTGACCTCAGTTGATGGTAACCTGTGAGTGATTGGCTGTAGTGGTCACATGTCAATACATCAATGTCATCATTAGGAAGTCAGTATGGGAATGGCAAGAGATTGGTACATTAAAGTGAGTGTTAGTTCTTTGGAGCACCCTCCATCTGCACTGGAGATATGAAAGATATGAAGGCTAGCATTGAAAATGAAAATCCTTATAAATCTCCCCTAGTATTTTTTGGTTGCACATTCATTTGATTGGCAGCTATTCCGCTGTACTCTCCCCATATATATGTCATCTCAACAAAGTATGTATGTGATCTTTAAATGTAGAGCGGAGTCATCCACTACCAGAAACCTCAGATAGTAGCTTACTGCCCTTGAGAACAAAAGATTGGGCATGTTGAAAATCAACATGACCAACCATTTCTTCCTCTGACATCTCCTGTTGGTGGACAGTTGGGACACCACCATACTCACTAGATGCTTGTCCGACCATGCTGAAACAAATCAGATCAGATTGGTTAAAGGTCATCTACCACCTTACTAGGTGTTGACTATGTCATTGTGAACAGTTGGAGATGATGTTGGTCGATTCACAGTAATTTGCAGACTTAATTAAATTATTATTTGAGGGGTAGAAGGGAACATTCATTACATTGTGTTCTCCGTAGTGAAAGTGACATCTCCAACCCCACAGCTCGGAGGAACCTGCTATCTTTTATTGATAATATCATTATGTTTTACAATGTTAAAATGCTTTTTTGATACGGCTGCACTTTGAGATTTTGCAATATAGATCCTTTAACCTTTTGAAGGTTAAAGGGACAGCTTACATCTATTGTGCCCGTTTCCCACTACACTGGGTAATCCATCTTGTGACATAAAACAAATATGACTCTTATTATCTCTGCCTCCCATTAACCCCAGAGCATGGAACTTCAAAGTACTTCTGATTTCTGGCAATATGATGCTTGACAAGAAATGAAGTCATTACACATTGGATTAATAAATCATATATGCATATGTGGGCCTTAACTAGAAAGTGTAAATCCGCACAAAGAACTTCAGACATCAAGATGAATGATAACGTGCACGGGGTTAATTCTTCATATTGAGGGTAGTGGTGACATAAAGGACGTAAGTCTATGAGGTGAAGAACTGAGAAGCAAACTTTTCTAGGGATTTATTTGCAATGATAATAGCAACATACAGACATGTTCACCTTTAACTTTCCTTAAATTTCATTAAAGGGTTTTTTTCAGAACTTACTTATTGTTAACCTATTCTTATGTGATCAGTGGGAAAATCTCACCCATCAGCTGTTTGAAGAAGCCACAGTGATCAGGTCAGCACTGTAGCCTCTTCATTGAATACCAGCACAGTGCCATCCATTGCTTAGTGGATGTGCTTCATTTTGCACCTCAGCCTCATTCTCTTGAATGGGTCTGAGCTGCTGCTCTACTGTCTGACTGGTGAATGTGACATCACCGGCGCACAGGGGAGAGGCCACAGCACTCTTCAAACAGAAAAGACCCCCCATCACATATTGATGACCTATATACTGCATGTTTATAAATGATGTCTATGTACTGTATGTTTATCTATGTACTGTATACTGTATAGTTGTGTACGTATGTTTATAAACAATGGGGCAGATTTATGAAAATTGGGATTATTAACGCCAGTCCTCGTAACTGCATTAGCAGTGGAGGGTGCACCTCATTTATGGAGAGGTGTATTCCTCCTCATAAATGAGGTGCACCCTCAGTCAAGCTGGATTAACACCTGTGCTCGTTGCCCATTCAGGGATTCCATCCCCCATTCCCCTTTAAAAATGCAGAGAAAAAAGTCTTGCACCCATAGTCTATGGGGTCTGTGGGTTTCCACGGGTAACCGCTTTTTAAGCGGATTGGGTTTCCATTTTACAGGTCCCCAAGCGTACCTGAAAAATGGAAACCTGAGCACTGGTGTGAATCTACCATCAGGCTGTGCACTTGGAGAGAAATTTTTCTGATTTCTGGTGTTAATGATAAAAATCTGAATACACTTGCCATGCCCTCTTTTCAGGAAAGTGGTGAGGGTGGGTCAAAAAAAGTCAGAATAATAATAATAATCTGTCCCCTTGTCTTTGTCTCTGTGTACTGTCTGTATGTTTATAGATGATTTGTATGTATCAATGTAGTGTATGTATATTTATAAATATGTATGTATGTTTATAAAGGATATTTATGTATCCATGTATGTTTCATTTTTACATATATTGTCTGTGTTCCATGTCAAGTGTTCTCATGTTTTTGATTTTATTCTGCTAAGCCTGAATCCAGTTTTAGTAAATATGTGGAAAAATGGCAAATGGCTGTGTTAAAAAGTTATACATTTATGGATCTGTCCCTGTAACCATCCCTAGGTGAATTTGATGGTGTCAAGAACTATATCTGAGACCCTCATGATATGTAGAGTACACTGACGATGGCTGGATCCGATCCCCAACCTTCTTGAGGTTCTTCCCAGTCACGAATCATTGTGACTGCTATTTATTTCATTCTGAACACCTTTCATGTTAAGGAAACACATCTCAAAGCCGCGCCATGGCGGTGCCAGCAATTAATTATATATGAATACATATGCATATGATTACAAGCCAAAACCGGATAATGGAAATGTACCGAATGACAGGCATTACACTTAACTGCTTGTTCTCATAAAATTAGCCGTGATTTCCTCTCCTTGTACATGTCGCTTAAAATTATTTATCATCTCCTTAGCATCCATTCCCATTTGCTTACATAATTGGATGGCTATCTGATCTGGGGCCGGAATAAACAGACATCATTTTTCTAGTTGCAGTTTTCTAAGAAAGTAATTGAATATTACAACATCAGCAAAGATCGGCCGCCCAGACTGAGTAATTGTGTTGTTGATGGTAATGACATAGTGATGTATTAGGACAGTGAAGGCTACCTGCTCACATGGTCTCATCTTCTTAGATTTCCTGGTCATTCCTAAGGGTTACAATGTTTCACAAGCAAATCTGTTAGTTTCGGAAGCAGAAGTTTTCCATGTCCTCTTGGATTAGTAGCCCATCAATCAGAGACCCCACCAACGTAATATGCAAGGGAAAAATTGAATGTATGTCCAGATTTTCCAAAGTTCTTTTTTATGGGTGAGCTAAATGGGTCCTATGTGTTGTTTTATAGTCATTTAAATCAAATTTCCTAAAAGTGAATCTGCACCCAGAGGTATAACAAAAGGTTCATAGGTTCTTGTGCAGAAACACAGCTTGGGCCCCCTGCATGTCTCCTCCTCATGACCGTAAATTGAGTCCCATACATAAATTTTAGTAGAATATATATTTCCCTTTCCCAAGGTGCACTCCTGACAACATCCACCATTCTCCATTGCCTTCTCTTAGTGACTCTTCTGCATAAATAAATATACAGTTCAGTATATTCGAAGATCTTCCCCCCAGGATTGACTTTTCCAAAAGACTTAAAGGTGCATTCACATCTTAGCAAATTATCCCCTATTTGGGGCCCCCACTGCTCATGAGAAGGGGGTAGATTTGCTCCATTCATTTCATGTGACCATCGGATATCGACAAAATACGTGGGAATGCAGTTGTCTAACCAGAGCTCCATTTTGAATGGGGAGCAAAACTCCCCTTTCTCACAATCAATGGAGGCCCCAGTGGTCAGGCGCTCACTGATCCTGAGCAACGTATCTTCTATTCTATGGATAGGGATATGTTGTTGAGATGGGAAAACCACATAAGCTGGCCATACACCTATACAAATGACTGCTTGGATGAAAGCTATTCTATTCCATACACTTCCCCCATTCAACATGCACATTTGGTTTTGGCAAGCACATGTGTTCTGAATGGGGAGAGGGAAATAAGTCACAGATAGACACCTCCGGTGACAGTTGATTTCCCTTGAGAACAAAAGTATCAATCACACGGAAATCCAATTTTCCCAACATCTTCCAGACAAATTTGGAAATTCCTATACACATTAGAAGATCATACAGTGAGCTCATATTTTGGTCTACATTTATCTAATGTATATGACTCCTTTAACAGGTAAATCCACCTCTGTCCATAACACTATTTGCACATTTTTGTATTCCCGGCCGGTCACGCGTTCTCATACAAATAAACTCTTGTTAATTTTAACACTATTTTCCCCAAATATATGCAGAATCGAAGGTAACTTGTGGCAGTGCTCATGAATTCCCATTTCAGTGGTTCATTTGTTGATGATTGTTCTTCATTTGATGCGATTGTTTATCTTAGTCATGATAAGATGGAGGCACCGAGCCATATAATGAATTTCCTTGCATTATAATCAAATTCTTTATAGTTCATATTATAAAATACTTTGTGTCACTTAGTCTGTTAGAAATATAAACCACCCTTGAGAAGTGGAATTACAAAAAAATTACTTTTATTTATATAAAAATTTAAATATTATTTTCTTTTTTAAAATAAATGTAGACTTGTAATGATAAATTAACTCCAAAGTTGTCATTGGATGCTAATGGAACGTCAAGTAGCAATGTTTTAGCGATTTGCTACTTTTCTAATTCTGTTATCTTCACTCATGCATTACTTTTATACATGGACAGGTGGCAACAGATGGGAATAATGTACACATACAATGGGGGAATTTATTAAGACTGATGCTCTGTACACCAGTCTTAATCCTTTCCCCTGCTGGCTCTAAGTGCATCTGAATTAATAAGAGGCTCAGTCTTCTTAATAATTCAGGCACACCCCTGTTTGCCAGAATTGAAATCTGCGCCAATCAAGATCGATTTCTGGTATAAGTCATACCAGCTTTTTGGTGTGGGTTATGATAAGTTTGGGGCCACCTTGCTCTCCGCTCCTTTTCACCCACTTTCTTAAAAGTGGTGCGCAGGACACAGAAGGGTCAATGTGGCACATCTTTGGCTAAAGAAAGTGCTGTATGCCAAAGATGTGCCACATTTACACCCATCTATGTCAGAAAACTGAGTTAGTATGTCCCTCCATTGTCTTTTTAAATGGGTTGTTTGCTTTGTGTTAGAAGTGTCCTATGACAGTAAGCCGATTACAAAGTATCCCTTTGCTTGGACCCTCACCGATCAGCTGTAATCTGTAGGGAAACTTGTCAATAAGTGTTCTACTTCTCTGCCGTGTCACCACTGAGCAAATGACCCCTGACCCCAGAGAGAATTTATTCTATACAACCCATTAAAGACTTTGTAGACTAGGTAGTCTGATTATACGATCATATGCTACTCCACATGCTCTGCCCTCTCTTCTATTGCCTCCAAGTTATAAAAAACAGGCAGCAGAAGAAATAGAGTAAGGCTGGATTCGCTTCATTCCATTTTTCTGTTTTGTCATAAACATAGATTCTCTACATCTGGGATTTTTGACTGAACCTGCACCAGATAGTCCTGATGGAACCTTTCATGCCGTTTTGACTGGTGACTGCAGGGTTTGTTTGTAGTCTGTTACCATGGAGACATCTAAGTCTGTTTTGGAGCTGAATGCACAAAACAACATTTATAATCTATTGTGAAGTTTAAGCACAAAAGGACCTTTCTGATAATACAATTTTTTATACCGCTCCTCAAAAACTATGTATCTCCACTTAGCAGATAATCCTCTGTGAGCAAAGTTTGTGCTATACACTTAAAAAGTTGATTGAAAAGCCCATAAATAGCCAAAATCCAATGAATTCCAAAACACCTAAAATTGTTTTTCTGCTCATCTATAGCCATAGCCGGAGCTGTTTACGATGCACGAGACGAACAGTCAGAAGTTCTTGCTACGGGGCTGTGAATGGAGCCTTGTGATTATTCCGAATGTCATCTTTTTCTTTACATACTTTGTCTACAACGTATATAAAGATAGCAGAGTTCATCTGGAAGCTGAGGCTATAATTATTTTCCTCTCTATGCGGTAGAATTTTCATTTGCTCTTTCTAAGTTTCTCTCCAACTCTGAGAATTGTATTTTCTCACCTAGTTCCAGCAATGTGTTGTACTTATCATGATAATGCAGCTTTAGGTAAGAAAAAAAGACAATTGAGCCTGGCAGAATTTTTTACTTTTGCTTGTCTCTAAGATTCCTCCTGAGTGTCAATCATGTTTGAACAGCTCGGCTCAGTTCAGACTTCATAAAAACAGCACTTAGTCTATAGCAAAGCTTCCCAATATCAATTAGGTATTTTTTCTATCTCTGGAACTTATATTAGTAAATCTTTTGCTTCCCGCCCCCTCACTGGAAAGTTACACAAAATTCTCCCTTCGCCTGCAAATGGCGAGCTGTCAGCGCTGTCGATTTTCTAGATTGTAGACTTCAGATGCAATCTCTTCAGTATAAGGTTCTTGATTGTCTGTTGAGGGCATAAAACTGAATGACTATGGTTTTCTGTAAGTAATTTTCCAAGAGGCCTGGGACTACATTTAACTCCTCGTGACTGCTATGAAATGTAGGGTTCTTTGGCTTTTTATAGGCTGAGAGAGAATCTGTAAAATGATAGAAGCCAGCAGAATTCTTGTATTAGACAGAAGATCAAAAAATATAGCAATGGAAGAAATTCTGCCTTAGGTGTTGGTCATACTAGAGCCGTGAATGCTGCTATTTCTAAAAAAATATATATATATAAAAAATAGACCATATTTTTGACTCCTGAACAATCAAATAATGGAATACATATAAAAACCCACAAATGAATTTGCTTCCAGTTTCTATTGGGAACAGTCAGCAAGCTTGTTGACAGGCACACCTCCAACATCTTTGTGGATGCAATGGGAACACTGGCATCACTACAGGGATAGCAGTGTTCGCAGATGTGACTGGATCCAGAGGCCAACGGATGCCTACAGGTCACCCTCAGCAGGACTTCTGATCCCTTTCTGATTTTCTTTGATGTCTAGCAGTCTGTGCATCATAAATGTATTACCCTTGCCCTCTGGTGCACTGGAGTGAGAAAATTCATGATACACCTTTCACTGTTAGAAAGGAGAAAATTAACTCTTCCATGTCAAAAACATTCTTTGGTCAGTAGCATATAGTCAAGGAAGGATTCTAGGTAGGGAAGTCTTCATGGCGATCTGGGCCTAGAAGTCATCATGGTGGTCTGGAACCAGAAAGAGAAGGAAACGGAAATGTAAATACTGCTAAAATGTATGAATGGGATGTGGCTGATGGTGGTGAGGATATATCATATACCATGAGCCTTTAGTTATGCCCCTGAAATGGGAGAGTAAGTTTAATCTGCATAATATGAATGAAGAGCTTGTTGTAAAGATAAGACTTTCTACAAAATAAATCACCAGGACCACGAGGCAGATGCCAATTTCCTCATATGAAGGGGGAAAAATCCTTCACAATTCCAAATATGGCAATCAGAATAAATTCTTATTCAACATCTCATCCAAAATTACTAGTTCTGATCATTTGCAATATTTTAACTTTCTAGAAAGGCATACAGTCCCCTGTGAAACTACAAGTCATCAGCCATCACAATGTCTAGAATATAATTAATACAAATTAACATGCGCCCATCCTCAATGGACCCCCTAGGTTCATATAGACAATTCCCACTTTTTTACTTTTATATTTTCCAATAATATTTTAATATTTAATAATATTTTTTTATGATTTATTCTGTACCCAGTACGGTTGCTTTTCTCCTTTAATTGCCTTTATCATGTAACTTTTTAATGAAGTAAAACTTAAAGAGTCGTTTGATGTAGAACCTTTTTAATGTAGATTGTATATTATCAAGTAAACTAATGACATACCGGGGATGTGCAGGTGGAGGTACCAGGGGATATCCTCTGAATACATTGCGCTTATATCTGTCTGATTTATTCACATCTCCTTCATTAGAACCTATAAATTTCTATGTATGGGATGTGTCTCCATCCATGACAAAACAGTGGCAGCTGTTCATCAAATCTCTTCATTAATACGCGTTTGACGCAGCCACACAGGGGACTCCATCTTTCTACCTGCATTCCTTACTTAATGAACTAGTTACGTTGAGGATGGAAGGGAAATTGGGTGGTCTCTTTGGATTATCTCATACACTGTTGTGTCCTGAGGTCCCAAAAGAGGATAATTAAGATGTATTGTAAGTTATATGATGGTTTCTCTTGGCCACATTCCATATTACATTAATATTCAAGTGCCGGAGGAGCGTATTGGAATTTGATATGTAGTGATAGGGCAGACAATAATGTTATGTATGTAAATAAAAGCTCTGCAATATTTATAGCGTCTTTCTTATACATGAAAATAAGACCTTAAATCATGAAAAATACAAACACAATGTGGCTGGAAAATTGCAAATAAGCTCTATCTATTAGATACATCTGTGTATATCACATGAGCATGGCATTCTGCATATCTGGTACTGTTCAGCTTAAGAACCAATTCTAACAGTTGATTGTTTTATAGGTAATTATTTTGATTAATTTAATAATTCATTTAATATTTTTATTTGCTTTATGTGCATTTGGATTAAATATATTTATCACTCCCTATTATCAGATACATGAGATTGAGAAGAGACTATTATTTTTCTGCAATATCCACAAGACATGCCATAAATGTCTGATGGATTTGGATCCCATCTCTGAGATCCACACCTACAGATTTGTCTACACTTAACCGATCTCCAATGGTTATGGATCCCAGTTACACAATATCACAACATGGTATCAAAAGCCTCAAGGGGCTGAAATTCACCACCCCATCCCCACTGGCTGGCCACACATAGACACATATAGGATACTTAGCATATCACTTTGTGATAACTAGAACTTCTCTAAATTCGTCTTGTGAGTAATCTCGAAGTTCACCTGCAAGTTTTAGTTTGGCTATTATACTCTGGAGTCTTTTCATACCCAATGGTATAATAATCGGAATCCCAGGGTGGGTGCAAAAAAATAGTAATGAGTTTATACTCACCTTTCCAGGCTTCCAAACCCCAAAGTATAATAACGATTTGTGAGTTTGCTCATCTCTAGTGATAACTTCTCATGGGACCATGCTGTGTTTAGAAAAGCAGCTTAATGTTTCATATGAAGTACTGTGCAAAAATTTTAGACAGGTGTGGAAAAAATAAGTAAGAATGCTTTCAAAAATAGAAGTGTTTTTTCTTTTTAGCAATTAGCAAAATGAAGTAAATGAAGAAAAGAGAAATGTACAGTAAGTCCCATCAATATTTGGTGTGACCTTTGCCCTTTGCCTTCCATCAGTTCTTCTTGGTACTTGCAGACAGTTTAGGGCAGGGAGGTTGTTCTTGCCGCCATCTTGGAGAACTAAGCACAGATCTTCTGTGGATGTTGCTTGCTCCAATCCTTCTGTGTCTTCATGTCATCCCAGACAGACTGGATGATGATGAGATCAGGGCTATATCTGTGGGGCCGGATCATCACTTCCAGGACTCCTCCTCTAAAGGGCAAAGGTCACACCAAATATTAATGAAATTTAGATTTCTTTTTTTCTTCATTCACTTCATTTTGTTAAATGACAAAAATAAACTATTAACCCTTCTATTTTGGAAATCATGCTTAATGTACTGTGTTTTGCACAGTACTGTACATACATTGATGGCTCATACTAAATATTTTATATAAACTTCTATGGTGATATCGTATGGTATTATGGTATTATTGGGACAACCTATTCATTTTAATATAAAATACTATATGTAATTCCTTGTTTACTCAGTGGTGGCGCTGCAGGGAAATCAAACACCTTGATGTCAGATTACAGCTGATAATTTGGGGGTCTCAGCGGCCACTCTGTGGTTGGCTTATTTTATGGAAATTTTCTGATGAAAAGTGAGCAAGCCCTTTAAGTTTCCTAAAAATGACTGTTCCATCTTTTTTTTTTTCTTATGGCTGTGACATTTCATTTCTGCTCCTTCCTTTTTTACACCAAATTAACTTTATTGTCTCGGCTGTCAGGCTTGTATAACCTTTACATTGGACAAATATTGTTCATTAGATCCTGTTTGAGAGGTTAATTTGATCAATTATATATCTGTACGTTATGTTTTATCCTATTCCTTTTGTGCATTTTCAGATTTTGTCTTTTAGATGATAGAAATTGGCTACTAATGTAACTTTTTTATCTTTCCTCTTTTACTAGCTGAGCCTGAGTGTGCCTTACATGGCTGGGCTATGTTGTTGGGTACAGGTAGTTTTCAATATAAATCTGAGTTTATGCATAAATTGGGGCAAATTTGTATTTTAAAAAACTTTTTATTTCAACTTGGCAAAGCCAAAAAAAACAGTAAGGATGACAAAAGCAGCAAAGCCAGAAAAAGTAGCAAGGCCGGCTAAAGCAGTTTATTCAAATATAAGGGACATTTTGCTTTTCACCTTTTTATTTTGTTAAAACAAAATATCAAAGGAAAAAAACAATATTCCGCCAGTTACATCCTGCTGTTACTGAATTTTCAATGAATGTTTATCCTTGAACACTTTTTGTTATATAGATTTGTTCCTATTAATTTCCTCATTTGCCTCTATAAACCGCAGTGCTTTTCTGATACAGAGCTCCAACTCTTTTATTTAACCTTAAAAGTTACATGTTAAAATTCTTGGCATAATTTGCTTGACAAATCTCTTCCAATATCTTTGGGCTGTTTTGGTTTACATTCGGTGTCTATGCCCAGTAAATATCCCAACACATGTGCATAATATAGACATCCTACATACTGTATACAAATCTACATCATACAGTGACTATGCTACCCATAGACTACAATAGCTGAAAATCCCCCCAAAATTTTGCACTTTACTGACTAGGGAAGCCCAGTAGACAATGCTTTACAAGTTGTGGGCACTTTCTGGCCTCTATCAGGTGAATGGGAGCCTATGTATACATTTAATGTACACACGGGGACAAAATTGTTGGTACCCCTCTTTTAATGAAAGAAAAACCCACAATGGTCACAGAAATAACTTAAAAAAGCCAGACTGGAATTTGCCAAACTACATGTTGACAAGCCACAAAGCTTCTGGGAGAATGTCCTATGGACAGATGAGACAAAAATTGAAAATTTTTAGCAAGGCACATCAGCTCTATGTTCACAGATGGAAAAATGAAGCATATCTTGAAAAAAACACTGTCCCTACTGTGAAACATGGAGGAAGCTCTGTTATGTTCTGGGGCTGCTTTGCTGCATCTGGCACAGGGTGTCTTGAATCTGTGCAGGGTACAATGAAATCTCAAGACTATCAAGGGATTCTAGAGAGAAATGTGCTACCCAGTGTCAGAAAGCTTGGTCTCAGTCGCAGGTCTTGGGTCTTGCAACAGGATAATGACCCAAAACACACAGCTAAAAACACCCAAAAATGGTTAAGAGGAAAACATTGGACTATTCTGAAGTGGCCTTCTATGAGCCCTGACCTAAATCCTATTGAGCATCTTTGGAAGGAGCTGAAACATGCCGTCTGGAAAGGCACCCTTCAAACCCGAGACAACTGGAGCATTTTGCTCATGAGGAGTGGCCAAAATACCTGCTGAGAGGTGCAGAAGTCTCATTGACAGTTACAGGAATCGTTTGATTGCAGGGATTGCCTCAAAAGGTTGTGCAACAAAATATTAAGTTAAGGGAACCATCATTTTAGTCCAGGCCTCTTTCATGAGTTTTCTTTTTTTTAAAATTCTGTTGAAGCATGGTTGAAAAGCAATGTCTGACTTTCATTTGTTCATTTTCATAGAATTTTTATATATTATTACTTTTGTCAGATTCAAGTTATTTCTGTGACCATTGTGAGTTTTTCTTTCATTAAACGAGGGGTACCAACAATTTTGTCCACGTGTGTATGTGCCAGGGCTTTCAAAGTGCATGCCACAAACTCAAATTAAATATGTTATGTGAACAGAGCCCAAGAGATTTTTTAAGGGTTATCCCGACTACAACAAGTGATGGAATATTGTTACAATATAGTTTATTAACCTTCTTGTCAAAAGGTGCAATATTGCAAATGTATAACAATAAATAGTTTAGAAATGGACAAACCTTAGTCCATATGTGAGATGATACACTGCATTTGCCTGTTCGTCAAATTCTCAGCATGCGGTCATTACTCACCATTACAGCATAGCTTTACGTTCAAGTGGACGGCACCCCCATAATATTGCATATACATATTTGATGTCTACTGATGACCAAACAGTTCGCATCAAACTAGATTCAATCCGAATTTTCCAAAAGTTTTGGGTTTGGGACTGAAAAGTTGGGTATTCGTCATCCACGAACCAGAAACGAAATGATTATATTCTGCAGTTTCCTTACCTCATCTTTAATGCAAGTGTTATGATGTTGGTGTGCCTTGCCTGGGCTTCCATTCATTATACTCTGGGGTCTCTTCAGACCCCAGAGTATAATTATTTCACTTTCCATTTGTGACAAAATTTTTCGACCTGAAATGAACCTTTGGCCAAACCATCCGAACCCAAAACAAAACAAAATCTTTAGAGGTTCACCCATCTGTACTCATGCACAATCCTTTCTTCCCCTGACATATGCAAAATGGATATCAGCCAAACATTTCATACATCCAATCTAAAGCTGATGATACACTTCAGATTTTTGACAAGTGATAAGACATGTAGATGCCACAAATAGTCATTCATAATTGGCTGACAACTGACTTTAGTCTGCCAAAACAGATTGGTCATGTGGGATATTTTCAGCCACCTGTTGGCCAAAAACACCAGTGTTTGAGATATTCGATAATGAGCCAACTTGTGCAGTGTCACTACTCTTCTTTTATTTCTTCCAATTGGGAAGTTTAGGTGCTAAAGTTGATGGTGCGATTATTCGCATGAACAATTTCATCATCAATTGGACTGCTGTGCGATAGCCAACCGAAATTTAAAGTAGTGCGTGGCCAGCCAAGTCTAATGCATATGGCTTGCTTTATCCTTGGGCATACATCTGCAAGCTTCTGCAGGTCACTTTCATATACTACTGTCAGGTATTGTGGTGTATTGTATTATACTTGCACTTTTTCTATTTTTTTATAGATATTTCTTTCTACAGTTTTATATGTGAAAGTGTTTTCTATTGTATTTTCCCACTCGCCATGGGTTTTTGCGGTTGAATGACAAATAAAAGAACACACAGATCACAATTGCCTAGAAGAGTTTTTATGGAGACACTAAAAAGAGTTCTGTATAAAAATAACCTTCGTGAACAATACTTTTTTTTATCTACTTTAAGTTCACACGTTGTAAGAAGTACTGAGTGACACAAAAGTGAAAAAGATGAATTAACTTGGAAACCTTGAAGAGGTGTCTGAAATCCTACTTACGTTATACTATGTTCTTAAGGTTAAACTAAATGATGTGTTGAAAATAAAACCTGAAGACAATGTTCTTCCCCTTCCAGGATACTTTGCTCCTGGGTGAAACTTCTTGGGTCCTAAAGGTACAGACACTCAAAGAAGGTTCTTTACTAATAACCTCCAAAAATAACCGTAAAAATAACTAGATTCGGTGTTAGGTAAACTCAATCCTAAGATTTGATATAATTGGTTTCGTATTTACCAAATGTATTGTCAGGTCCTTTATTTTTTGGCTGGAAACCATCAGCAAGCATTGTATTGACAAATCATATTCTTATCATTAGTGTCTTAGTAATTGGAGGCTATCCCTCTACAGGGAATTTGGTGAATCATTAAGTTAGCCCGAACACTAGACTACTAAGCCCAATTGGAACAATTTTTTTGACCAATTAATAAGTTATGTGTGAATTTATTGTATATATGTCATGGAATATCTTTTATTAAAGTACCATTCCATACATCCATACATATACTATACAGTATAGCTATCATATGGGCACAGACGCTATTATTGCCATCTACAGAAGGAGCCCAGGAATGATTGTCAGCTGGGCTCCTGCCGTAATGGCCAAGATTAGAGAATCCTCTGATCCCAGTTGTTTAATCCATAAGATGTTGCAGTCAATAGAGGCATCAGAAAGGTTTGTCATAGAGAGGAGGCTTTTGTTAGCTTGATTTAGTTTTGGTGTGCCAAAAGTTAACCATGGTAGGTATGGGTCTAAGAAGTCTCCTGGTTTGTCATAGAAATTTGACTATTACAACAAGCCAAAAGTGATATTTCTGAATAATACAGTAAGTCTGCTGTGTTTTTATAATTCCTTCCAAAAATGTATAAATTAAAACTACCCCGACTGATACTAATAAAAGTCCACAAAACATGGTTACATTGAAAAAAAAATAAATAAAAAGAACTTTTCTCCATAAATATGTTTTTGTGAGTTTTAAAGTACTTAAACAACAACAACAACAACAAAAAAATATGATGGTATTACTATATTTACTGACCCATAGAAAAAAATGAAGCTACAGGGATTAATAAATTATACGTACCTTAAAATAGTGCCACTGAAAATAAAATGTGTCCTGGAAAAAAAAAAAAAACATCACTATGTCCATAGAAATATCAAAAAGCCATGGATCTTGGAAGGTTAAAAAACCCAAACAAATAAAAAACTCTTTTTTCTTAAAGGTGTTGCCCAGCATTTTTATACTGATGACCTATGGTGTATCTTCACAATAGGTCATCAATATCAGATCAGTGGGAGGGCAACGATGGACACCTTCACCGATCAGCTTTGAACAACACAGTTTGTCACCAATATATACAATAGATGGATTCTAAAGCATCCATTGTGTAGTCACCATGCCGAGTCAAGTGACTGCAGCTCATTCACTTGTACGTGACACTACACAATGGATGGAGCTGTAATTCTGGCACTGGCGACTGCTGAGAAGACATTATCAGTAGGAACACTAGGTGTCGAACCCCCACTGGTCTGATACTGATGACCTATCCAAATATCAAAATGGTAGACAACCCCTATAAGACCCAAATAGGTGTTCCTCATGGTTAAATATCCACTTTGAACAGATTTAGAATGTCTAATTAATACACAAGCTCCATTATTGTTACATTGTATCCACTTCGTATGTAATCTCCGTGTCCACTGCTGTTCCATTCTACAAGACGTGACTCCCTTTGAGTGCTATCACTAACTCCAGTCTGGTCCTGTTTGATGATGTGTTTTAATTGAGTGTTAACTCAGAGATGATTATTACAGGCGTTTTACATGTCACAATGCATCTATTATTCTCTCAGTCTCATTCATTTGGAAGGGCTCGGTTTCTCCTTTGTATATTGATGGAGATCCCCAGGTGAGCTCTGTTTTATGTGCATGTGGTGTTTTACAGATAGACAGTTTGGCTATCTGCATGATATAAGGTTGAGTAGCTCTACAATTATATTGCTGCATCTGTCTAACACTGGCAATTACGTACTGTAAAGCCGCATCTCCACATTTATCCTCAGACGTCTATCAAAGCTGACCTTATCTTGTCTGCTTGAATATTATCAGTAGCATATGTGTCTTGCCTTTTACATGATAATGCATCAAGCTGTTCTCTTCTGAAGCACTCCGCTTTCAATCGCGCTCTTTCTAACAAGTCTCTTTAATGGAAAAAAAAAACTGTTTAAAATAATTCTGTACTGTAACTTTGTCACACGCTGATGTTTCGCGCTCCGAGCAGCTGTCCAAAAGCTTCCATCTTAAATTAACCCATAATCATAAAAATCGACTATAATCATAAAAACTATATTTCGTGCTCTGTTCCGTCATTTGCATTCTGGAATGAGACAACGGCGCCGTTTTCGACTTTATTGATTTCCATTGGGATCCACTGTATATCTAGAGTGCCAACATATTCCACAATGACAATAAAAAGAGACACATTCATTACAATACATTTATGTGCGGTGCGGAGAGACGATGACATCTGGAATGCCTAGGAAACATTATGACGGAAGGTGGAAGGGATTGTGAAGTACATTGGCAAACTGTTGGCACGTCCATAAAGAGGGTGACATTAGGCAAATGACTCAACTATCACTGCATGTTCTGCTTTCTTAAAAACCTGATAAAAGGGTTCTTCATATTGGATATGGTAGAAGTTAATAACAGGGTGCCCTCTTATTTGTGCCCCCATCTTTCTGCTGAGAACTAAGAAAAAATGCTCAATTCCCCTGCAGTACCCCCACAGGGTGAATTTGGCATTACATTTACACTCTAAACTAAAAGTTTGATTGTGTAATGCATTTGGTGGTGGGTCTATCAGATTATCCTACCTCAAACATCAGTTTCAGGTCTTTAATATTTGTTTTAAGCTAAATTTCAGTGTTTTTAGCATAAAAATACACTTTTCATTATTTTTGCTTCCTTGGGCCCCCTATTACTGCCGCTAATACATGCCAAAGGGACCAGCTGTAGGTATAATCAGTCTCCTTCTCCCTCTAGCAGCTGACAATATAGTCCTCCTTTACAGAAGAAGACTTCTCAGGTATACTGTCACGACACTGCCAGCAGGATAGAAAGCTTTTGCTATTGGCTCCTCTGCAGTGAACATAGGATCGCTATGCAGAGACCTTTTCTGTGGGGAGAGTGACTGAGCATGTGTGTCCACCAGCACTCAGCCCTTTCGGTGGATGTGCACACTTACCAGGAAAACCAGGAGGCACCATACTATGAAAGTAGACAAATACTGCAGCTCTGCTCTTATTACTTGAATAGCAGCAGCCTGCACACAATCCCATCCACTGCTGTAGCTTCTGACACCAAAAGGCAAGCAGATCTGCTGATCTGTGTGGAGCCTGGGTGTCGGACCCACTCAGATCAGATCCTAATGACCTGTCTTATGGATAGCTCAACAATATGAAAATTGTATTTGGGGCCGAAAAGCCCCTTTAATGAAAAGGGATATATCTCGAGTGTAAATACCCAGAGGAGCTCCGTGTGCTGCTTGTAAAGTACGACAATGGGGAATCATTATATTGTATTCTAGTGCATTCTATTTTTATTGCTACAAATTCTTGGTCTTAGAGGACAAACACGAGAAGTGGCGCCCAATGTCTGTTATTTGAGCATTATTTACAACCATTTCATCCTCGCTGTAGAGAATCGTGGATCCTGTGTGCGTTTCGGAAGGAAAGGTAATTCCAATTTTACAGACTATTAAGTTTTCTTTGCTGTGAACGGCAATATTTGTTATCATTCATGACTGAATGATACTTTCTAGCCGTGCCACAAAAGAATAACTCAGAGCTGTTCCCTGCTACGTCGCTTAACATTAGCCAGATATTTTAAGAGAAATGGAAGATTCCTTGTCAGCTCGCATGAATATTTCAGCAATGCACTTATAGAGGAATGTGTTTTCAGAAAACAACAATTTGGCATCATTATGGGGTGTACCATTCTTTTTAATCACTGTCTGCAAAAACCTACGCTATCTTTTTTACATAGAAGAAATATGGAATTTTCTTGTAGATTCCAATTCTATGTAAATGAAGCACATTCCTGCTGATTCCAGGAGCGGTTTAAGGCTGGTGGAGGCTCTTGGGTGAAAAGATTTAGTAAAAATAGTAAGAATACTATACCAAACGTCCTGACTATACACATTAGATAACTGCACATACTATCTGTATCAATAGTGTCAGACAATGAGTTAACCCTTTAAGGACCCAGCTTAGTTTCAGTGTTGATGTTCAGCAAAATTTTTCAAATTTTCCATCTCCGTCTTTCAAAATTCATAATTTTTTGTGTTGCTCTGTCAACATGGCCACATAAGAGCCTATTATTTGTGCAATTACTAGAGATGACCGAATCAAAGCTGACGAAGTGGAATTTGATCCGAATTTCGGGAAATATTAGATTCGCATCAAATCCAGATTTCCTCATGCTTCATGGTAATGAATCGCATTTTTTTTTAAATGGCTGCTGCACATGTTACTACATGGGGCAAGGAACTCTGGGAATGCGGGATCACCCACACTGCCATGCGTGCAGCCACTCAGCAGCCAGCCAGCCCTGTGACGTCACAGCTCTTTAACCACTTCGCGAGTGTCCACGGCATGTTTGACCAGTGCATCCAAGGTGTTAAAACCCTCGATCGGTTATGGAGCAGGGTGTTAGCTGTCAGTTACAGCTAACGCCTTACTCGATAACCGATTGTGGGGTTTTAACACCTTGGATGCCGCGATCCAATAATGACCATGACATCCAAGGGGTTCCTCCATTTTGCTGCCCACCCGCCCACCCCGGTTCTCTGAAGCCAGGAAATAGGTGTTTTTTTTAACGCAATTTGCCGTGATTTAATTCGGAATCGTATAGGAAAATTCGGCGAAGTTGTCGAATTAAATTTTTGAAAACTTCGCTCATCTCTAGCGCTTAACTTTTCTTAACGTTTTTGGGAGGCCCACATAAAAAAAAACCTTAAAATTAAAAATGACATTAAAAATGCAAAAAATACATGGCAAAGTTTTCTGGTGGGTCGTTATGATTAGGGCGACACCATATTTATATCATCTTAGGGGTGAAAGTATTTTGTCTTGATCAGTTGCCAATAGATACAACCATAAATGCAGGAACTTTCTATGGTCTGCCACTTGGTTAGAAACCTAGCCAGTCAGGAACGCAAAATCAGAGAGAGACAGTGCATGTACACAATATGGAAATCATGGCTGGGTTGTTTACAAGTCATAGAAAGTTCCTACATTCATGGTTGTATCCATTTTTAAATATTTAATTATTTATATTTACAAAAATATTTTACTTTTAACTGTCTACAAATATGGTTATATTCACAGGAAAAATTATTTAAGTAATAAACTGATTCATCTATGCCCCTTTGTTCATCCTTCTTGTCCATTACAGGACCAGAAGAGCAAAAATACGTTCTAATGACGGATAACAATGGGTCGCAACTGGACCTCATTGACTATAATGGGTTCTTTTGGTTGTCCGTTACTTTTTCCTTGACATCAGTAAACAAAAAAAGTTGTACTTGCAGGACTTTTTCGTCTGAGATTTCAGACAGACTCTGCACTGGACAGACACCCGAGTCAGACGTGAACTTAGCCTAAGCCAGTTACAGTCTTAAATTGACTGAAAAGTTCAATAAAAGGAAATCATTTAGAATTATAATATTGTGTTCTAATTCTTAGTGATCCGGAAAATAGACTATTCTATGCAAGACAATTATTTAGTGCACTTGGTCTTTTTCCTCTCTTAGTTGGAGGTTCTCTATGGTGGGTTTAGTCTACTGAGACACCATTGTCTATAAACTACAAAGAAAGTGAAGGACAATGCAGTGATACTTATAATACAAGAGACACTGACTTCAAGATTCTTTGGCTCAGGGTCAAGGCTTCAACAAAGGCAACCAAGAAAAAATGTACTATAATTACATCTCTGATAGAATATAGATATCAAAGAGTAACAAAGTGTAACAAAGGGATGCCTTGTCATGACCAACTTCACAGGTAAAATTATCAGTCTGAAATGCCAAAAAAGCACTTAAGACCACCTACCGGCTCCAGGCTCTATTAATAAGACATGGAAAAAAATGCAAAGAACAAAAGACCTAGACTTTGCTTCTGAAATCAGGTTCAGTTCTTAAGAAATGAGAATGGAGGAAGGAAATAAAGGCAGGAAACTTCGTATCAAAACCAAGGTCTCAAAATGAACAGTCAATGAAGGAAGCTAAAAGGTTAGTCAAGAAGTGTGCAGAAAATTCTTTAACTAATCTGAAAGTTTTCTCAGCATTTGTCCTTAGAAATCCAGCAGTGACACAGTAACCGAAGATGAGTATAGCATAGGGAAATATGGATAGTTTTTTTCAATAAGGAGCCAGTCACACAGAGGAAATGAAAGAGGAATTTGAGGAAGATTTCGGCTTAAAAAATTCATTTCCACTTTCTGTCCCTCTGACTTTTCACTTTCACTCATTGATTAGACATCCTATGAACGTGTAGTGAGCGGAGTGGTTCGTACTGAGTGTTCTGTGGCTGAATCAGCCTCGGCATCTAAAGCAATATCGAGCAGGACACTTATTTTTTTAAGCATCCTGCTTCAATGAATACAATGGGAAGCAGATTCCGGGCATAATTTGGCATTGGTTTTGAGGTGTATTAAACCTCCCTTTCCCTTTAATAGTATTACCATTAGCACAAGTGTACAGTAGATTTTCGCCATACATTTGCGCTATTTCCACTTACTGCACTCTAGTTAAGAAATATGCAATTTGTCATCGCGGAGCCCTCGCCTACTTTTCTTGCCGCTTTTCATATTTGAAGATGTTTGGAAGGAAGACTGGAAAAAGTTGCAGAAATTTGGTCCACTTTCTGATGAGACTTTTAAAAAGTTATATTTTTCATGAAAGACTGTCGGAGAGTGCTGCGTATTTATACTGTTGCGGCCCACACATTGGGTGTTAATCGCTGTCAATCAGTATACAAAGAGATTATATTCACTGTTTCAAAAAAGAAAGGCAAATTCCTTTTACCAAAATCACAGACTTTCTTTCTAAGCATTATTCACTAGTTATAATCAAAACACTTGATAAAATTAAGTAACTTCTCTGCTACTTTTCCTCTTCTAAAGGGGTTTTCTGGCTCCAAAATATGGGGAAACGCTGTTCCATGTGAAATATGCTCAAATAACAAGGGGGCACTTGTTTGGTGTGGGGAAAAAAAAGGCTTACTCTCAAGAGCCGATAAGGATTCTTCACTGTAAGGACTGTAAATCTGTGGAATAGCCTACCCAGGAGCTGGTCACAGCAGTCACAGCCCGCAGCTTCAAAAAAAAAGGATTAGATTCTTTTTTAGAATAAAATAGGATTGATGGTTATGGAAATGTATAGACTGGCATGCCCTATTCCCATCCTCTGGTTGAACTTGATGGACATATGTCTTTTTCAACCATACTATATCAAATAATTTTTCATACTGATGGCCTGCAGAGCAAAAATCTGCAGGGCTGGGGTGATATACTGGTTCTGGTGACACTAACCTATCTATCTGCAGGGCTGGGGTGATATGCTGGTTCTTGTGACACTAACCTATCTATCTGCAGGGCTGGGGTGATATGCTGGTTCTGGTGACACTAACCTATCTATCTGCAGGGCTGGGGTGATATGCTGGGTCTGGTAACAAAAACCTATCTATCTGCAGGGATGGGGTGATATGCTGGTTCTGGTGAGCCTAACCTATCTATCTGCAGGGATGGGGTGATATGCTAGTTCTGGTGACCCTAACCTATCTATCTGCAGGGCTGGGGTGATATGCTGGTTCTGGTGACACTAACCTATCTATCTGCAGGGCTGCCGTGATATGCTGGTTCTGGTGAGCCTAACCTATCTATCTGCAGGGATGGGGTGATATGCTGGTTCTGGTGACACTAACCTATCTATCTGCAGGACTGGGGTGATATGCTGGTACTGGTGACACTAACCTATCTATCTGCAGGGCTGGGGTGATATGCTGGTTCTGGTGACACTAACCTATCTATCTGCAGGGCTGGCATGATATGCTGGTTCTGGTGACACTAACCTATCTATCTGCAGGGCTGCCGTGATATGCTGGTTCTGGTGACACTAACCTATCTATCTGCAGGGCTGGGGTGATATGCTGGGTCTGGTGACACTAACCTATCTATCTGCAGGGCTGCGGTGATATGGTGGTTCTGGTGACACAAACCTATCTATCTGCAGAGCTGGGGTGATAGACTTTATAACACTGACCATTTGTCACAACAATAGTAAAAAGCAAAAAAGGAAGCACTGTAGCTCAGCAAATTTTGAAAAAAGTGAGGTTCCTCATATACCCTTAAGTTGTTGCAAGATTTCAGATCAACTGTTTTGAGCCTTTTAAACCTTTAAAATGAAGCTGAAATGCTGAATGCAGGTGAGAAAAAGCAAATTTGTCATTTTATCATTGGCAGAGTTGGAGAGCTGGCTTTTTTCTTTTATCTAGATATATAGATAGATGTGTTAGACAAATGATAAATATATAGACAGAGAACGATGGTAGATAGATAGATAGATAGATAGATAGATAGATAGATAGATAGATAGATCATGTGTTAGACATATGATACATACTTAGAGATAGATATAGTTATAGATCACCCACAAAGTATCAAGATACATATTTTGGCTTTTTTCAAACTAGATAGATAGACATATACATAATATGTTAACTCCACAGTCCTGGCTGCAGGGGATCATTCATGGTGCCAACCCAGTTAGGAAGAATAAAAAGACCAGCACAAGTCCAGGTGTCCAGAGCAGCAGGAAGCCATGAGGGGCGTACAGACTGTTCAGGGTATAAATTTATATAGTGGTAGCCACATGTGGCAACCAATAATTGCACAAAGCATGATTATAGTATAATTCTGCCATCTCTCGCTGCAGAATCCAAGCAGAATGCAGCTGCCATTATGTGAGCATGCACCCTTAGGTTATGTTCACACTGAGTTTTTTGCAAGTGGATTTTGAAGCAGAATCAAAATCCACCTCAAAAAATGCCTCACAACTTTTCCATTCATTTCATTGAGGGTCAGTAGCAGATTTTTTCCTCTGATTTTTCAGCTAGAGGAAAAAATAAGCATCATGATCTACAGGCGGATACTGTGTGGGGCCACTGTGGAGAATATGATAGTGTGTGGGGGCCACAGTGGAGCATATAACACTGTGTGGGGGCCACTGTGGAGCATATGATACTGTGTGGTGGCCACTGTGGCTCATTTAATACTGTGTGGGGGCCACTGTGGGCATATAATACTGTGTGGGGGCCACTGTGGAGCATATGATACTGTGTGGCGGCCACTGTGGCTCATTTAATACTGTGTGGGGGCCACTGTGGGCATATAATACTGTGTGGGGGCCACTGTGGAGCATATGATACTGTGTGGGGGCCACTGTGGTGCATATAATACTGTGTGGGGGCCACTGTGGAGCATATATTACTGTGTGGGGGCCACTGTGGAGCATATAATACTGTGTGTGGGCCACTGTGGAGCAGATAATACTGCTCTGTTCACACGTTGGAATACTGCACTGATTTTGTTGCAGATTTTGCCACTAAATCAACAGCAGATTTCTCCCTCATTCTGCCTCCTATTGAAACTAATTGGAGCAGGAAGCTGGAAAAAAAAAGTGTCCTGCTGGATCTTGCCGCAGATTCTGCAGCTGATTCGGAGGCCGTGGCTTGAAACTCCCCACTGGTTAGACTCATTCATTTGGGCCTAATCAGCGGTGGAAGCCACAACAGAATACTGATACCCCGGACCGTGAGCTGGGGGCAGAAGCTAAAGAAGAATCCGAGGAAGATGTCCGCCTCAAAT